>RYFJ01002966.1:0-191944 GCA_003991445.1 Oryza meyeriana var. granulata | reverse complement strand
ACAGGTAAAAAAACACCCCCTGTCGACATCTCATCTACACTACAAAACCATTTACAAAATTACTCTAAGAATTATTTGCAGCCAGTTTCATACTTTAGGGGTTAAGAATATCTAGTTTCATGTTCAGAGGCGTTAAGTATGACCAAACCCCAATACTTTAGGGAATAAGTAGACTTTTTCAATTTGAAACCAAATTGCAACTATTACGTCCAATTATCCTCTTAATTTGAAAATGATATCTAATCATGATCGACAGATGCGTGCCAACAATTTTGTTAGAGCGAAGTGGAAGTCGCAAAGACTATGCTATGATTGTTTGAGCTAAGCTTATTAGAAAAATGAACACAAAAGCAACAAAAAAATAATTTATCCGATACAATTTTATATTACATATTATTCATGGGTTTAAAAGATAAGGCGCGAAAAATAACACAATGAAAAAAATCAAAACAAATTTCAAATGTTAATTTTACATGGCTAATAAAATAAAAAGCCAACAAGCAAAATATGAGAGGACAGATTACTGGAAGTTAGATTTGGCCTTCGGCACACCCAAGATGTCAAGGGATCAGGTGGCGTGGTTTTCAACGTCCTAACTTGCCAGCCACACCTTAGGTTGTCGTTCGTTTCTGCTTTCTGGCTTTTAGCTACCTCTCTCGATTTCTGTTAGCACGTTTCTCACAAGGCAAAATGGTACCGTTTTTTTTAAAAACTTATCTATATGAAAGTATCTCTAAAAAAATTCAAATAGATTCATTTTCAAAGTTCTAATAGTTAAATACGTTAATTATTATACGCTAATAATGTCTTTTTTGCAGCCAGCTTATAAGCCACACACCCAAAAGCACAATCCGAACACCCCTTAGACTGCCACAAACTCTTATCTTGTGTTTGCGTTTCATTGCATATAGTTGTACTTTCTTACTCCTTGGCCCACATGTATTAGAATTAATTTTTTGCCCAACTTTGCCACAATTATGGCTACAATTGTTGGTCACAAAAGTGTTTTTCCCTTTTTTTTTTTTTTATGGCAAGCCACACTTAGCCTAAATGAGTATGGTAATGTTAGTAAAGCATCTTCAAAGAGTGGCTATCCCACTCTCCAAGCAAAAAAAAGCTTGATTACAAAGAAAAAAAAAAAAAGGGCACCTCAATAATCTCTTCAATCTAATTGACTAAGCCAATTATGGCTGGCCAAATGGCCAGGTGACTGGCCAAATTTGGCCCGGCCGGGTTGGCTGGCCCAGTCCCTCCTCCAGCTTCTTCTCTCTCCTCCTTGCTTGTCTCGCTCGCAGGAGCAGCCGCTAGCACCAGAGCGCCCGAGTCACTGCCTCTGTAGTGCAGCCTGTCGGTTCTCCTGGCTCGCAATAGCGCCGACCAGTGGCCTCGAGCTGTCGTCTCCCCTTTCGTCACCCATTAGCCCCTCCGGCACCAGGCCCACCGCTTTGCTGCAAGACTTGGTATTCCCTCCCCGGTGCGGGAGAGCCGCCGCCTCCAGATTTGACAAAAACCGTACCGCACGAATCTCCGCCATCCTGAGCTTCCTCCCAGCGAATCTTCCATCTACTGGGCCAAGCTGAGTTCTGCGTCATTTGAGCTCCTTCGGCAGTGGATGACTCCCTTCACCTCCTTCCCGCCTTGTCGAGCAGCAGAACGCCAGCTGCGAGATCGGGTCGTGGCTGTGCCCGTCCTCAAGAGAGAAAGGCACCGAGGGCCGGGCCAAGAGCAGCTCGACCAATGGGGAAGGAAACGGGGAGAGAGGAAGAAAGGGAAGGAGAGATGCCTCCTCCCCGACGGATTTAGGCCATCGGCCACCAACGCCTCCTTCCTCCGACCTCCCACCACCATCGACAAGGTGCAGGCCGGGGGAACTGCCTCACCTCTTCGTCTCACCCTGCAATCCTTCCGCACGCCGGAGCTTGTCGGCCTTACCGGGGCTATGGCACCACCGCCAAGTCCACCGCCACACCAACTCGCACTGCATGCTACTCCTGCGCCTCCTCCTTCCCTCAGCGCGCTCCTCCTCAGCCGTCTCCTTGCCCTCCTGCTGCCAAGCTCATCCTCGCGTTTGGAAGGAGATCGATGGTGTGGAGCGGATATCCGATGGCTGAAGATACGGAGGGAGGATGAAATATGGGACCCATTATAGATGTGATGGAGAGTTTATTGGACCGTGCAACAAATATAACTTTCTAATTTTTTTTGGTAAATTTGTTATTGATTAAATGTTTATTTTTTAGATATCTTGTCAAAACAAAACATTGATCATTAAATGGAACTTTGAGATTAGGATAGGAGAAAGCGGAATTCTAAGTTGCCCTTTCAACTTGTTTAGTTGGACATTATCGATTTATACAACTTTAGTATAAATGTTCTTGTAACTTAGTCAAATATGCCAACTGCAGTCTAACAGTTCTTATATTGGCCTTGGATAGAGAAAAAAAATGTTTGATGGATATATTTTCTTCAAACATTTAATCAATATGCAGGTCTCTTTTTTAAAGCTGCTGACTAAATAAGTATTGAGAGATGCAAACAGCCATTAAATGAAGTAGATGCGGCTGCAAACCAAACAGCCCCCAAATATCCCAAGCACATCTGCTTTGCGTCCCGCAACCTCCCTCCATCCATGCCCGGCTACCCGCCTCACTAGAGCCGGGGGTATTTTCCGTGGGACATCATTGGGTATTGTTCTGAGATTGGCCAGGTTATGGACATTTCAAATTGGTCTCGGGACTGCTAAGAAAGGCTCTAACTTATTTTTCCTCTTCTGAAAAAGCTTCAAAGAATAATACCTGTAACACAAAATAAAAAAGTCAAAATACAAGGCATCGACACTTCACTAAGGCTTCGGAAATTGATTATTACCGCATAGCATGGTTCATCCTTTCTGTCTTATGACAAAACCGGGCGAACATTACACGAAGCTGAAGAACGTGTCATACACTATTTACTCGTACGAAAAGAGAGACAACGATACAAGGTACGAAGAGTTGTAAGGAAATTATTGAATGTTAGTGGGTTTTAGGGGTCAATTAGAGAATAATTTCTAAAAAAATTCTTAAAAGCCCAACTTATGAGAGTATGCATGTGAACTTTAGTTACCACTTGCTTATTCTATTGAGAGAATTACCTCCTTAAAAGAGTGAGTGCCTATTTTAATCACTTGAGCAATGTGTGGTGAAGAACTAGAGAAACATACGCGCATGCTCGCCGCCTCGCCTCACCGGCTGGGCTTGGGCACAGGCACAGGGCCAGGGGCGTGAAATAGTCCACAAAAATTGGCTCCTCATGCTTACGCAGACGCGGCTTGCTTTAGCAGTTTTGGTTTTACTGCATCCAATGGATATTCCAATGTTTGTTTTGGAACTCACCGGATTATTCAATGCATTGAACTGGTTGTGGAGTCCGGGTTCGGTTACAGGGAAGGCATCCTAATCCACTTCTATATATATCAAACCGCCACTTCCACGGCATACACGCAAAAGCAATTTAGGTTCTGTCTCTCCTCTATACTGCGCCGCCCGTTACGTCGCCTACTCGTGTCTCACTCGTCGGTGTACACCGGCGATCTGGAGGAGAGAGTCTCCGCAAACCGTGTCTCGTATAGTCCTGTACTGGGAATGACGAATAAAGCTTCTGGGAAGCGCTCCCTGCGACTGCTCGTGTTTGCCACGCAATACACGCAAAGCAATTTAGGGTTCTGTCTCTCCTCTATACTGCGCCGCACGTACGTCGTCTACTCTGTCTCACTCGTTTGTATGTACACGGTGATCGAAGAAAGCAGGTCTTCTGAAACCGTCGTCCTTATAGTCCTGTACTGGAAGATGACGAATAGGTTTTGGGAAGCGCTCCCCGCGACTGCTCTGGTTTGCCGGCCACGGCTCGTCTTCTTCTGACGTTCGGTGCTACACATCGTCGTCACCCCTGTACGTGCGTGCTACTGCTCCGAGGCCATCTGCTCCGAGCTCTCCTTTTGAACCAGTGATCGTCAGTACGTATTCATCGTTTTATATGCAATCTATTCATGTATTTTTTCGTGCATACATGTCTAAATGTGTAAGATGATTCTGCTAGTTTATGCGGTTAATTGTCATGATTTATTATAGAATAAATTAATCAACATGTGCTTATTTTCAACAGAAATTATCACCGCAGCATTGTTACCACTCCAGATAATGCTATTCCCTCCATTGTTGCAAAAATATACCATTTCTAAAGAGGTCTAAAAAATTAGTCCTCCAAATTTTTGGATTTAAAAACATCCTAAAAATTTACAATCTCCAAGAAAACATCCAGAAAATTGGATCAAAAATTAATTGTTGATCACGTAGAATAGATAGGCCCTAGCATTACTTACGATCGTTTTCTTTTGACGATACCATATCCCCCATGCAAACATCGATTGAGAGGGATGATGCCTCCTCTTCTTGGCACAAAGAACGGTGTACCAGCTATAGTACCCTCGGCAGAAGACTTGCGCAGCTGTGGAAAACAGAAGCCTCATCGATCCCCTAGCCGAACATGCCATCAATTGTGGCCTGGTGTGAGACAGATTACGATGGGCTTGCAGCAGTGTGTGAATCAAGCGACTGTGGACAGGCGGCGTAAAAAAAAAAGACGCTGGGGCGGAGCGCTCAAGGAAAGAAAAAGGCACGGACGGAGAATTCCTGGCACTCTGCTAGTGAAATTTTTTCACGTGAGCAGTGATGGAGACTCCAATAATTCCCAGATCTGGCTCACTGAGTTATGATTGACATGGGAAATTTTTGAAATTAGGTTTGAACAACTTTTGAAGGTCTGTTTTTTTTAACTTAAATCCTAAAATTTAATTTTTGGAACCTCTTTGAGGTCTCTTTTGGAGATACTAACATTTAAAATTATCCTAAAATAATACATTTTTTTATTCATCCTTTGTCTTCAAACCGATTCATAATCATTTTTCCATTTTAATTATTTACATTTTTATTTCAACCAATCACAATTATTTTCTATTTAATTTTACCCTCTCTTAATCCACCTAAATATTTCTAAAAATATTATATTTTATATTTTAGAAAACGGAGGGTGTTAGAAATTGCAAGCAGTATTGGGACGGAGCCACTACTGGTACTACCATTATCCCATCTGTCTCTCGCCTCTAAAAAAAAGACAAGAAAAAGAAAAGCATTCCCATCATGCTTACTAGTACAGTCACCCGCCTTGGTCACGCTATAATACCGCAACGTAAGCTGCGTACAAACAACTCTTAAATTTCCAAGTTTGCTCTCTTACTAAAAAAATCCCACGTCTCGAATGGCTGCAGTCTGTACACTTGTACAGACACAGTGTGCACACCCGACCGGCAACAACCAGCTCGTTGATCTCCTCTTGCCGACCGTTCACAGCTCGGCGTGGGCGGCCACCCAGCACCGCGCCCGGCTGCTTACTCCACATGGATGGAAGGAAACTGCAGACGGTATTCCTGAAGCAGCAATAGATGTATACGGTTGTATAGCAGTACGCCCTGTACTACCAGTCGCCGACATCTTCACCCTGCCTCAGGCTCACCGCCTTTGATAGTGTCGTCCTCCTCACCATGCACCGTGCTCGAACCGTCGTTGCCGTTCCAGCCACGTTCATTCAAGGGCTGCAATCGAGGGAAAAGGCAGTGTTGGCATCAGTGACAAGTGGAAGTAGCAAACAGAAACGCGGTTTAAGCCACAAGATAACAGGGTTTCAGACTGACTGCCGTGGCTTTTCTGGTTGGCCCTGCACCCTGGCTCGCGCATCAGAACTTCAAAAGACATAGAATTCCATCCAGTATTTTGGTACAAGCATGCACAGGTCTGGAGTCTCATATATTATCATAAATCTTGAAGCATGGTAAACTTTCACACTCATAATCATTATTTGGTAACGGAAGATGTAAAAGGTTTTACCGACCCAAATCAACATGGCCAGAATCCATAGATGAAGATAGGCAGGCATATGTAGCCTCAGATGTGTGGAAGAATCACAACACTGAGAGTACATAGAACCTTCTTAGATACTATTACGCCCAGGATGTCTGCAGATTACAACGGAAGTTATACATAAACTCTCTTACAACCGAGAGTCAGCAAGTCACTTTAACTGAACCATACATAACGGATCAAATCATTGATCCTTATGTCAAAGGATCAAATCCCAAATAGACATTGCTCAGGAATTTTGCTGTGAAATCAGTTAGCAAAAAATCAATTGGAATTACAAGATAGCAGTTACAATAAAAGTTGTATTAAGGAAAGCAAATGCAAGGTAACAATCAATAATCAGAGAAAACAAACTGCAGGAGCCACAGCCCACAAGAACATTAAAAGTTTCGCTACAAAAAGGAATATAATACAGAAAGGAAGCTACAACAGTTCCTCCCCATATGACCATAAAGAGAATAATGCTAAAAGTTCACCTCGTAGTCACAGTGAAAAACTTAAAAGCCATATCAAAATGGTCAGAAAAGTTGAATTAGGGAATCAAGGCAAATTAGTGATGCCTAAGTCCCTAACCATCTACCACAGGATTCCAATCCTGAAGCTTCTTAGATATCAAAATCAGCAGAAAGTAGCTAAATGATCTACGTACCTTACAAGGAATAACAAGATTGAAGACAGTAGTCCCATCACTAATAAGAAAAAGCAAAAGTTCCTCAAACATTTTCCATGTGCATATTAGGTTGATAGGTTCCATTCGCAAGTATTATTATTGTTTCCTGTGCCTCGCCCACAGAAGAGACACTCAAGTTTTTCTTCTCCCTTCTAATTTGCTAGGAATTCTGCGGAGTCATGTGTCCCTAGGGTACCTCTAAGTAGGAAAGTAGAACTTCAAATGCACCTAGATATGTTGACTACCAACAGAAGTTACAATATGGGGGATAGCAAGGATCAATGCCCGGTACCTAAAAGATCACACGATCGTTCAACTGTATAGTATTGCATGGTGAGAAACAAAAGAAGCATAGTAGGTTAACATTACACAAAATGACTTCATTTCAATCGATACTATGCTGGAGGGTATAACTTTCACTATATATGGTCATTATTGGTTAGGCATTCCAAAATATTCAGTAGGAACTAATTAGCCCCAAGTATCAAATTCATTTTATAAACCTTACGTGTCTATATATCTAAATCCCCTCTTTCCAGACCCCACCATTCTAGATATCATTACAAGACAGGAATATCTAGATAGAAGCTTTAATGTGATACTGCTACATAGGAAGATTACTTGGAAGTTCACACAAGAACTTTGTGAATTGTGAATACAAAATGATTGCAAATGTAGAAACATGATCATATGATCTTAAAAAAACACATAACCATGTATATGCGCAGGCCAAATCAAGGTTAGGAGACATGAGCTGCATTCTGAATGTAGCATCGACATTTCAGGAATTGATGGAACATGGTCCAGCTCATCAACCATACAGTTGCTAAAAGTTTTGGGGACCCATAAAATTCCTTACATGATAAATGGTTTTATGACGATTCACTGAGCTGCAATACAGTAATATACTGCATGTATAGTATACATTACTTAAACACGCTAAATGCAACATGAAATGCAGAAATTTTGCTATTCTCCTCATGACAGTGTTTGCAATAAGAAAAATAGGTGCAACGCACTTCATAAGTAATAAGCTGTATTGATGCAGTCCACCAATCTAACATTTAAGCACATAATTCACAAACAGCTCATCATGGCATCCCAAAAAACAAAGCAAAGCTGTCAACGAAATTCTCGGAATATGATCCTGCAATGATCCCTAGCAACGGAAATCAGTACATTAGAATATATAAGAGAACTCTGCAACAGAAACACAGAGACACAATTGCTATGTACAACTATTCCTTACTCAGACAGTTATGTTCCTTCTAGATGACAAAATTTGCTCGAAGTATATAGTAATATCAACAAACAAATACCTTCTCTAAATATCCTAAGCACAACCCTACAGTCAAACCTCCCTAAAGCCCGCCTGACCAATCAAGCAATACACAACTTTACACCCTTAACGTGAAAGGATAAAAAAGTAATATAGTACTCAGTGTTTAAGAGCACCGAATTGCACCAGTGGTGTCCGTCACCTGCTGCGCCTCCGATCGGCGGCGTACTGCGAGAGCGGGACGAGCTCCGACAGCGGCGTCGCCAGCGGCGTGGCGACCGGCGTGGGGATGGGCGAGGACCTGCAGACGGGGCACGACGCGTTCCGGCGCAGCCAGGCGTCGAGGCACGCGACATGGAACCTGTGCCTGCAGTCGGGCATCACGCGCAGCATCTCGCCGTCGGTGTACTCGCTGAGACAGATCGAGCACATGGCGTCGGCGTCCGCGCCGGTGCTGTAGAAGGGGACCTTACGGTACGACGCGATGGCCGCGGGGTCGAGGCCGACGGGGGAGGACGCGGCCGCGACGCCCGAGGAGTAGGCGTCGGGGGACTCCGAACCCTCGGCGACGAAGAGCACACGCGGGACGGTGATGGAGAGGTGGCTGGAGCTGGAGCTCGGGGTGAGCACGCCGGAGAAGTGCCCGCCGCCCCCGCGGCGGAAGCAGAAGTAGGACGCGAGGAGGAGCGACGCGAGCAGGACGAGGAAGCCGAGCGCGATGGCGATCGAGTACCCGAGGCCGAGCGTGGCGAGCGAGGAGAGCAACGAGGACGACGACATGGCGAGGGCTGCTGCTGCTGCTGCGGCGGCGGCGGCGCAGTGGGGGTCGATCTCTCAGCGGGGAAGCGGCGGAATGGCATTGGCGGAGCCGAGGCCGCGTGGGGGTGGTGCGGAAGCGGAGTAAATGCGCATGGTAGCGTGGTGAATTTTCCGCCCCCGTCCCTCCCCCTCGCCTTCGTCGCGAGGGCTTGGATCTGGTGGTATGGTGGTGGGCGCGCCAGCGCTGCATTTATTGCCGCTCGGGGACGGGACGGGAGGTGAGTAATGGCGGGGAGATGGGGTTGCTCTGCTCTGCTCTGCTCGGCGGCTCGGCTTCCTGCGCTGGTGAACGATACGAGAGTTGATGTCGTGATGATGCTGGCTGGGAAGGGAGAACGACTTGTGATAGAGGGAGTTTTGCTGCAACCTGGGATCGCATTCGTTTGACGTTGGGGGCATGGCGCTACTCGTTGAAAGAGCGGGTGTCAATTCGTCGGAAGATGCGCTGTCTTGGAGGTGTTCCTCTCCGAGATGGACCGATCGTTCGTTCGACGAGGGAGTTGTGCAACACCGTTGTTGGTTTCGAACGAACTGTCCTAAAGGACAAGACGTACTCATCGTGGACTTTTCCGTGCCCCCTCCCTTCCGACTACGGCAAGCTCACCAGCGACGGGGGAGGAGCACGGCCCGTCTCACGGTTGGATTAGACGTACTTGTGTCATCATCCCTTTTCCCATTGCACGGAAGACGTATGCGCATGCATACCAAACACACACACCCCAAGCTATCTCTATCGCATACCAAACACACGCACCCCAAGCTCTCTCTATCTTAATAACACACGGTTAAGATATGAAAACTCAAGATAATTCGATGAATAACACACGATTAACATATGGTGATAAATAATTAAGAAGAAATTGTGAACATGTTAAGAGAATTAAACACGAGACCTCAGGGTTCAAACCACATACTCCCCCTAATGATAACGTACCTGCATAAATGCAGCAGTGAGTATATTCTTGTCCTCTTGAGTCTTGAGTCATCATTACAAATAACAGCCAAGATTTGCTTGGTTTCGATGTCATATCATATTTGGTTTGTTGAGAATCAAAGTGATAAAATTTGATCATAATGTGTTTGGTGTGCTATCAAAATAGATGCTAACGTGGCACCGAAATTTCCGACTAACTGAGATCGTTTTTGATTTCTACCAATCAAATCATCTGAAAATGATAACAGACAAAAAGGAAAATGGTAAAGAAAATAAGGAAATAAAAATGATTTTGTTGTTTTAGTGATGGTTTCCTTGTTTTTTATCGTATTTTCTCGAAATTACTATTTCATAATATAGACAAAATTACCGTATTTCTAAATACCACAGTATTTATGGTTCATATCTCTATTTGACACATAGTTTAGCGGCCCATCAACTCCTCGACTAAATTCCTAATTTGAGTAAATGGCTAAAGGGGAAAATTTTGTAATTGACATAAGGTAAGCTTGAATATATGTAGTCATATAATAATCACATTAAGTTACAATATGAATTTAAAGTTCAATGTTTCTGACATTAATTTCTGGTTTTCGATCGATACTGGCATGTCTCTATTTGTATAGTTCGGTTTTTAATTTTTTGATATTTCTGATGACGTTTTTGTTTCCAACTCTACTATTTTTTATCCGTTTCTAAGAAAAAAAAATATGGTTACATAAATGGTTGAGATTTTTTCAACCGATTTCATTCCGGCTCTTACCTTTATCTATATCTACCCTATAATGCACGAACTGCTTTTACTCATGCCTTATACTTTATCCTTCATTCTTTAAATTCGACGGTCTATATTTATCTGCGTTCATCTAACGATCCAGATTCCCTCCTTCCCATCCCTGCACGGTGCTCTAACCCAAGATCCCCTCTCTCCCATTGCCGCTACCCGCACTGTGGCGACAAAGCCGCCATGCTGTCATCGAACCTTATCGCCATCATCAGTCCCTCTGCCCCCATCACGCCGTCGCTGATCGGCGCCCCCACCCCGACTTGCCCTTGCGCCCACAGCACCGGCCACTCCTCCTCCGGATACAGATCCACAAGGCGCCGCTACACACTTTCGGTGGCAACGGGTCCAATCGACGCCGCCGAACGGCTGTATGTCGCCAGCTGCCTCCACTGATCCATCTTAGCCTGGCAAACGACCATGGCAAGCGGCAATTCTTCGTACCCACAACCTATGCCACTGGCGACCTCATCCATAATGCCCTCACCTCTACAAACCCCTTCTAAAATACTACCCTATAATACATCAACTACTTTTACTCATGCCTCATAGTTCATTCTTCGTTCTTCAAATTCGATAATCTATATTCATCCGCGTTCATCTGACGATCCAGATTCCCTCCTTCCCATCCCCGCACGGCGCTACCCCCACCCGCCGCCCCCCTCCCACCACCACCACACGCTAACCCTCCCACCTAACTCTAGATCCCCTTCCTCCTATCGCCACTACCCGCACCGTGGAGACAAAGCCGTCGCGCTGTCGTCGAACCTCATCGCCATCGTCGTTCCCTCTGCCCATATCGCTCCATCGCTGATCCGCATCCCCACCCCGACCTGCGCCCCTGTGCCCACGGCGCCGGCCACGCCGCCACGCCTCCTCCGAATACAGATCCACACGGCGCCGCCACACACCTCCGGTGGCAACGGGTCCAACCGACGCCGCCGAACGGCTACACGTCGTCGGCCGCCTCCGCCGGTCCCTCTTCCCCCGGCACACGACCATGGCAAGCGGCAATCCTCCGTGCCCGCAACCTAGGCCACTGGCGACCTCATCCACGACGCCCTCACCTCCCCAAGCCCCTTGTCTAAGCAGGTAAAATACTACCTCCTCTCTGTCTCCCCGGTCTCTGGTCTTCCTTTCTGATTGGCTTTGGATGGTGCTGCATATTAGACTTTGAGATGTGCTTATAGTAGTAATTGTTGCCAAAAGCATGTATATTAGATGTTGAGATGTGCTTATAGTAGTAATAGTATGTTGTTGAAAACTATGTTGCTGAAAATTATTATTTAATTTCCTGCTGACTTTTGATATGTGCTTATAGTTGTGAATTTATCCATTGTCAAAGTGATATAGGTGCACTACTGATTACACTAATATTGAATAAAACGATTGCAGTCCAATTAACGGGTATAAGAACTACTGTATAATCTTTTGAGGAAGACGAATGGGGTACTCTGTTTTCAAATTGATGTGTGTGCACTACTAATTGTACTCTTCTATCCTGGTTTTACTCAGTGGTTTTTTTTTACCTGTGACCGAGTAGAATTTGACTAACTGCAAGTGAATAGTTTTTATTGAATTTTTGTTCTGAATGTCAGCATTTTGGTGAAATATTTACATAGTTAACAAATAAAGTAGTCAAAACAACATGTATGGTTAATGATGTGAAGACATACTGGCTCCTACTTATAAAGTGTTTTTATATGTACTGTAGGATTGAAAGATGGTATTCTAATTAAGAAAACACCATCAATTCCCCCTTGGCTACAGGACTAAGCAGAGTTTTCAGACATACATCAATTAATCAATACCATCGCCTTGATCACAAATTTCCTGTTATATCTAGATAGCCGTGAAGCTTAATTTTAGTTGTTCATTGCCATTATAAGGACGTAGAAAACAAAAAAGATTAATCTGACACTGTCACATTGAAGCTATATATCACCCTGAGATAGCCAACACGTATCATATTGTACTTACATCAAATAGACAACATATATAATTTGTTGTGAAAATTCATTGATAAAACCGGGGTGCAATAGTCACATCATCCTACACAAACGGAGTCTAGAACAGACACCTTCCAAACACATAAAATTCACAAACCACACTAATCTGAACCTTAAATACCCCGAGATGCAGCAGTGCATACCCACTAGTCTCGCACGCATCAAGTCAGAGTGATGTGGTGCTCTAATAATTTTCCTTTTTTAATCTCAGGTTTGACCTTTGGATTGCTTCTCGGACCTTTGCAGTGTCTGAAACTGGTAATAATCCTGGCTCAACATTCTTTTAAAACAATCGAATAACGGCTTTTCCATGACTTGGCCATTCAGTCTTGTGAACTAATCGAAACCGAAATTGGATAAAGAGATACAAAAGGAGAGGACTAGTAATACCTATATTTCCTGTTAGGTAACCTCTGGTTAATAGGTTTTAACATTTAACATTATTAGTTCAGTGATTTACTGCATCCAACATCGCTGTTTAGTTTGGAAAAAAGACATGAATACCTGTTTTCCTTGATTGGTTGTTGTTAAATGTTGAGGATGAAATGGGAATATTGTGGTCTACTGATGTTTTAACCAGATGAGGAGTGTTTTAACCATTTCTGTGCTTCCTCTCTTGATAAGATTATTTTGTCTAACCACATGATGAAACCACTTTGGTTTAGTTGCAGTATTGCCTGATTTGTTCCTGGTAGAATAAATTATTCGCTTGGAGAATTTGGTGGGTTCTTGTAGTATAACCAAGTTATTGTACTCGTGGAGGTATTTGATTTGGATTACTGAATAGTCATTCCCCCCTTTCCTGCCTAGATGGTCATATTGCTGTTTTGGTTGGGCTTTAGCTGGTAGCTTTGGGGATTTATCTAATCTAGACCTCGGTGTTTTGCGATGAATATTGGGGTATTATCACCACATGATTGATGAATTAGCTTGTGCTATTAGGATTAATTAATGGCTTGTTCCCTGCAGTGCTTCCTATTTTTTAAACAATGCCCTGCTATCTGCTGTTTTGAGGGGATAACTTGGTAAGGATAACCTATTGGACATCAGTATGATACTTTGCTATGCATTAGAGTTAGGAGTCGATGTAATCTGGAATTCCTGACATTTTGCGTTAGCAGTTTGATTGCTTGTGCCTTTAAACCGTGGAAAAGTCATGTTTGTTGGCTAAGTGGTCAAGCATTCTGGGATGCTCCTAGTCAGCTGGTATCAAGGCCTACTTTTAATACTTTGCTAGCATCAAGTCCTGTGCTGCGCTAGGAACCTACTGCTCTTCCGTCATCACCGCTCAAAACATCATAGGTAGGCTGCCTGATTTCTTCTGTTTCTCTTCAATTTCCGCGGCTGTCTAGGCGTCTGGGTTCTTCAGGGTTCTTCTACTCCATTACGCCCACAACCCTCCATGTAATTGCTACCAGCAAACCTAGGCAGGACATCAGCGAGCTGCAGCACGCCAATAGGTATTTCTTATTTTTGATATTTTAATTTTTGTGTAGATGTGAAGGAACCTATGGATGAATCCAGTACTATAGCCTGAATATTTGACTATCTGTTGTTAGATTTATACAAAAATGAGAAACACACATGTAGCCATTAATGTATATGATGTTCATAGCTCACACTATATGCGAATAATTTTTTGAAGGAAGATAATAGCTCAAATTATTTTCTTCCTAGGAGGAGATATACAGAAAAAAATGCTTAACTTGCATTTACTGCTAGAGCAATGTTAGTTACAATTTATCTGAGTTTAATTTCCTAAAGAATGTTTGTAGCTGAAGCTGTTTCTTCTAATTTTGTTGAGTATAATTTCCTGAAGAATGGTCTATTCTGTTTATTTATGATTAAAGTATGCTTGTTTTACTTCAGTGTAACATCTAATCAATAATTTTTGTAATAATTGTTGTATAAATGATGTGTAAAATTATGTGTATCAACAACAACAACAACAACAACAACAAAGCCTTTCAGTCCCAAGCAAGTTGGGGTAGGCTAGAGTTGAAACCCAATAGGAGCCGCAGATCAAGGTTCAGGCACATAAATGGCTGCTTTCCAAGCACACCTATTCAAAGATAAATCTTTGGGTATATTCCATCCTTTCAAGTCCCTTTTTATTGCCTCCTCCCATGTCAATTTTGGCCTTCCCCTGCCTCTCTCCTAATATCACTGTCGCGCCTTAGGATTCCACTATGCACTGGTGCCTCTGGAGGTCTCCGCTGGACATGTCCAAACCATCTCAACCGGTGTTGGACAAGCTTCTCTTCAATTGGTGCTACCCCTAGCCTATCACGTATATCATCGTTCCGGACTCGATCCATTCTTGTATGACCACAAATCCAACGCAGCATACGCATTTCCGCAACACTTAACTGCTGAACATGCCGTCTTTTTGTAGGCCAACATTCTGCACCATACAACATTGCCGGTCTAATTGCTGTTCTATAGAACTTGCCTTTTAGCTTCTGTGGTACCCTCTTGTCACAGAGAATACCCGATGATTGACGCCACTTCATCCACCCCGCTTTGATTCTATGTAAAATTATGTGTATCTTCTAAAAAAATACATATCACTATTGTTTCGAGTTTCGAACTGTATTACATCCATTTTCTTCAAGTACATTTTGACCTTTACTTGTTAGCTTATACCAAGAATTACTCTTACTTTAATGCATAGCTCTCTCGATTGACGTAATCTGTTTTCTGTTATTAGAAGAAGGAATATTACAGATTAAATAAAGCGTCTTATATCAGATAATTTTTGGGCTTCTTTAATTTTTTGAATGCATATTAGGTGTTTGGTTCTTCAAAAGAAAATAGAACAATGCAAACAGCTGGTAAGATTCTCAATAGAAATTTTTTTCTCTTTATCACCATTGTCTTGTTATAAAACACAATCTTTTCTACCAGACACATATGGACCAAACCCGAACCACTCCCTTTGCAACTTGAAGGATTTTCTTCTGTATTTCTTGGTGAACTAATAATTTTAACTTACCTATCAAAATTTATCCTTTCATTGCTGGGTGGAAAAAGTGGCATTACAATTCGACCATTTGGGATGCAAAAGGTCCTTTTCTATCTCTATGGAACATGCGTGCCCCTAGAAAGCATTTTCAGATGTTTGAATTGTCTTGTGCATATCT
Source organism: Oryza meyeriana var. granulata (assembly GCA_003991445.1). Classification (NCBI taxonomy): domain Eukaryota; kingdom Viridiplantae; phylum Streptophyta; class Magnoliopsida; order Poales; family Poaceae; genus Oryza; species Oryza meyeriana. Next base: position 176,352 of record RYFJ01002966.1, on the reverse strand, counting down.
TAACAAACATTTGCATTTAATTTTCTTATCATGTATGGTTCCATACAATGGTCACGCATTTCCCTTGACTTTCAAAATTTAGTTATTGAATAAAAATAATGCTAACAGGTGTATGGTGAGCAACTGTGTAAAATGAATAATAGGTGGTTGGACAAGGAAAAATTAAGAACCTTACAACCTTAGCTCCTTGAAGTATATACCTCTTGAAGTGCCTGAGAGCCTATTAGGCTCTATTTCCCGGAATTGAGTCTAAAAAAGGTAAAGAGAGTTGGTTTTTTTTCAAATAATTATGCCTAGCTGTTCAACCTGTCCATATTATCCATCTGGTTGTTTTTCTTTAGTTGGATGACTTGATTTGCATTTCTTTTTCTTCCAAATACTGATTTTCAAACTCTTCTACCAATGCTAATCTCTAAACACGAATATTGGCCCGATTCTCGGCCGGGGAGCGCGTCCACATGGCTCCACCAGGTGCTAGGGTTTTTGGATAATGGCAGCCGTTGGATGTGTGTATTCAGCATAAGCCGTTGGATTGGATCAGGCGAACAAACCAGAAATCTCGCCCTACGACCGTGATTCTTCGCGAGTGTGAAAAGGCCACGCACTCGCCTTCGCCGTCGCTATCGTCTTTCCCAGTAAACCAGCTCCTCCGAGGATTCTCCGCTGCCGTTCCTGCCGCCTCGTCTCCCCTCAAGCTCTGCCGCGAGCAGCAGCAGTGGCGCAGATCCGTCCTGCCGCCCTCTCCGCCGCCGTCCCCTCCTCGTCGCTGGATAGGGGCCACGAGCTTAGTGGAGGCACAAGGGGATGGGGGAGGAGCTTGCCGGCAGCAACGACCTCCGCCGCCGCCGCCTGGAGGAGGAGGGGGGAGCGCGTGGTTTGGCCATCACCTGCTTGTGAAGGGCATCCCGGGAAGACGCCTCCATGGCTCTCGCCTCGTCGACAGCGGTGCCGTTCCTAGCAGTCGGGGTCCCTACAGCTACCGCCGCCCTCGCCGCCCAATATCTATCCCCCAAATCCATCCAATCCCCAGGCCTCATCTCCTACAGCCACCCCCCAACTCCGCCCAATCCCTCATCACTCTTTGCCTTCGTCGTCGCTATTGTCTCTTCCAGTAGTCCAGCGCCACCGCCCTCCATTCGCACGGTCGCCGGGCACGGTCGCCGGCTCTAGCCCATCCCTACCCCCGGCATCTTACATCCCCCGCCGTTGTTGCCTCCACCTTTTCAGGTTCAACCCCATCCCCACCCCTACCGTCACCGATTGCAGTTCACACTCCCGCCGTCGCCGGCACCACCTTGTACCATATCCCTACCCGAGCCGTTGCCGGCTCCAACCCATCCCCACCCCCGCTGTCGCCTGCTCCACCCCATCCCCACCCCTGCCGTCGCTGGCTCCACCCCATCCCCACTCCCACCATCTCCGGCTCCACCCAATCCCCACGCCCGCCATCATTGTTGCCATCTCATTTCCCATCCCGACGCGCCACTACCAAGTACCGACAACGAGTAGGGGACAATGCCGGAGAGAGCGTCGAGCCTGATCTGCGCTACAGATCTATCAACTCCATCCCTAAATCAGGTATTTTTTTATTCCATATATATGCATGTCTATATTCTTGATTCACTATAGATTTTTCACCCAATGTACAAGAGGATTAATGGCTTATATTAACAAATCGTTTCTTTTTCATTTAGGCTCAGGAGCTTTCCACCATTAGTGACAATTTTTTTTATAAAGTAAACATGAAGCCATAAGGCTGCAAGGTACCTATTATATATAACCAATTGCATTTTTTAAAAAGTAGCTGTTATCCGCCATGCAGGAAAAAAAATCAGAGATTTACCGATAGTTTTTTGTTATGAACTTACAATTAGTACCTACATAACCATTTCCAAACCTACAATTGACCTCAACATTCACATCAAAATAAAATTTACATGCATGACGGTACTACTATGCTTCTCCAATGTTTTTTGTTCTGCATTTTTCCTTTACTGTACTTTAACCATGCTAATTTACATCATAATAAAATTTGAACGTCTCCTTCAAATAACATGCATGATGGTACTACTACTTATGGTCTGATTTGTGAGCCTAAATCCTTCATGGGCCCAATCCCGAATGAACAATGCTGGCATAATTATGCTGTGCCATGGGCTATCTGTTTGGGACTAAATGCGATGACGATTGACAAATTGGGCCAGCCCAATCAGGCATCAGTAAAATCTGCTTTTCATCGTTTGGCTTTCAACTTATAAGCCGCTACGAAAAATTAAATTTAAAATTTAATTTTAGAGACAATAAGAACATAAATCTGGCCATCAGGAAACATAGTTATACTTCTTGCATACATGTCAATGGTTCTTTAATTATTATCTGCGACTTAAGAATTACACAAAGTTCACAGACCTGCATCGGAGCAAATGGCCTTCTATGTGAAAAAGCTGGCAATTCCCTTTGTTTAGGCTTCTGAACTTCTCCTAGAACACCAGGACAGTGAGCTCCTTATTATATAGCATTTTGCCCACCACACAAAGTAGCCAAGCATATTAACAGCCGTGGAAAATTATAGTGATCTATGCCTCCTGGAGTTCAGATTTGCACTTCAACTTATGATATTATGTTAAATAAATTATGTTTCCATATTTGGAAAAAAGGTTATCTAATCAAGTTTTACAGTGATGTATTTAAAGCGTTTAATCTGAAAGCTCACATCCTCCCTATGTAGGCTGTGGTGGTCTAATTCTGTCCAGCTAATAAGCAATGATAGATCTTCAGCATCCTTAAAATCTGGAATAGCTGTTTTCAAGGGTGCATAGTAACTAGATTATTTCGTAATTATACTAAGCAGTAGAAGTTTGTCAATTTATAGTCATCAATTATATGTTACTACAGAGTCATGTGCAGCCCATTAGGGCCAAAGAGCAGTGAACCTCCCTTTGGCTGACGGTACCATGGGTGAACAGTACCCATGTGGTTATTGTTGATGCGTTTAGCTTAGAGATAAGATTAGATTTATTAGTTAACTATTTCCTCCATCTTAGGGATAGGTTTCTTAAGAGTGAACTCACTCAATCTATGTAAGGATTGAAGTTGTATCATATTCATTAAGCAAGAAATAAACAAGAGTCTTTACTATTCCTCTTCTCCAGTGTCCTTGTGGCGCACTGCCACAATGCCTCCATAACGCCGTCGCGCCACTTGGGTCCAGGATGACCTTGAATAGGCCTTAGTGCCCTTGTCCCAACTATGCCCATAACACCAAGGAGATGATATTGCGAATGACTGTGCATTTATGCACCAGGTTATCATTCCCCACATGCTCTTTTGAAATAGTTGACGCAAATTTTATTTTATATATTGTGATGCATTATTTCTCCTATTCAATAGCTTGCCTTCCTATTTTGTTTTCTCAGCTGAACGTTACTGAGTTGTTCATGGATTACATCACAGCTAAATGAAAGACTTAATTATTCAATTTTGTCGTCAGTCAAATCTGTAATTTTTCGGTCAACGAGCCATATAGTACTAAGCTCTAATTTTCCTTTTGATGTACCTTCTCTTTGTGTTTCCAGCAAACAACATTTTAAACCTTATTGTTTTGTTTACTCCTAGCATGAGCTGTTTGGTTGATTTAGGCTTATGCCCATTTCCAACACTCTTTCACTTGATAGACCAAAGCATAGATTCCCTATCTATTTGTACAGCTACTGAGCATAAGCCCTCATTCCCTGGTTTGATCCCTATATATCACATCTAAATATGTGCACTGCAGTCTTATCAAGTCCTAGGATTTTGAAAATTTTTTTTTAAGTAGTCTCATTATCATATATTATTTTCCATATGTAGAGGGCTTTTATACAGAGGTATCTAAAGTTGCATTGTTCATTTACTTAAGTAGAAAGTTTCTATTTTAGAATAATCTAAAACTAAAAAATATAAAACTTTACAAATGATACATCTTAACAAATAAGTATAAAAAGGGATATATAAATAAATACTTGAAATTCTATAATGTATGCACTTTCTATAACTAAATGTTGTAAGATATGAGATCCTCAATCCAGAACGTGCATATTAATTTAATTATCATATCAAAATTTCATATCAACAAAGTTGTGGTTTCTCGCTGTTCTTATTTGTACAAAATTACAATTCAGTCGCGCCCGAGATTTTATATCAGCAACCAGCTACTGGACGATGACCATGCTTTATGAAAAACTAATAGGCATCTCACCTTATTTCAGCCAATGTGCAATTTGAAGAAGGTATTGTTTAGGCTTAATTCATTGTGATGTCCCTAAATTAATATGTGCTCTGTCCCAGCCTGTGATGTATGTATAGTCTTACCTAACATCGATATAATTGAGATGGGTCGCCCCATATTCACGCCCTTTGGGTGATCTCGAAATATACAATACCTACGTTAGGGTACAAAGCTAGAGATATTCATCAAAGGATAAAATACATCGCAACATTTCTCAGGTAAGTTGCATCCAGCTTTATAAAAAATACTTATGGCAATTCTAGTTTGCTACTTTATTCCTCTGATGTGACCTACTTAAATTAGTATTACCTCATTATACATGAGTGCATGCAGGACCAATACAAATCATAGCCATGCACTCTATATGGTCGCATTAAGCTATCGAGAACTGCAGTGTGATATTCTGTGCCTGGTTACCTATTTCAGTATTACTAGCTAAATGCCCGTGCTTTGCTACGGATAAAAGAAAATAAATAAACATATGTTTTCCATGAAATATGTTGCTTATCTTTTTTCTATGGAAACACCTTAATTTGATTTTATATGTGGCTATACATTTAGATTTGATAGTTTCTTAATCTTCAGACAAGTGACAAATTCTAGCTCAATCTGGCAGGAACAAATTTCCTCTTGTAAAATACCTATTCTTCATGGATGAAGTTGATAGGATAACAGAAAACATTCATAGTGCATTGATCTCTACTCTGAGTCATTCTTTTCAGCAAAAGGTAATCCTTATGGACTATCTTATTCGGTTTGTTCCCTAGATGTGCTTATTAAGGTTTGCGCATGGCTGACTTTATTATTTGTTATATTACTATTAGCGTCACTTTTGATTGCTTCTTTAACTGAATCAATGCAAAACAAAGACCATTTTTTTCCCTCTGTATCATGGAGAATTAGTGGACATGTTAGTTCAATATTATGGTCATATCCTTGTTGTCTTTAGCAAATTGACTATATGTACATCAAAGATACAATTCACTATATTTTTTTAATTTTTGCAAATTAATCATACTACATAACAGTGCTTAGGCTGCAGTAACATAGAAAAGCTTGGTTAGCCGCAGATAATGTATAATATGTTTTCACATGGCTCAATTTGTCAAATGAGCTGCATCTATAGCTTGTCTCCTGGTGAAGGTGACCATCACAAAGCTTCAATATACACTGCCATTGTAAGTAATTCTTTTTAGATATCTCTATATTTTTTGTGTGGCCATTTGTCGAACAAAAAAGTGACTGCCTATTATATTCTGCACTTTAGGATTTGGGACTTCCATGTAATATATAATCCCACTAAAGGAGCCTTTTGCATCTCCCAAAACAAGACACCGTCTCAGATCTAGCAAGACTAATGCTCATTTTTATGGTGGGAAGATAAAAATAAAGATATGTTCTTTTGTATTAGTCATCGGACTAAGCGATATTACTTCTACCTATTGCCAACTTGCCCATGCCTAATAGGCATATAGTAAACAAATTATTTCACAGTGCTTAGGGTCTGGAGCTTCTAAAATTTATCCCAAGAAGTATTATGCATATTCAGCTGATGGTGTTTCACGTTTTGAAATCAAGCTACTTTCAATTCTACCATAAAATGCCCATTGTGTTATTTTGCTATATTTGCAACCATTGCGGCAAGATATGTCTAACCAAATGTTTACTATATGCATCGATTCTCCCGTGCCAAATATCCCAGCATGACACATGGTCCTATTAGGATGTAGCGTACCCCCAACAGCCGAGATGCAATCCAAGCATGACAAGATGCTCTACCGTCCTGAGTGCCTGGGTCTAACAAAAGGTCACAAATCAGCCATAACAAGTTGAAACACACTACTTGTTCCTGCATAGGCTAAACAACTGCCTAAACAAAACGCTTTCGGTAAGCAGCGTTAACATGCCTCGTAGCTAACACACCTTCATTACACCGCTCAGCGTAGCACCCGAGACCAATTAATCAGGCACATAATAGAAATATAAATTCTTTACTGCAACTTATAAAATTTGTATATAAATAACTTTCAAAATATTTACAAATAAACTCTTGCTAAATACATTTCTAAATTTGGTAAAAGCGGAGTAAGAGGATAAGAAGGGGTCATGCGGCAGCAAGGCAACAACTCAACCATAGAAGGTGGTTATAGTCGCGCAAATAAGGAGGAAAATAGTGGCAGAGAAGACAAATAGAAACTCTAACCCTAACTGTTGCACTCACCAGTTTGTTCAGCGAAAGATGGGCGGGAATTTCAGATTACAATCCTATTTCAAATTCTACTACAAATGAATGGAACTGCTCTATTATGTCTTTATTTGTATAAATAGTAATGGATAATTACATGATCTAATTTAGTACTTAAAAAACCTTAATTAATATATTTATCCAACAGACGATCCCCAGCTTTTTTTTTTTTTTTTTTTTTTTTTTTTTTTTTTTGCCACATCTGCAGTGTTCAATATAAATGGAATCTCTATACAAAATGGCTACTTTGTTAGACCACAACATACTTTGCATGATAAAAGTGCATAAATAAGTGTATTATAGCCAGTTAAGCTGGCCTATCAGGAGTTACGCGCGGCAAAGTTGCGCTTGCTTTCTAGTTAAATGTCTTAAACAAGGAGTTTACATCAATGGTGAATTTTGTGTATGAATAGAATTGATCTAGGTGATCTAGGGACTTAAAATTGTAGTGAAGTGATAATCCACAGCACGCAAGGTGGAGGCCCAATCATTAAGTTAGATACTCCTTTTATCGGGTCATCTTTTTTGCATGGATCTTAAAACTATATTATTTTACGCCTAATTACTAAATGACATCAGAACCATCTGGTTAGTTTTAAAAATTTTTATGTTAGAGTAAATACAGTGAGCAACTACTTATTTAGCAATTATGTTAGGACTAAAATAGCTTCATAGATGCATTAGCACCTAAATGTCACATGTCAGTTTGATGTTAAATGTTTTCACTTGAGATCAACATGGTGGTATGGCTGCCCATCTCTGGTCCTGAGTATGGATGGTGAGTTCTGTTAACAGTACAATAGTAAAAGTGCATGTAGGGCCAACTGATGAGTGGTCCAACCGCAATATGTTTGGTGCAAATTATTTAGTGTTATTAAATCTGATTCTTGAAGTTGTCAGTGGTACTGATCATACTTGTCACTCTTCCAAATAGGATGCTTGCCTTGCCCATGCACCAAACAAAACACAACATCTAAGCAAGTTGGGTAGTTTGATGCGATCAAGGTTCAGGCACCCTTCCTATTCGAAAAAATCTTTGTATATTCCATGCCTCCTCCCTCTTAATAAAAAAATTTTCTCTTCAAGTTTGCTTTGTATATATATGCAGATTTTTCATGGTTGAAGATCATTGTATGTGATGCTAAATGGTACAATTTCTTTCTAAATTTGCAGGAAAGTCTGGAAAAATCGGAAAAGAAGTGGACAACTAAACCTTCTTTTGGCTAAACCTGGTGATGACTGATTATTAATATTTTGTTAGCTCATTACGTGAGCGTGATATTTAAAACTATTCAGTAAATTTCTAGGTAATCTATCTAAAACAATATTGTTATTTAGCTCACTTTAGGTTGTTTTTATTTTCAGATAGCTGAACAAGCATGTGGACCCAATATGAGTTTGTAGTATTTATATCACCTTTTTTTTTTGGAATATAAGTTGGATAACAACAGATTGCTGGTTATCCTGATTCAAAAGTTAAGCTTTTCCTATGGCCTAGTGCATTAGTGAGGATGAAATGTATTGCCTTCTACACATTTGTTATTAGGTGATTTGAGTGACAATATGAGCAGAAATGTATGTGAACAAGCAGATTTGAGTCAATGTAGTTTTACTATCATAACAAACTACTCTGTTCTTTCCATGCTATTTGTACATTTTATCAAATATTGGGAATATGCTATTTAGTTACCGTCCATGTATTCGTACTATGAATGAAGATGGATGTTCAAATGTGAACTTTTTTTGGAGCATTTTTAATTAAGCTAACTGTGTGCTGCTTACTTTCCTATTTTACGGCAAGCAACTCAAATTTTAGTCGGATGGGATGGTCCTTGGATGTAGATATATATAGTTGGTAATTTTTTATGCAGTTATATATATAGTTGGAGTACGATATATATTGTAGAAAACGTGTGTTGCACGTGCATATAATTACTAGTGGCTATATATGTCTTTGTTTTTATGGATCATGAAACCACCCTATGATGACACTTCATCTATCAATGTCCTTGCATGCCTCGGCCTCAACTTGGTGAACGGTTTGCTCCGGTTGCATTTCGCGCTAATCATCTAGCTACCATAGTTAAAACTGATGAGTCGCGACTCGCGAGGAAAAATGTGCATAAACAAAACGTTAAATTCCTTGAGCAAATTGCCAAATCCTTTATTTCCCCCCTACATAAATAAATACGAGCCCATTTGAATTGAGTACGAGGATGATTTCTCTAGTTTGGGGAGTAATCTCTCCTAATCGTTTGAGCTTGCTAGGGGAGTAGGGGAGATTTCGTGTTGGAGGCTTTGGTCCTGTTTGGGGGAGTTTCTACCGGTCAAGGTTGTTAAAATCTCGATTCTAACATATGATTTTACGATTTTATGATTCTAATTAAGAGATCTGATTCTATATAGATAGAATCTACGATTTTATGATTTTTATTTATACAATTTTATGATTGTGATCTAACTTAGAATTTTTTGATTCTGTACATGATCATAATTTTAACAATCTTGCTAACAGCTGCAGCTTCTCTTAAAATCTCTAGTTGACAGAAATTCTAACAAACAGTCTAGATTCTCATCTAAATTCTGAGTAGCCATAGAATCTAAAAAATAAACTAAAAGCTAGAAACTAAGAAATACAGCTTCTGTAAATTTTTACTAGCTGTTTTTTAAAATCTTTCCCTAAACAGGACCTTAACTTAGTCTCTCCCCATTGTTCGACGCCTTGAATCCTAAGAAACGTCTAAAGGCGTATTCATCCTTATAGCAAAAGGCACTTGTGTGAGGCATTTCCAAAAGCATCAAAATGGTTAGAAGAGAAACTGTTTTTCGCCATCTCGAGCTGTATTTCAAGGATATTGGAAAAACAATAAAATTAAAGATAACAAGATATTGAAAAATAAATAAATAAAGGATGGAACAAAACAAAATTGATTACGACGTTGCCGGGGATCGAACCCAAATCGCTCGCGTGACAGGCGGAAATACTCAACGCTATACTACAACGACTTCTTCGTTCCCAAAAATTTGTAAACTTCTTAATTATGAGTTACACTCGATGGGATATCCCCAGCGGCCATCCGAATCGCTCCCTAGAGCATCGGCACATCACAGCGGCATATTCCCAGGCTCCCGATGTCCCATCTTGTCTTTTTGGCTTGACGCCTCAGCTCCACGCATGCGTCAGTTGCTCGTAGGCTAGTTAGCTCACTGCGTCATCCTCCACCTATCCGCCATGTACCAGAGTCTCCGTCGCTGCGATCTCACCGTCTTTCCTCTTCCCCCTCCGTCCCCAGTTCTCCTCCCCGTGCGCAACAGCAACACCGAGGCGAGCCTCGGTCTCGCGTGGCCGGTCTGGGGCAGCGGGATGGCTTAGCGGTGAGGCGAGGAGGGAGTTCCCGAGGCACGGATGCGAACACATCGGCAGCGAAGACGACGAACCGGGTAAGATAATCCCGATTTCATTGTATTCGCGTTGATTTTGGGTCTTATTTAAATTAGGGTTCTTCGGATTTGGGGATTTTGGGGATTTAGGGTTTCTAGCTTTGAGAAATTTTGAGGAATTTGATTTTGCCGAGCTCAATTGATGATGACTTCACTAAGGGATGAAGAATTTGGGATTAAATTCTAAGGGGTTTGCTCTGATACCACAATGTTGGAGAAATTAATATTACAGTGTTGAATAAAATTGATTCACTGAGTTTATTCCCTTAGAAGTTCAATCACCTATGCGGAAATTTAATTCTAATCACTGACCTGCTTGTGAAGCCATCTTGACTTGATTTCTTCTTCTTCTCTGCTTCCTCTTCTTCTTGATGCTTCTCTGCGTGTGTGTGCCGACGGACGGATTGATGAAGACCTCACGAACCCCTTCTAGTGTGTTTGTGGATCGGACACAATTAGGGTTTGTAGTCGGAGGCCGAGCGGCGTCCCGTTCTTCTCCAATTTCTCTTTTATATGTGCACTAGTGGGGCTCGGGGGTTTCCTTCGATTTAGGAGATTCGGTTGAATCCACCGATCACGGATTCTATTCGTTATCTTTATCTCTAAACCGATAAAACAACCAACAGAGGCGTCTCTTGACTTGCTTCTTTCTACCTGTGAGTAACCTGTGATCTCTCTGTTGTTGTCTTGTGCATCCCCTCCCCCCTTTTCTTTTCTGCGAGGCCCTTCTTGTTGAAGCAAGCTGATTCGTCTCCAGTTCTTCTTCGATTGTGTGATAGTCCCAAGTTTGTGTAGTTAAACCGATCTCCTAAGCGAGGAAGGCGAATTCGGTGTGCGAGCGCGAGACGCATTTACTACCAACCATCGACCAACCTACATATATAGAGCAATGCTACGATAATTCTCTGTAGTCCATACTCCATCCGCCGAGTTCAACAGCGATACGTGTGGATGTGGATGGGCCGTGTATGCTGTGTAGACGTATAGTACTAGGCCTCCGAGACCTAGAGACATGGAGACACCGTACGACTATCGAAACCTGTAACTCCGGGCCGGCGACAGACTTACAATTAGGCCTTATATTTAGCCCATTTAGTCGTTTAGAACGCTGTATAGTCATGTAGTAGTAATAGTATTTCCCTTTCTCTGTGGAACTTCATATGAAACATATGGGTTCAAAACAATAAACAGATGTTTTTTCGCTGTGAGTATAAATAGATGTTTATATAAAACAAAACTTCTTATGTGGGGGTTGGAAGGTGGTTTTCGTGTGACAACTAAATTTAAGGGTAACTTTAAGATGTTTTAGAGTCTTATGGATTATCGTCTGTGTCATATACATTTTGGATAGAATTATAGAAATTCTTGGAGGTTGGAGAGTAAACGGTGAAACATCTTTGACCTCCAAGAATTTCTGGATGAAAGTAAGGAGAGATACAGACGTTGGTAGATACATTTTTTTTTTTTTCTTTAGGAATATGCATCTTCACAATGAAAATCTAGTAATATGTCAAATGAATCAAGAATTTGCCCAACCTTAGCTACCAAGTAATGGCTTTTAGTCCGCGTTTGAAAGAGAGGTGGAGGGTGAGCTTATAAACCACACGTCAAATAAGAAAGATTATTAACATTTGATTAATTAAATATTAGCTTATTACGAACTTAAAAAATATGTTTATTTAATTTTTTAAAAACTTATATATAAAAAACTTTTGTGAAAAAACGTACTCCTGTATAGAAGAAAAATTAAGTCAATAAACAGTTTCGAACAGTACCTTTATTTCGGCTCGCCCATTCCAATTCAAAGTTTCAAACGCCATGGCGTCTAGAAACTTCTGACCGGGACCTTTGGCCCATGTACCGTCCCCTGACCGCTGTCCACCGACGGATTGCGGAGAAGGACCCCTCGGACGCCACGTGTCGTCGGATCAACCAGGCCGTCCTCGCGATCTCCACCACGACCTTTACTCGTGGGCCCGCAGCGACGTGCCTGCGATAACGACGCCTCCCTGTCCACGTCCGTCTACCCTCAATTGCACCCTCGATATCACTGACAGGTGGGCCCGAACCTGTACTCGCGGCCTTGATTCACGGTTAAGCTATGGGGGTAAGCGCCGGGAGATACCTGCTACGCTGACAAAAACTAAACCTGTATGTAATTAGATTTCAGAGCGGCGTCTGCGTTCAAACGGACGGTTCAGATCGCATCCGCCCGTATAAAGCGAACCCTTTGCTGGCTACACGCACCCGATACTTTTGTGGGAGCAACAACTGTTTGAAGCCGGAAAAAGCTTGGGGATTTCTTGGAAGCGAAGCGTGGGGGAAGAAGGGGAAGAAGAAGAGGGAGGAGCATGGCTGAGCACAAGGAGGAGCAGTCGATGATGGAGAAGCTCTCCGACAAGCTGCACGGCGACTCCTCGTCGTCTTCGTCGGATTCGGACGACGAGAAGAAGGGGTCCTCGTCGTCGTCGGCGGCGGCCATGAAGGCCAAGATCTACCGCCTCTTCGGCCGCGAGAGACCCGTCCACTCCGTCCTCGGCGGCGGCAAGCGTAAGCCCTTAGCTTGACAGCTTGGATTCGAAAGTATCGGCTTTACTTTGCTGTAGATCCGATCCGACCGCGTTTTTGCTCGCTTGTTCTAAGTGGGACTGTTACTTCACCTTCGGCTCACTTCTTATTTAGCAGCTATGGGACGCAAATAGGTGTTTAAACCCGAGATTTGGGGATCTATATCTTCGGACTTTACTAAAAACTAGATTTGCTTGTTCGATTTGATTAGTGATGGCGGTGAAACGGCGGCGCAGTTTGTCGTTACTCTTAAACCCTACATGAGATGCTGTTTGATCTCGACCTTGGAATAGATCTGGAATATTTAGCCACCTATTGTTTATTCAGGTTTTTGGAGTTATTTGATTGATTATTTGTACATAAATGTGTGCTTGCAGCTGCTGATCTCGTGCTATGGAGGAACAAGAAGATCTCCGGTGGGGTGCTCGCCGGAGCCACGGCCATCTGGCTCCTCTTCGAGGTCATGGAGTACCATCTCCTCACCTTGGTGTGCCACTGCCTCATTCTCTCCCTGGCCATCCTCTTCCTCTGGTCCAATGCCTCCACCTTCATCCACAAGTAAGCTTCTGTAGTACTTTACTCTGATGCGGCCTGCAGCTGTTATTTGTTGTGCCCTGTAGTCAAGTTTTCCCTTATTACTACTTGCTTGAATATGTTACATGTTTGTCATGTGGTCATAACTCGTTCTACTGATTTTTCAGGTCCCCTCCAAACATTCCTGAGGTGAAAATTCCAGAGGACTTTACTGTAAACATTGCCCTGTCACTGAGATATGAGATCAATAGAGGGTTTGCTACCTTAAGGGAGATTGGCCATGGCCGTGATCTGAAGAAGTTCCTCATTGTATGTTAACTGTCTCTTCAGCCTCGCGAAGCACTTCTTGATTGTCTGCTGACGTGCCTGATTATCTTTCCATCATCAGGTTGTTGCTGGACTCTGGATTCTTTCAGTTCTCGGGAGCAGCTGTAACTTTTTGACTTTGTTCTATATAGGTAATGATCTTGATCTCCAGTGCTGCAAGACTTATGTTTATGGCTTACTATTCGTTACAGGTTATAATGACAATCCTTTTTTTTGGCTGAATGCAGTCTTTGTGGCACTGTACACTGTGCCAGTTCTGTATGAGAAGTATGAGGACAAGGTTGATGCTTTTGGTGAGAAGGCTGAGACTGAACTGAAGAAGTACTATGCCCTTTTTGAGGAGAAATGCCTATCAAAGATTCCGAAGGGTCCTTTGAAAGATAAGAAGCACTAGATTAGTAGAAGGTACCTGCAATGAATTAGCACCTGTGTTAATCACCACTACTCGCCTTCCATTTTGGAGGACGGTTACGAGTCCTTGTGCGTGTCTCTAGTCGATAATACATACCTGCATGAGCAGTTCTAGGCTTCTAGCATGGCTGATAGTTGTTATGTGGTGGCTGATAGTTGTGGCGTGCGATCTTTTGTGGAGTTGAGCCATGCCAGCTGAAAACTGATGATCTTTCCCCCCCTTTCATTTTCAACTTTCAGCATAGTTAACCTATCTGGAAGCTAGAAGTATTATGGTACTATCAATGCCCTGAAGTCAACTTTGTGATATATTGTTTCATGGCTTTGTGCTTATTCAAGTGTTAGGCTAGTGAGGTGTATTACATCACATCGTTGCATAGCTCATGCCTTGTGCGTTATTATTTTGTTTACTGATATGAAATCCGGTAATTTTGTCCATTTTCACAGAGGTCATACGAATTTGAAAGTGAAGGTCCCAGCAGAGGGTGGTTTGCTAAAGATGGACACCCTCTAACATTACAACCTTCAAAAATGCATTATGCCATTCCGTACAATGCTTGAATGATTGCCTATATTTCATAGCATTTCAATCCATGGCTACATTTAAGTGGCATTATTGTTATTTATTAATGCCACAACAGAGAGTTTAGAGCAGTCCCAACCTAGAAACTACCAAGTAGTTTCCATGCTATGCCATGTCATATGGATGACACTACAGAAACTATTGTTTCCAATGCACCATTTTTATCTATGACACAAATAATTAATTAGTCACTCAATTCTCTCTTCAATTCATTAATTATCTTTCTTCCTCACTATCATATAAACAATATCTTCTTTTAATGCAAACCTTGATGCTGTCTAGTGCAAAGGTTTTCGTGTTGAAATTGGGTCTTGTATGAGACTTAGTTTCTTCTTCTCTCTATTCTCTCCCATTTAATATAGTGTCACATAATCTAAAAATCTTAAGTTAAAAATTCTATGTGGCAGTATAATTAATGCTGTAAAAACTATCCTAGGTGGAGGGTTGGGACTGCCCTTACCCAAAAACTATCAAGAAGTTTTCATGCTATGCCATGTCGTATGGACATTATTCTAGAAACTATCATCCCCAATGCATAATTTCTATCCATGACATAAGTAATTAATTAGTCACTTAATTCTCAGTTCAATCTATCAATTTTCTTTCTTCCTCACTATCAAAAACTTGATGGTGTCTATTGCATAGGTTTTTATGTTGAAATTGGGTCTTGCATGAGACCCAGTTTCTTCCTCTCTATTCTCTCTTTCATTTAATATAGTGTCACATAAGCTAAAAATTCTATGTGGCATTATAATTAATGCTATAGAAACTATAGGGTTGGGACTGTCCTTATATGCTAGGATGAAGCATGCCAGAATTTAACCCTGATGAGTTAAATGTTCGGGTTACAATTGATTTTGACATTGTAGTCAAAGCTGTAGTTCTTGCAAGTATGTCTTAAATGCCCTTTTGGGGGTAACCGTTTTCTATCATGCAAACTGTTGCGTTTTCCCTATCATGCAAACTGTTGTTTTATCCTGTATCTATGCCATATGAATTTAAGTTGGTTAGTTTTGCCTTTTTTTTGTGCCATTATTATGATTGATTATATGATGTGCTGATCATTTTTTGTCCGCATGAGCCTATCTGGACTTGAGGCTTAGTATCATTATTTGTGTTTACGTGCTATTGATGTTCTTCCGATGTGGACTAAGGTTCTCTTTTCAAGCCGATTGGGAACTTTGATGTTCTTCCGATGTGGAGTAAGGTTCTTTTAAGCCGTTTGGGAATTTTGCGTGCTAGTTTTATAACGAGAAATGCGTTAGTGGAGATGCGGAAAGCCTGTTAATTCGTAATCATGCTTGGGATGGAAACCCTGAATGCCGTAGCTTCTTCTGTGTATGCCTTAATACCGCTTTGCTTGCCAATTTTTCGAGGATAATAGAGATTGTGTTTGGTGGATTTTTCGAGGATAATAGAGATTGTGTTTGGTGGAATAGGATGTATCAGTATTATTGGCAGGGCAATATTTTGTCGCCCCTTGAACCTAGTTTGACGTTGAAATTTATTTCGAGCGTGTCAGGTTGATATCACTCATTGCTTTAGTCCTAAGTTTTGCTAAGTATCACCTCTTCCCACCATCTACTCGTGTCTTACCCTCCCTTACAGAAAAAATGATGTTAGTATCAGCAGCTGGAACGTTGGCTTTGATTGTTTAACGAAGGAAACAACCTAAATTTGTGCTAGCAACTTTGCTGAAACAAATCCTAGCAACTTAAATTTATCTTTTTTTCCTTGAGGCTCACCCTGAGCGCAATCCCTCACTGTTAGGCTAAAAGATATCAAATCTTATCTAGGGCAAGCTTAAGATCAATCGTACTAACACATGGCAAACTCCATTCCAAGCTATAGTCATGGTTTTTTTAGTCCAGTCTCTGTGTGACTGACCTAGAGAGAATTTTTGCAGTGGAGAATAGCGTCCCTGATTGCATCCTCTGCACCTGCCTCGCACACCTTACCATTGCGGGACTCGTCGGCGGCACGGCAGGAAGCGTGCCTCGTCGTGGTTCTTCTCCCGACGCAGCCCACCATCTTCTGGTATAGCGGTGCCAGGAACCTCAGGTACCTGCACGTGAGCCGCCTCGGCAGCACGCGGCCGCACCGCCCGAAAGACGGCAGCCGGAGCTTGATGTTCGCCCTGAATACGGCACTCGACGGCCACGCCGGAGCCGCCGCGCCGCCGAGAGACGAAGGCGAGGAATTCAGCGACGCCGGCCGGGCCAGCCGGTGGCGCTTGCTCGCGTTCGTCGTCGTCGTCATCCTCTGGGAGGAGTCCAGCGACCGCGACCGCAGGAGCACCGGGATGCCTTCGTGCTTGGTGGCGACGTCCTCGTCGTCGTCTTCCCCGCCTCCCTGGCGCTGTACGACTCGCAGTGGCAGGAGCAGGCCGTCGCGGAACATCTGGTCGGCGTCGGCCATCGCCGCGGCCTGCTCGGAGCACTCGAAGGGCGGCGGCGAGAGGTCGAAGCTGCATTGCCGCGCAGGATGCATATCGGTGTCGTCGGCGCGCGCGAACGGCTTGTTGGCCGGCCAGCTGTAGGAGATGCTGCCGAGGTCGGTGATGGGCGGCGAGGTGGGGTGGTCCATCGGTGCAGGGTTCGAGAGGCAATGGCCACGCGATGCGAGAGAGGGCGTCGAGCAAGATGGGGTTTTGTGGAGCATTGGCAAGAAGCATGCCGTGCGCGCGACTGGAGTGAAGCAGATGCGTACGTATTCGCTGGAGAGTGGAGGAATTTCAGGAAGAGGAAGGGCACAGATGGGAATTTTTGCAGGGTTGCAGAGATTGCGACGGCTGGGCCAACATGCCAGTGACATGTGGATTTCTTCGTCTGAGAAGCTTGTGCGTGCCTCCAGTGAATCAACCAGTCCGTGCTTCATCAGAGGAGTTATGAGAAGTTGAGAGTGGAACTCGTTTCCGGATCATTGGTTCAGGTTTTACTCTGGATTTGAGCTAAATAAACGTGTGGTCACTGGTCAGTTAGAAAAAAGGAACATGTGTAGCCTGCAGGCACACAACATTTTACGAATCCACTGATAACATGCTTGAAAAGTAGAAACCGATCAATCGGACACATGGCCAGTTACAGAAAATCGGCAGTCGAAGCTTACGAGCAACGCAAGCCTACTGATAACATACGATCGTTTATCAGCATGCAAGCGACCTCCCTGACGCGACCCCGTCCTGATCATTCTCGCCTGACATAATCCACAGTCCCGAATGATTTGATCGATTCCGGCATTGTTTGAAAGTGCTCCTAACTTAAATTTTTTTAGGCACATAAAATAAAATAAGAAAGATTATAAGCACATGATTAATTAATTATTAGCTATTTTAAATTTAAAAATAGATTTATTTATTTATTAAAGAAATTTCTTATATATATTTTAAAAAAGTCTTGTTTAATGTTTTAAGAAGTATGCTTACGAAAAACGAGATAATAGGTTTAAGTCTTAATCTCTTTCAAAAACTATCTAATTGTTCTTTTCGGCTTTAAAAAAACTACTTTCTTGTTTATCATAAACACGTTTTTTAAAAAATATTGATGATTTTTTGCCTGGATAAGCGATAGGACACGAGAAAATCACATCGTCGCACACCACGCTAGAAACAGGATATGTTAAGCACATTTGTATTGCAAGGTTTGCAATATCGAAACCTTATAATTTTTTACATAACAATGTAGTTATGATATCCATAATATGGTAGGATAGCGATAAACTCGTCAACACAGTAACGAAAACACTTTGCATCTCGTGGCGGTGAGGATGCTCTCAAGGCCGTCTTCTCCTGCTCACGCATGCGAGACCCTGGCTGCGATCGCCGATCCATTTTATTTTATTATTTTTAGCTTATAAGCTATACGTAAAACGAAAAATATTATTAGTGTATGATTATTAAGTATTAATTATTAAAAACTTAAAAAATGGATCTATTTGATTTTTTAAGATACTTTTAGATAAATTTTATAAAAAAACATACTGTTTAGCAGTTTGAGAAACGTGCTCATGGGAAACGAAAATTTAAGCGACTGTGATAAGTGGTGCCGAACACCACCTTAAGCCGTATAGGGTGTTTGTGGAAGCAACATAAAGTGCTTTGACCGACGGCGACGGGTCACCCGCGCAGTCGGGGCCGTCTTTTTTAGCAAAGGTGTGCACGCTCTTCTTCTGTTCTTTTACGGGAGGGAAATGCATCATTGGCATGCCTATGTGTCGTTACGTGTTGACCAATGGCCATAAGTGAAATAGGGGCACTGTTAGACTTTGTTTAAAACAGGTTATCAAACGGGATTATTATATGGATTATTAATTATAGAAATAAATTAAACATTGTAAGAAATACTTAATAAATAGTTTAAAATAAGTGGTTTAAGCAGTATGCGGAAGAAAGATTTTGAGAAAAAATATATTTTAAAACATAGATAAAATAATTTGTTTTAATAATTTGGTGAATAATCCGAAAAGAATGGAGACTTAGTCTATGAGGATGATTTAATGACGTGACTGACGACCGTCGGTCGCGTTAGCACTTTTGCAGGCGGCCCTCAGAGGGCAGCAAGGGGGCTACCTACAAAACGCGACGCTGCGGGGCCTCTGGGAGGGCGGTTTTTAGCCAGCCCAGTATAAAACGTCCTCCTAGACTCAAAAATGTCATAAAATTCACAGAAATTACAGAAAAAAAAGAGAGAGCTAAGAGCAAGGATGAACGAAAGCAGCGAAGCTCTACTGGTTTACTGATTCGTCTGGAGATAAAATCTATTGTCCCTTTGTAATTTCTATTTCTATGCAAAAATTGATGTAGTATTGTACTGGTTACGTGTATAGCACTATATGAAAATAAGTTGTTACTCGTAGATGTGTAGGTTTTTAGTTAATCTGTTAGATGATTTAGTTTGTGTAGAGATGGTATTTATAAAATCTCGATTACACGGTTTTAGATGTTAGGAGAATGTTGGTACCTAGTTTAACTGTATTTTTTCATCAACAGATATGTCAAATAAAGTGATATTTCAGTTATTTCACGGGCAAGAAAATGTTAGGTATAGTCTACAAGGTGTAGATCTGTCGGAATTTAGTTCAACGGCTAAGAGCATTGATAGGCTAGCTGAGAGAAGTTTTGGGTCAGTGTACAATTGGCTAATACGAGGCTTTCGATTCGACTCCCAGATCAACGCAATAACCTTGTATGTTGTAGTCAGTCGTGCAGTTGAAGGTTTTTTTGGGAACTGATGTCGGTGGATTGCATTGCCACTTGGAGATGTTATGTGAAGAATACATTCCAACATGGTTGGCCACTGTGCATACTTGTGTCGGTGTATAAGAAGGATAAAACCGCTGCTGCAATGGCCGTGCAAGATGATGAGGGTCCAAGTACGGTGGGAGGAGGTGATGGCGAAATAATGGAAGAAAATGAAGGAGGGAATGAAGAAGATAGATAGCCAACAGGTGTGGCAGATGAGGGAGAACTAATCGACACCATCGTCGAAGAAATAGATAGGAAAGATGCTGAAAACGAGCATGGAGAGTATAATGATTCGTCCGATGAGGACAACGTGCTGTCTGCAGAATGGAGCAATGAGGACTTCTCTGGCCTTGTAATCTCCGAGCGGCATCATGTGCCATGGGAGTACAAGGAGAATGAGGTCATCCAGGGGGCTAAGTATGCATATGTAGAGGATTTGAATGATGCAGTAAAACAATGGGCGGTGTTACTTCAGAGGGAGTTCTCGGTCGTGAAGTCAAGCAAATCAGTGTATGAAGTGAAGTCATGAAGGATGTGCGTTCATGGCGGGTGCACGCATTCAAGGGTAAATGGAAGGATTATTGGCAAGTTTCAATTGTGACCGAGCATTCATGTTACTTACCCGGTGTTGAAAAATATCATAGAAACATGACATCTGCATTTGTTGCAACAGAGATATACTCCCACATTGTGAACAACCTAGGGTACGAACCAAGGTCAATTGTTAGACATATTGAAGAGAAATTCAAATACACAATTAGCTATGGTAAGGCTTGGAGGTCAAAACAGAAGGTTGTAGAGATAAGATTTGGCACATTTGAAGCATCTTATGATAATTTGCCTCGTTTGTTAACCTATATTTTTCAGAAGAATCCAGAGACCTGCTACGACCTAAAAGCCTTTCTATCAATTGACCATGATAATAAAAGTTTGTTGCAACGAGTATTCTTTTCATTAGGTGCTTGTATTCAGGCATTTGTGCATTGTCGTCCCATCCTCTGTATCGATGGGACATTTCTGACCGGAAAGTACAGAGGGCAGATATTAACAACAATTGGAGTTGATGGGAACAACCAAATTCTACCGGTGGCTTTTGCTTTTGTTGAAAGTGAGAACACTGATAGCTGGTATTGGTTTCTAGAAAGGGCTAAGTCTGCAGTTGTACGGATGAGGCCAGACGTATGCCTCATATATGACCGTCACGCCGGCTTGCTACGAGCAATTGAGAAATTGAGGGATGGATCTGCTGAGAAGGGATACCCACCAAGGTGGTCTGATGTCCAAAGTAGATGGTGCATGCGTCATATGGGTGCTAATTTCTACAGGCAATTGAAGAATAAACATCTTATGGATCATTTCAAGAGGCTGTGCGTACAGAATCAAGAGAAGAAATTCAATGAGCTTTGGAGGAGGTTGGATGAGCTGACCACTAAACAAACAGATGAGCAGTCCAGGAGGGCTACCCTTGTAGGGGATGAGGCTTTACAAGCTCTTGGACCTCTATCAAGTGATGGACCTCGTGTGAGAAAAATGTCGGTATTCTCGGTTAGAAAATTTTCGGAGTGGAGTGAGAATGAGCCAAAGGAGAAATGCGCATTGTTATATGACAAGGATGGTTCTCGATTTGGCATAATGACCACAAATTTGGCAGAGTTTTATAACTGGTGATGCGTGGTGTTCGAGGGCTCCCACTTGTTGGCCTTGTTGGCATAGTTGAATTTATCTTGTATGGCACATGCAAGTACTTCAGAGATCGGTTCAGAGAAGTCGGCCCCTCAATGGCAGATAATATTTTTTTATTTGGCACACTACTGACTAAGTACCTGCAAGATAAAGTAATAAGGCCCGAAGACATCGAGCTATACCTCAAGGTATACAAGAACACAGATTTAAAGTATTGTGTGTCGACAAGAGCATGCGCGGAATTTACCAAAAAAGAGTTGTGTATGAGTGCGTGCTGAAGGAAGACGGGACCTGCAAGTGCTCGTGCCGAAAGTCTACTCTGCTCCACAACCCTTGTTCTCATGTTATTGCCGCGAGTGGTGAATGCGGGATAGAAGCACATTATTTTGTCTCACCTTATTTCAGAAAAGAAGCAATCTACAATACCTGGAGTGGAGAGTTATACGGCTTCGGTATTACGGGGACATTTACTATGGAGCATCCTCAAGCTATCTACGTTCCTGACCCAACAAAATTGAGAGATAAAGCAGATCGCCGCAAGACAAGACGCATCCATAATGATATGGATGAGTCAGAATCCGGTGGAAAACAAAAACGTTGTTCAAAGTGTGACGAAACAGGCCATACATATAAGAAATGCCCAAAGAATACAATCGGTCCAAGTGCGGCGGAAGCTAGACCGTCGGGTTCAGGTGTTGATGGCAGTCGTCCTACGGGTGAATGCACAACTTCAAGACGACCCCGTTTTAGGCGTTCTCGAACATTTGGTGGTGCTGCGGTATAGTGTAAGTCTATACTTGATCTTTGTTGTAGAACGATATATACCGTACTATTGTTTGTCATGTAATAATGATATAAACCTTAACAATAATTTGTAATTTAGTTGTTCAATTAACTTTACGAACTTACTCTTACTTGTTGCTTTGACAATATAATTTACGCTAACTCTCTATTTACATGCAGGTATAGCGTACCATACCCCGGAGCTGCTCGACCGGGTCCTCGATCAGTCCCACCGGTCTTACCTGTCAGCCGTCGAGGGTGCCCAGCTAGGCACCTTCCGTCCACGGCCTTCACGTTACCTCCTGCGGATAGACCATCGGTTCTGTGAGAGGTAAGAGCTGTACTAACATTCTTTCACATCATTTCTACATATCTATGGTCCCCAATATTGACTATAGTGTTATATTCTGCAGGTTGCGTGAGGCTGGACTTCTTCCGCTGTGCAGTCTAGTTGAGCCCGCATTGGACGAGAAGGACCCCACCAGGCGATGGGACGCTGACCGGTCACTTCTGGCAACATTGGTGGATCGCTGGAAACCGGAGACGCACATGTTCCACCTACCGTGTGGCGAGATGACTCCCACACTCCAGGACATGTTCTACCTACTAGGACTTCCCCTCACAGGGGATGCAGTCGGTCCGGTAGACGGGATGCAAGGTTGGTCACAGGACATCACTGATCGGTTCAAGGCCGTGCACCGTCGACCTGGACTTGGTAGGTCGGGTTCGCTACCGCCTTACACCCCGACCGGCCCCTCGCAGGCGTGGCTGCTACAGTTCACTGTAAGTCACGGATTCCTTCGATTCACAATCATCCGATCTGTAAAACAACAGTGGTGCTGACTACAATCTTGCTTTACAGCCTGATCAACTAGACGAAGACGCCGACCAATACTCGGTGCAGCGGAGCTTGGAGGTGTACCTGCTGTGGCTGTTCGGGTGGGTGATGTTCACCAGCATGACGGGGAATACGGTGGACAAGGGACTAATCCACTACGCTGGTGCGATCGCCGACAGCGAGGATGGCTATGTACCGCAGTGGAGTTGGGGATTTGCTGTGCTAGCAGCGACGTACCGTGGTCTTTGTGACGCGTGCACAAAGACCGATGCAGGTACGATTCTCGCCGGTTGCCCTCTCCTTCTGCAGCTATGGGCGGCCGAACGCTTCGCGATAGGCCACCCTCTGATTCACCACTCTCCCTACGAGGGCGGCCTTGGAGACTTCTACGGGCAGTCGGCCGAGGACCGTCCCACTATGGGGACGATATGGTGTCGCTGTGAGGTACGTTACGTGAAATTCTAGATTTACCACTAAAGCGCAAACACTGACGTGTTCCCCCTATCATATTTTGCAGTATCATTATGCTCACACGCAGGTTAGGAGGGCCTACTGCGACTTCGTTATGGAATTGGACCGCCTGCAGCCCAGCGACGTCGTCTGGGAGCCGTATAGTCCGCAGGCCATCGCGGCCCGTGCACCGCTCGGACTCTCGGCTCTTTGCACGCGCGACCAGCCGTACTGGATGACAAGAGTGCCGTTGGTGTTCGACATCTTCGTCGAGCCGCACTGTCCGCAGTGCGTGATGCGATAGTTCGGCCTACGTCAGCTCTTCCCTATGGCCATGCAAATGGTTGTGCCTCGTGACGTGCACAGGTTAGTACAGCTGCGATCGTTGTCGACGACTACAACTCTTTAATGAAGTCTAATGCACTCTCTGCAAATAGGTATACTCGTAGGGGATAGGCAGGCGGCACTCAGTGGTATCTGCGACTGTAGAAGTACATCGACGACTGGTTGTTGGTGACGGACGAGGTCGTCGACGAGATTTTTCCACACACTGAGGACAACTATCTGGCATACCTCAGGTGGTACCAGCTGCGCACCCGCACACGTGTGATGTTCACCCCAGATGATCCACAGCCACACTTCGCCGCTATGACTGACACCTATCCTAGACACCGTGACCAAGACTACTTTCGCGTGGTATGGCACATTCTCTTTGCACTTTGCTATTCCCTTTGTAGGTGTCAATGGTTCTAACATATATTAACGTCACATTTCAACTAGGCCGATGCAGCGTGACAGGTTCGGGCAGATGTGGACGCGGCGTTCGGACGGTTGGACGAAGGGATCGTGTTGACTGCGGAAGAGCGGAGGACGACTTTCGGGAGGATACGTCAGTCGATACACGCAGTGATCCGTGCGCTCACTTGTCGTATGGTCGACGCGGTACCTCCCGTAGCTATATGACAGCAGCAGCCACGCCGCACAGGAGCTGGAGTGCACCAGCATTGTTCCAGTCAGTGAGCTGGCCCCTCCAGAGGTAAATTCCGCTAACTATCGGTTCATAATACGATATGCACCGTTTTACATCTGTATGCTTCCGTGTAGCTTTCGCTACACCGTACCTAGATCCTCCGGAGCTGGCACGTCTGCGCAGGGACCGTACCACATCTGATCGCACGCGCAGCAGGGCATGACCATTGCCTCTCGGGCCACCACAGGAGGTCCTTCAGGTTAGAACAAAGTTTACTTTCGCCTTGCAAAATTAAACTTTGCAATTATCAATATTTTTGTGCATAGGGTTCCACTCTACAGCGCGGGGGATGTTTGCTGGCGCTGGCTCGTCCACGCAGGGTGCACGCGGCAATGGTTGGGTACAGGATCCTTTCGAGTGGGACGACTTGAAGGACGAGGACGAGGAGATCCACGAGGTATTAAATACTCCGCAGCTTGAAGGAGCTCCTCCACCGCAGACACAGGACCCACCAACTGGCACACCCGTGCAGGCAACCCACGCTGGCCATGCCGTACCACCAGACCGGCTGACGTATTCCCAGGGGCAAGTGCGAGCGCAGGCTAGGAGGACGAAGAGGGCTAGAGGTTACGGTCAGGACTCGTAGTCCGTTGTACCAGTAGTACTTCGCCTCTTGTACATCGTGTTTTATTAATTCCACGTTTACTGAAGAAACCGCTCTTGATGAAACCTGTTTTTGCAACTTGAGGAATGAGTTAAATGTCATAGATATTTGAAATGTCTCTTGATCTCTTGCATTGTGCTCATTTTTGGTGATTCTCTTTGCCTTTGTTTCTTTGGTTTCTCTCTTTAATTTGTTGTTCTTTTTTTGAAAATAGGGAGTATCACATTAAGGGGGAGTGTTGCACATCTCATATGTGTAATACAACCTTTAGAGTGTGAACAAATTGATGAAAGTGCTAGAAGAGTGTTCAAAAGGTCTAGTTTGACCAAAGTCAAAAATTTGTCATAAACATTGTTTGTTGAAATGTACCGCTTAAAAAATGTTTCACATGGTATCTTATATGTTTTCCAAGCTTAATATTGAAAGAAAAATTAATTCTAAATAAAATTGCCCTCTTACCACTTTTGGAATAAACTAGAATCTTGTTTTGACCAAATTGCCCTAAATCTCCCAAATGAGTTCGAATGAGATTTTGAAAAAGCTTCCAAACCAAAAATGCTAGACTTGACTATTTCAAATGTTTTTGGTATTCAAACTTCTCGCAAAAATTTGACCCTTCAAAAGTTATTTGCTTTCAAAATTCAATCAAAAACTACCATAAACCATAATGCGTCATTTCTAGCACTTAAGTGAGAATTGTTGTAAATTCTATAGTAAATATCAAATATATAGAAATTGTCAATGTTTGAGCTCACACATTCAAATGGCACCTTTGTGTCATCTTGTTTTTCCCCGAGATCTTAAAAACCTGGTGTTGTAACTTTTGTGTGTGGGGATCTGCCTGTGCAAGGGCTGGAGGCCGGAAGATCGGGCACAGGCGGTCCGACCGGCGCTATATGTGCGGTCCGACCGGCTTGATGCCTATGGTCCGACCGGTTAAGGGGAGCTGGTCCGACAGGGCCACTGGGTGGGGGCCCATTACTTATCCTACTCAACCTTCTTCCTCTTCTATCACTCTTCTCTTTTCCCAACTCACCCCAAACCCGTTTCTCTCTCTCTCAAACCCTAACTCTCCTCTCCACTTCCTTCTCTCGGTTTGACCAGGATTTCTCCTCCGTTTGGACCGTAAGTGATTATCCTCCGTTCCCTCTCTTTATTCCACGGTTTGGATTTGTATTTGATTGTGTTTTTGAACTGTGGATTGGAACCCTAGGCCAAAGGAGTATGCTTCGTCGATTTGCATCTCTAAAGGGGAGTTTTTGGTGCAAATCAAGTCGATTTCTTCCAGCAATCTAGTGGTAATCCCTCTCCCTTGCATCTAACTCAATCCCGTTCATCTCTTGATGCTTCTAGGGCTAGGGTTAGTTTGTTCTCTTATTCCTCTCCTATATTTGTGCACAATGCCTATCTTGTTCATCTTCTATTCTCTCTAGTCTTGTGCCATATTAGTTCATCTCTTATGTATGTGAAAAATTTTTGATGAATGGAAGCGTGCAAACTCGATCTGCCAGTGGCGGTCGGACCGGCCTAATGCCTGTGGTCTGACTGGCCTGCGGTCCGACCGCCAAAGTAGGGGCGGTCTGACCGCTCCTGGACTGAACAGCAAGTTTCAATTATCAAATCTTTTTCTTTTACACTAATCCTCGCTGATCCTTTTCTTTGTCTCTTTCTCAGTCAATGGCTCATCCTCGCAAGAAATCTACGGAAAGACGCTCCAAGAAGCGTCATGATCCCGTCATTTCATCAGAGAAAGAAGAGATGGAGGATGAGGACTATGTGATGGAAGAGGAAGAGGAAGGCCATCAAATAGATTAGGATGAGGATGATGATGATGATGACGAACAACCTATTTATCCTCGAGGTGACCCAACTGCTGCACCTCCTTCGGTCTATTATTCAATGCCTCCTCAAATGGATCCAACTTTCAACTTCCGAGTGCGATTGAACAACCCTACGGAGTACATGCTTTTTAGGGATTATGATCAATTCAACAGACCTAACGACTCGAACGATCCAAGGTTCCAAACAAACTTTCAGAAGGAAGTATTTGAAAAGGTCTATACTTCCACCAAGCCCTTTGTTGATCATAAGTACATTGTGTGGAAAGAGATAAACAAGACCTCGCAGTTTCAAGGGTTGCACAATCTTTTCCGAGAAGTGGGAATTAACAAGTCTGTTGCTATCCATCAGGATTATGACCCCACTCTTATCCGTCAGTTCTACTCCACTATTTGGATAAATGAAGATTTCACTCAGATAAAGTGGATTAGTGGAGAGCTTGGGTGTTTGGCAACTAAGCGAGAGTTGCAAGAAGTATTGGAGCTGAGATATCTTGAGGGTACACGACTTCACTCCGATCTACAGTACTCTCCAATGTCTGTTCAAGACCAAGCTCAATTCTACGACACAAGTGTTTATTGCACATTTGGAACAGTCAATGGATTAAAAACTGTGCCAAGTGTAATCAACCAGATTGTCAGAGCTTCTACTGTCCCAAGGTGTGGCAACAAGGATGCCATTCGTGGTATCACATGGCATGTGATCAGAGCTATCATAAGTGGAACGCGGTTTGATGTCGCCGACCTTGTCAAAGAACACCCTTGGACAAGGTATATATTATGCTCCATTCATAATGAAGATTATCCTTGCAAAGTGTGGAAGAATGGGCAATAGAACATCTCGCCATAAGCGTATAGGCCCCGGCTTCCACCAAATTGCTCCTCGGTGGTCCTTGAGAGCGGTCAATCTTCTCGTTCCGCTCAACCTCAAGGCCTTCTTCATGATCATCCTCCTCCTCCACCGCCTCCACAGGACTTTGGTTAGTTCTTCTCTCCTCAATATGCACATTTTGGGATGCAGCCAATGGAGTATTTCAATCCGGTGATGGGAGCTCTCAATGCCCTAAATGACAACTTCACTCGTATGAATACCGGATTTGAGGAGATGACTCAACAAGTGAGAAGCTTATCTGGTAATGTTCGAACTGTGCAAAATTCTATTGATCATGTTGAAGGTCGCATGGATGGTTTTGAGCGACGTATGAGGATTGTAGAGACCTCCCATCCGGTTGTCTACCATCGTCGTCGCAAAGTGCCTTCCTCCCCTCCTCCCAAAAATTGAAGACCCTTTTGTTATTTGTCAGCTTTCTTGTAATAGGATAGTTAAACTCTCATTTGTCTCATTTGGAGTTTATTGCTACTCGAAATTTATCTCGTTTGACCTATACTATTCTTTCATAAATTATCTCCTTTCGAGTTCAATCTGTTGTTGTTTATCACGCCTTTATTTTAAATTGATGGAATGCAAATCATATTGCAAACTCTTCTCGTCGCCATTGTGGCTCTTTGATTGTCATGCACATGTTTAGGGAGGGAGTCTATTGTGATGATTTGCCTTCGTGTATTAAACTTCATTTATAATTTCACTTTAATGTGATGTTTCTCATTAATTACCAAAAAAATGGGGAGGTTAAAGCATCTATGGCCCCATTGTTATTTTGGTAATGGTGATAACAGCGCAAAAACTAACCGTTGGGATCGAAATCCCCAACTCTGGTCATTTCCGGTCTGACGCAGGCAAGATCGGTCCAACCGTCCAAATTCATGCTAAAAAAATATCAGCCGGTCAGACCGCATGTGAAGAGCCAGTTCCCCGACCGGTACCCTATCTCATTTTGTGCTATCGGTCTACGTGTCGGAGGATTGAAACCTCGACGGCGGAAGTCAGGAGACCCTCCTTTGAGATTCGGCCAGGGAGTATTCTCAGGCGAAGCCGACGTCAGGAAGAAGATGGTAGATGAATCTGGGCAAAAAGACGAGAGAAGCAGGGTTCGGACCGTCCGAACCGGTATCGGACCGTCTCGAATCCCGGGGGCCCGAGCTGGAGGCAGAGAGTCCGGACGTCCGCTTGCGGTTCCGGACCGTCCGAACCGTGGTAATCGCACGGGGCGTCTGGGAAGACGATCAACAGTTGCGCAACAGAGGAGACAGAGGATTTATACAGGTTGGGCCGCCGGAGCGTAATACCCTACTCCTGTGTGTGTTTGCTATGAGTGGGATGAATGTGGTTACAGGGTGAGCTCACCGGAGCCGAGGAAGAAGGACACTAGGTTGAGACATGAGCTCGGGTGCTGAGAGCTGGGAGCATTGAGCTGTCTATTTTCCACCGGTGGCTTGGATCCTCCTTTATAGAGCAAGGGAGTCCATATGCCGTCATACTGGTGAGAAGAGAGAGAGAGAGCTAGATATGCTACGTCTTGTCGTGCCGGTTGGCGCCCGTCTGCCGCACCGCGCTGGAGGACGTCTAGTCGCCGCTGTCCGCCTGCTGAGGGCGGCTGACGCGAGAGTGACGTGCACACCCGGCCGTCTGCTGCGCCGCGCCTGGAGAGCTGCTGTCTCCTGTTGAGGCGGCTGTCTGGTTGGTCTTTATCGGACTGTACTCCTGGAGATGCTGTCGACAGACGGGAGCCCTGTCGCCTCACCATTAATGCGAGTATATTTGGGGGAGCTGATTGCTCCCAGAGACGAGCCCCGGGGCCGGAGAGTATCCCTGCAGCCGGTCCGAGGAAGATGTACCCGGGCGTGGCGTACCCGGTCACAGGATGGGCGCGCCGAGGAAAGCACTCCCGGGCCCGGAGAGGCACGGAAAGCGGCACCCCGGACCGGGCGCCGGGTCCCGGCACGGAAGTGGCTCCCGGAACCGGGGCTGAGGCCCCGGGTACTCAACTGGAAGAGGACTGTAGCCACTCGTTGTCGGTGAAGAATATAGGCCGGGGGAGCTGACGTGGCAGAGGATCCACACGTCCCCGCGACTGTGGGGACCCCCAGTCCCGTTTCGCCGACAGTACTGGACGTGGCCGGTCGGACCGGGTGGGGGGAGGCGGTCCGATTGCCATCCCCACTAGAACTCCCTATCGGTACTAGATCCGACCGGTCCGACCGGGAAGTGGAGGCGGTCAGACCACGACCCCCACTAGAACTCCCTGTCGGTACTGGATCGGGCCGGTCCGACCGGGTGGGGGAGGCGGTCCGACCGCCACCCCAACTAGAACTCCCTGTCGGTATTGGATCCGGCCGGTCCGACCGGGAGAGGGAGGTGGTCCGACCGTGACCCCCACTAGAATTCCGTGTCGGTACTGGATCAAGCCGGTCCAACTGGGTTGGGGAGGCGGTCCGACCGCCACCCCCACTACAACTCACTGTCGATACTGGATCGAGCCGGTCCGACTGGCCAGGGATGCGCGGTCCGACCGACACCCGCGTCACAACTCCATAGTTTTGTGCCATCAAATTTAATTGGTGGTCATCCTCTTTGGCATGTGGACCTAACTTTTTTTTGCATATACTGAAACACAATGGTTATTCCACAATTACCGCTTGTCATTAATTACCAAAATCAACAATGGGGCCTAGATGCTTAACCCCTTTACTTCGTTTACGCTCGTCGATTAAACGATGTACTCCTCACGATCTACGTTTGCGACGAAACTGATCAAAAATATTAATTTTTGAGTTTTAACCTTACGGCGAAAGTAGATTTCGAGCGGTGACAACCGAGCACACATTAATTGCTTACGAACGTACTAAAATTATCCATCCAATGAGTACAAACGGCACATGAAACGTTTCTAGTTATCATTATTACATACCTTAGGGTATTTCAAACGGATATTCGACTAGACATGCAACTACTGTGTACAGCGTGGTACTTCCCCTTTCTCGCCGCCTCCGGCCCAGCTTCCTTTGCACGCAGTGCCCTCTCCCGCTTCCTCTCCCTCTCTGCCTCACGGGCTTCCTTCTCCTGCCGCTCCTTCTCCTCCTTTCTCTTCTGCTCAGCCTCCCACTCTTCTTGCGGCGCCTAACGACGTTGGCACCGCTCCCAGTTCCAATCTTTTAAACCGCGAAGAAACTTTGCGTCCTGTGGACGGATCTCCGTATCTATCCACTGCACAAAGTCGCACAGAGGCGGAGGAGGTTTCGGTGCCTTGACATATATAAATTTGTTAGCTCAAAGGTTCAAATATTTCGTACTACAAGATAATTCGTATTACCTCCACTGGCTTCTTCGCCTTCCCCTTCTTTCCTTGTGGCTTCGCTTCTCCGGGGAGTATGCATAATTATCACACATCCAATACTTTTGGCGGTATGTGTAATCCTTCTCACTTATTGCGACTTTGTAATTATCTCCACACCAACACATCGGCGGAGGCACGTTAATCGGAGGTCGTAGATGACTGGACATACTGAATGTATCCATAGCAACCTGTATTATAATCAAATAAACGCAAGTTATAACTCGCTATGCCAAAAATACCTTATACAACTACATACCTATGCTATACTACACGTGACTACAAAAAAATTAAATGTCATTGTCCTTATTTCCATCTCCCTAGCGTTTCTCCAACTAGTGCTACTCATCTAGTAAAAAAAACCTAACTTTTCTCATGCGCTCTATCAATGTCCTTAGCCATTATGCTCAACTTCAATAGATCTACACCTTATGGACCAAATCTAACATTTACTTACTTGTGAAATAAGTAGTACAATACTACACATACTATATCATTTGATGAATAGAAATGGAAATTACAAAGAATTATAAAATAGTACCTGTAGATGAATCTGTAAACTGGCTGGGCTTCATCGCTTTCGTTCGCCTTCACTCTCAGCTCTTTCTTCTTTTTTTCTGTTATTATTATGAATTTTATGAATTTTTTGAGGCTCGGAGGGGGTTTTATAGTGAGCTAGTAAAAAATCGCCCTCTGAGAAGGCGATTTTTTTTTGATAAAATGGGCCAATTTGCAGGCGGCGCCCAAAAACTGCCCTCTAGGAGGACGGCAAGGGGGCTACCTGCAAATTGGCCCATTTTATCAAAAAAAATCACCCTCTCAGAGGGCGATTCCTCTAGGAGGACGGTTTTTGGGCGGCCGGGGGCCGCTTGTAAATTGGCCGGCCCCGCGGCTGGGGTTTTGCAGGCGGCCCCTTGTCGCCCTCCTAGATGGCGATTTTTGGGCGGCCAGGGGGCTACCTACAAAAGTGCCGCTGGCTGTCGGTCGCCCGACCAACGGCCGTCAACCACATCATTAAATCGCCCTTTGAGAGGGCGATTTTTTAAAAAACGTTCTCCCAAAGAGCGTTAAGAGTATATTTCTGTAAATTTTTGAAATGAAAATGTAATTTTGTAAATATTTTATTAAAAAATATAAAAATAAAAAAATTCACTGTCAAATGCCTTGTATGTCCACCACCCCCGGCAACGAAGCAGGGAAGCCACCACCGCAGCTCGCGACCCCACGCCCCCACTGCACCACCCCACCATCCTTGCTTTCCGCCCTGCCCTGGGGTGTGTTTGATTGGGAAAATTATTAGCAATAGAATGAGAGTACGAGCGATAGAGGCTATTATAAGTTAGCTATTTAGAAGGGATTAAAAAGTGAGTTTAAGAACAAACTCACACCTTTTCAATTCCTAAATAGCGGTGGTAATTGAAAGGAAATTTTTTCTCTAAGTATGATGAAATAAATCTAATTCATAACTAAACTTTTCATAATTCTCATATCTAACTAAACTTTTCATAATTCTCATATCTAACTAAACTTTTCATAATTCTTTCTTATATCTAAGTATCAAACAGGAGACTAAAAGTAAAAATTAAAAGAAAAAATAAAACTCCTATAGCCAACCCCTCCACTAATTTTCTCCCTAAACTCTCAATCCCCTTCGCAAAAATTGCCAATCCAGCCCTCCCTACTCCCGTCGCGTCGCCATTCTTCGCGCCGCGGCGTCGATTCCCGCGCCGGCCACCGACCCGCGCATAAAACCCTAGCCACTGGCCGCGCCTTGCTCACTCGTCTCCTTCCTCCGCAGAAGCCACACCCTCCTGGGACTCGTTGTCTCTGCCGCCGCTCGCGCACGCATCGCCCGAATCCCCATGTCCACCGCGCCGGCGGCGTCCGCCGCCGCCGCCGCGAAGGCGACCATCTCCGTCGAGTACGCCAAGTCCGGTCGGGCCACCTGCAAGGTATGCAGCGAGCGCATCGCCAAGGGCGCGCTCCGCCTGGGCACCTCCACCCGCGACCCCCGCGGCTACGACAGCACCAAGTGGTACCACGTCGCTTGCTTCCCCTCCTCGTCGCACCCGCTTGACCCCGTCGAGAAGGTCAAGGGGTTCGACTCCATCAAGGTCTGGGCTCTGGGCGGTTGACGTTTCCTTCCCATTGCGTTTAATTGTTCTGGGGGCGCTAATCTGTGGATTTGGGGGGAGTGCAGGAGGAGGATCGCGAGGAGGTGCGTGAGCTAAACAAGGTAATTTATTCCTCACCTTATCAGTTAGGTGGCCGCATCGGCCACATCTGCTTCTGCTCGATATTTATGACTACCAGGTGCTAGGGAATGTAGATTGCCAAATGATATTGTTCAAATTTTGTGATGATACTTTTAAGTAATGCTGAGTACACTTGATAAATTTATGGTGGAAGTGAATTCTACTAGTCTGGATTGTTGTCCAAACTGGTACACTTGGTTGTATTCTGGATTAGCAAGCCATATGCATATGATCGTATGTATACCTGAGCAATAAACCCTGATATATTGTTTAAAACAAGTTACTTAAAGTTCTTTCGAAGTTTCGGTAGTACTGGGCTATTTCTCCGTTTAATATTTCAAACTATTCATTTTCAGAAGCATAAGAGAGACCAGAATACAGTAGGGCCAACTGAAGAGTCAAGCCCAAAGAAAGTAAAAGGTGGCCTATTGTCACCTGCTGCAGGAGTGGCAGAAAATGCTAGTATCTCAGTTGAGTATGCCAAGTCTGGCCGCTCCACCTGCAAGGGTTGCAGTGAGAATATTGCAAAAGGTGTCCTCCGTCTCGGCACCTCTATTTGCGATCCCCGTGGTTTTGACAGTACAAAATGGTACCATATTGTCTGCTTCCCAGCATCAACTTACCCAGCATTCCATGTCGAGAACATTAAGGGGTTTGATTCTATCAAGGTTTGATCTTCAATTTGTTGCAGCTGTTTTATTTTTCTATTTGGAAACTAACTGTTGTTTTGGAGGGTGGTGCAGAATCAAGACCGTGATAAGTTGCAGGAGTTGGAGGAGGTAACAATTTGGTCACTCATACAACTAGTTCAAATTAAGTGGCATTCTTGATATGAATTCCTAGAAAAATTTCTTCTCATCAGTTGGCTGCTCTTGTAAATGAGGAAAAGAGGTCGCCAATTTGTTTGTGAACAAAGGAAGCGACAAGTTTTTTTTTTTAATGTTGTTTGTGAAAGTGTTGGAGTTATTAAATGCTACTGCTGCTTAACAGCTTTTTTAACGGCCTTTTCAGTTGGTGGAACTGAGGAAAACACTTACTTTGATCCACCATATTCATTTGCAGAATTGTAAGAGAGATGGTAATGTGACTGATCAGTTAAACGAACCAAATCTGAAGAAGGAAGTGGTTAGCTTTTGATTAGACATGAGCATCTTACAGTTCGCTCCAGCATCAAGTGCAACATTTGTGCTAACGTAACACTTCTATATCACTTGATTCTTCTAGGTTCACAGCATGGAGGACTCTAAGGGCGCTGAAAATAATCTCGAAAGTGTTAAGGTGATGAAATCATATATTCGTTCAGTTTGGAAACCATGGCTAAACCATTAATAGTGCCTGTAGAGATGGCACATGTTTTAGTTCTTGTTTCCCTGAAAGTTTTGCTTGCTGACATTTAATCATTGTTGTTCAAATAGTCTGTTTATAAGGCAGAGGCAGCATCATTTATTATTTTTTAGCATTCAACTTGCATTTTCATCACATGAATGCTAAGTGGGAAAATGTGATGGTCGTCATGACTTTGATATGTTGAATGCTGATCCTTTTATCTTGAGAGTTCTTTCAAGGATTGACTTAATCTATACATGTGCCATTCATTTCCCCAACTTATAGGTCTCTTCTCTCTAATATTCTCCTATGAGTGGTAAGTGGGAAATGTGAAAGGAGAGAGAAGACAAACTTTGTAGCTAAGGATGTTTTTAAACCATAACCCAACCCCTTAATATCTTGCTTGATTTCAAAGCTGAACATGCATGATATTTATTTGATCAATAATTCTTGTTTTGTTTTCCCTATCAGATGCTGGCAGGGGACAAAAGAGCTGGTCCAGTGATATCCTTTTCGGTTTCTGATATAAAGAAAAGCTACAAGGCATTGTTATACAATTGTCCTTAGCAAGTCACTCTGCTTCCTATGTCTATCATTTTATTTTACTGAATTGCTACATCTGCATTTTCCTGTCACATGTGGATGCAGGATGCTACACTTCCAGCTCTTTGGAAGGTTTTCAATACAGTTATTTTTCGTGAGCAGGTGTGTTAAGCAAAATATATAAAAGAGAGGAGCAGTCCTTGAGCCTCATTTTCTAATTATTAGATGAACTAAATCATGCATCTTTTTCTTCAAGTCTTGTGCATTTTTCAGAACATAACTTCCAGTTCTAATGTTCAGGACGATGGCCTTCAGTCTTCAGCTAAGATTGCTGCATTTGATTTTGATGGATGCCTTGCCAAAACCTCAGTGAGGATGTATATATACACACATTTTTTTTTGCAAAAATATGTTATTTATATTGTTCCAATAGTATCCTGCATGCTTCTTCTGCGCACTATATCTATTTTTCATGATTTTGCAATAAGGACACTTGGGCCATTAAAAAACGAGACGAGCAGACCATTCACAACCACATGGAGTGAGCATACTCGTCCTAGGCTTTGGCCAATGCAGGGGAACATGCTGCTCATGCAACTAATGAGTAGGCGATCTCATCAAAAACCTGCTTGAACACCCCAGAAACGCACATTTAATTTGACTTACTAAACATATGCTTTTGAGTTACTATGCTGTAGCTGCATGGATAATATGGTATTTGGTTAGAATTAGGAATTTATTGAGAAGTTTCATGTAAGGGCATCCTGATATTATGTGATCTATTTGTTAGTTTTTGTCTTCAGTTCTTAATAGCTATAAACAAAGCATGATATAAGTAGTCAAAACTGTACTAAAGTAAACTTGCCATTTTTTTATGACCAACAATGAAGTTCTTTTGTGTGTACAAGCAAAGGTATCAATTAACATTTACAAGGAAGTATTCACTAGACGCGAGTCCTGAAAAATTATTATGCGGGACCTTGCGGTGATATTGAGCATAACGATCAACAGATCAAGAGTCAACTTATGGGCTAGTAATTTTCCCCAGAATATGACTTACTACACATGAAGTTCATGATTCGCAATGCTGCCTCTTATGCATGTTGTTGCTTTTTTAAGAATGCAATTATTAACTTCCGCCCTACTGCAAGTGCAGTGTTGGTGCGGACAAGTGGTCTTTACAGTATGAATCAATTCCAGAAAAGCTGCAGATCCTGTACAATGATAGCTATAAATTGGTTAGTTGCTTTTCTAGTCTTTACAAAGTTCTTTTGGGCCTGTCACTGTACTTCTATCATACGTCTGTGTACTTCGAAATAAGAATGCACATAGAATGTTCTTAAAATTTACAAGGAACTCGGAGAAGTTGCAACATACTCTCTCTGGTCACAAATACTTGTTTTTTATATGCCTCTCTGTGTGTGTGTTTGTGTGTGTGTGTCTGAAATTTTATGTATCGATATATTTTTAAGTATTTTGGATTGGATACATGGAAATCATATATGTATAAATGAATAGGCCTCGAAAAGTACTGCCATAAAAAGATATCTCTGTTGGGTTTTACGAATATACAACATAATAAGTGGCCAAAGTTATATTTTGAAGACCGTGTTGTTGTCCAAAATGACAATTATATGTGGCTAGATGGAGTAACTAATAACTGAAATTGCTGCCAACTCATTTTATCTGGTGTTGTCAGGTCATATTCACCAATGAGTCGAACATTGAACGATGGAACAAAAAGCGGCAGCAAGCTGTTGACTCCAAAATTGGGCGTCTTGACAAGTTCATTGAGCGTGTAAAAGTCCCTATTCAGGCATGCTACACATCCCAATGTATTATGTATCTGGAATCTTTCTGTTTATGTTTGGAACAATAAAAACTGAAGAAATATACTGGCTATAATAATAGTCTGGTAACTGAATGGGGCCTTTGTTTATTTCTCAATCAATTAAATGTTGTTTAAGCTACTATTTTTCATGACACAGAACATGGTACCTTAGAAATTCTTGCTTGATTTTTTTTTGTTTTGATAATTACGATGCTGGTCAAATGCATGACTTGTTTTGGATATTCAATCTTGTAAAAGCCCGGTCTGGTCTTCTTGTCTGAAATCTCTTAATTACTAAGGACTTATCACTTGGAGTATGTCCGCTTTTCTTATAGTTTCCATACAAATAGTTTAATTTTGTTTGCACCTGCAGGTTTTCATAGCATGTGGTTTAGGAAAAGGAAAAACCACTCCAGATGATCCATTTCGAAAACCAAACACTGGAATGTGGTGGTTGATGACAGAGCATTTCAATTCTGGAGTTGTAGTTGACATGGACAAGTAACCACTCTATTTTAGACTATTTTCAGATTTACCATTTTGAGCTGGTTTATTTCACGTTGGGCTGAAGCTTTAGCGCACTGACGTTGGTATTCCTTTACTCTGTGTATGCTGTGCACACTTGTGATTGGGCAAACAGGTGGAATCTGCACGTACAGTCATTCACTGAGACGCATGTTTTGTTTTTTTATTGGTCTATGTGTGTTTTAGAATAGGTGCTTCTATGTGTTTGCACTTATGGCTACGGGCAGGCTGTATGTGTCTTCTTTGAAGTAGATGTTCCCTGTGTGTTCCATATAAGCTTAGTGTAGCAGTGATACTCCCTCCGTCCACAAATATAAGGGATTTTGACCCCTTTTATTTGTCCACGAATATAATGGATTTTGAGGTCCCGAGGAGAAAAGGTACAACAAACATCACCTCAGTTCTGCATTCAATCCCTATCTTTTTGTACTGTAATACTTTCCTGTTAAATGTGCCAAAAGTACAATAGACATCTCCTCAGTTGTACTCTCTTGTTGCTACCTTAACTTTTGATAGAAGTGGCAAAATCCCTTATATTTGTGGACGGAGGGGTTACTGATTTTAGGTTATGAGGGAAGGAACCCCAATTGTACCATGCTTTAATTTAGTAGATGGCTTCTTTGCTGTCACATCCCTGTTGTTTTAGTTGACAGGGCTATAGAACTTGCAATATATGGTACATATATATTTGTTAATGGCATTGACAAGGGTGCCCATTGATATATACATGGAAATGTTGTTGCAAATTGTGTAATATTGACCACCTAACATAATGCTCAACACTTTTGTCAAGTTGCTCGGCATATGTAACTCCATACTAGGACCTGTAGGATCCGAGTTTGCTGCTAATCCTATGGAAAGAATAAGGGCTCCACGGTATTGTACTATCCACATACTGGGCTTGATCAAGCCCTGGACATGAGTAGTGGTGCAATATGACTAGGATTGTGCAATTTGCCTTATAGATTAAATAAAGCCTTTTGGTTTAGTTCAGTTTTGTTGGTGCAAGAAACCCATTAAGAACAATTTGCTGTTTTGTTCTGTTTTATATGCATTATATAAGCTGCCCTTTTGATATTTGCCATGTTCTTTCAGATCTTTCTATGTTGGTGACGCCGCTGGGAGAGAGAATGATCATAGTGATGCCGATAGAGAATTTGCTAAGGTATTTGTGAAGCTGTCCCTTGATCCACATTCCATGAACATTACTGTGCGCAGTTCACAATCTACAATTTCAAACGGTAGGGTTTTACCATCCTTGGGAGTTATTGAGATACATCCACCTCGACAATTTCAAACGCGAGTGTTTTACCATCCTTGGGAGGTATTGAGATACATCCACCTCTCAAGGACCGTTGAAGAACTCCTAAAACAATTATAGTGATTGCTATTTGTTGGCTTACGGCTCGGAGGGGAGTGTGATCTGGGATAGGCAGATAGGAGAGATGGGGACGATGCACGTGTGACAATATTAGAGGGACTGAGCAGCCCACCAAGGGCTGGCTGTAGTGTCGTCTTGTTGAAAAACAAGGAGCTGGAGTGTGATTAAGTCTATGTGTGCCTTGGAATTGTATTAGGGATGTAGTTTTGGGTCTGTGCCACTTGTATTGGGCCTTTTGGATGGGGTAGAAATTTGCTTATGGTTTTGGGCTATTGGGAAATGGCGTTTGGGCTGTCCAGACAACCATCAAGCTCTGGAGTTTAGTTTGAGCTTTGGAAATTGGAACATGCATCCATGCTTTAGATGAATAGCTCAAGCTTGCCTTATTGGAGGACTGAGTGTTGTTGGTATGAGCTTGAGATACTTGATCATTTTGAGCTTGAGCTGAGCTCAAGTTTGTTTCTGGATCCCAAGATTTTTCTTACAGGTCTATTTGGGACTTAGGCCTGGGTAATAATTCTAGATAGCACGTATTAGTTTACAAGAAAAGTAGATAATTTTCCAATGCATGTAGGAAGCAAATAAGCATTGACTCCCGTAATGATACGAAACTCTTCTATTTTAATTTTGGTTCCACCAACAGCTGTATTGATATCTTTTACGTTTTTCTTTAGTATGCTATTGGTTATTTGTTTGTTCTTTGTTTCCTTGTCGTGTCTTGTTTTGGGGTAAAGTAGAAGCCACCACTAGCTGACGGTGCTGTTCTCAATTGCAGGCCATTGGTTTGAAGTTTCTTGTTCCTGAAGAATACTTTAGGTAGTTGTGTTCGGAAGCTGCAAATATCTAGTTATTCTGATGTGGAAAACTGGAAATCTAGCAGACCATGCCCTGCGTTGCTGTTTAAACCAGCTATACATGTTCCCAGTGTTTGCTTTTTGATGCAGTTATCATCATCATTTGTTCCACCTAGATACAAGTTCTGGTTTGATATGGAATACTGCAGCGGTGACTTCATATGAAGATCACATATGTTAGTTCATCCTTTCCTTTTTGTGAACGCTTCAATCTAAACTGGAGTTCCACTAGGAAGGGATAGTTTTTATGAGATGGAGTAATCACTGCATGGCTGAAATCTAGGATAGGTACCTTCTTTCACAATAGGAACAGCAGGTATTAGCGAAAAAATCTTCATAGATGCAAGAGTATTGTTGTGTCTATGCAGTCATGTCGAGGTCTTAGTTAT
This sequence comes from Oryza meyeriana var. granulata, assembly GCA_003991445.1. Lineage (NCBI taxonomy): Eukaryota > Viridiplantae > Streptophyta > Magnoliopsida > Poales > Poaceae > Oryza > Oryza meyeriana. The sequence continues at coordinate 136,172 of RYFJ01002966.1, read as the reverse complement.
ATTCTGGAGCAGACATGGACATGGGTGATCGTAGTACGATCGCGTTCATGTCAAAACGATCAGCCCATCTGTTCTGCGAAAGCAAGTTGTCCGTGTCAAGATCGGGATTGAATTAATGCCTTGCCCACTCGTCTGTAGCCCCATGATCAAAACTTTTTGTTAGAAGTACATCTTTCTTCCACTTTGAGGTTGAGAGATTGTTAATCAAATGGACTAGTCGATGGATACATGGGACGTGAGCCTACTCACTAGTGTCCATGATCATGAGTTGCTACAGGGATGGCCATTCCTGTTCTGGTGCATGATCGCGTGAATTGTTGCTCCTCAGCAGATTGTTTGCGCTATCGCGTGAATTGCGTCAGCAAGAGCCTTGCGCTCGTATAATTGCCACCAGTGTCAAATGCTTGTGCAATGTGCATGACAGCATGAGCCTTGTCATCATGTTCCTGAGCATACTGCTTTTTCCATGGAAATTTGTTAAGTGAGAGATATGCTGGTTCTTGTCCCAGGCTCCCAGCAGGCTCCTCGAGCCATCACTCCTTCGCTAGTGGGCAAGTCGATGCCACAAGATGGCAGGAAACAACCGCTCAGGACGAGTGATGCTGGCTATACTATATATTCGCAGTCCCGGACGTTTCAGAATATGTTCCTGGCCTCTTGCTGCTGGTCATCTTGTCGGGCTCAAATTGTCGAGGACCCTTTGGTACATGCACGAACTGAATGGTGATAAAAGCAGCACTTACGTTTCTTTCACTTTTGTCAAGGATCCTTTGCCACATGCACGAAGGGAGTGGTGGTAAAAGAAGCCCTTACGTTTCTTTCACTTCAGTCCCATTGCCGAAGTCGAGAGCACCTGAGAATTATTAGGCTTAGCGCATCTCCAAATGATGTTCCACCTCTATTATTACTCGTGAATCATCCATGCAGCGCGAAGGTATATACCTCTCTGGTACTTCAGAGGATTTTAAAAAAAACTGTAACTGATTAGAACAAACGTGTACGATCGACAATGTGAAGACTTCTGGTCTTTTTTGCGATTAAGATTTTTATGTCAAATACCTATATATGTCAAAGGCGGGAGAAAAAAAAATCAAGAACGTATATAAAAGTGAATTCTTTCAAAGATTGGAGAAAAAAATTCAAGAATATATATAAATTAATAATTCAAATACTACAATCTCAGTGAGATTTGTTTTGGTACCTCTCTTCATAAAGAGATAAATTTCAAATGATAAGGAGGTATATGGATAAACAATTTTACTAAAAACTAGCAAAATATCCGTACGTTCTTACTGAGGTGAAAAAAATCACATCGGCACATTGCAAATAGGAAATTTATTTTGAATTTTAGAGCTTAATTTTAAAATTAATTGAAGATTTTTGGTTGCCAAGTTTTTACTCCATACAAAAAAAGACTACATTTATTATTAGCGCATAAGGATGATCACGCCGAGAGCTCTAGGATCTGTCTGTGACTTCTATACGTTGGGTTTAAAGAAAAGATTGATGGATGTCCTACATATTAGAATTTTGGAGAGTTGGTGGATCTACTTGATTGACTATCAACTACTTGATTTAGTATCAACTAGTTTATTTAATAGAAGGGGGGTTTCCCTTGATAATAGGTATTCTAAATAACCCCCTCGAACTAAGCTATTTCTTGTTTATTGGTTCATTATCACGAGGGTTGTCCTATCCTCTACTCTACCTCCCGAACAGGTATGAAAGTCAGGAAAACATAGAGTGAATGGAGGGAAATACATCATTCCACCCGGATGGTGTATATCCCGAAATGATAGGAGTGGGCTAGGTTATCTAGTGGTTTGAACTCTTATCTTGTGCTTTAAGGGAAATGCAAGAAGTCAAAACTAGTATTAGTCTAAGGAAAGGCGGGGTGAAAAGTGGGGAGGTCAAATAGACCAATACACTTGAGGGGGGGAACCAAGCCCCCTTTACATAATGACCCAATTTTAGTTATATTTTTAGTAAGTACTATAATTCAATAATTAGCCAAAACCCTTACAAACATATCCTTTGAGCTATGGCTAATAAGCCATGAAAAAAATAAAGAAAGCAACAAAAAATAATTTATGATAAGCCATGACAAAAATGGATGAAACAAAAAATAATTTATGTGAAATATATATATATATATATATATATATATATATATATATATATATATATATATATATATATATATATATATATGTTATTAGTGGTTTAAAAGTTAATGTTAAAAATAGACTTGGATGAAATAACTTCGAAATAAACTCTTGACTGTGCCGATAAGCTAATAAATATTCTCTTTGTTTTAAAATAAAAAAACTAGTATGAAATGTGAGTTTTTTATTTTAATATGGAGGAAGTAGACGATGGAACAGGCCTGTTTTTTCTGGTAGAAAATGGTGTCGCAATATATGTAGCTGGTCCCTAGGTAAGACCGTGAGAGTGGAGAAAACTACCTATAAATGCCCTTCGCTTCCTCTTGTAGTCTTGAACTCTTGATAAAGGGCGCCGACATATATTCACCGTGTACACACTTGGTCCGCTGAGAAGGTGAGAATGAGCAGGGGCAACAGCAATGGCACCACTTCCGATGGCGGTGTCACCGTCAACGTGACGCTGTCCCCGAACGCCGTGCTCCCCGGCTTCGCCAGGAGGCCCGAGGTGACGACCGAAGAGAGCTGCCGCGGCTTCTCCCGATGCGGCTGGGCCGCGACGGCGGCGTGGGCTTTCGCCAGAGAGGACGCCGGCAGGGCGGCGTTCGCCTTCAAGGCCGGCCTCGCGATGCTCCTGGCGTCGCTGCTGGTGCTCATCGGCGAGCCCTTCACGGTGTTCGGCACCAACATCATCTGGTCCATCCTCACCGTCGGCATCATGCTCGAGTACACCGTTGGTCCGTATATAACATACTACGTAGCAACTGTAGTTTAATTTCTGAGCTAATTAATTGACAAACGTGTCGCGATTTCTAATTAATTACAACTGTTTAGATTTCTGTTCTTGCAGGTGCCACGTTCAACAGAGGGTTTAACCGGGGAGTGGGGACCATGGTTGCCGGAGTGGTGGCTGTCGCGGTGATCTGGATTTCGCTCAGATGTGGCAGTGTCGCCGAGCCGTACGTGATTGGCTTAAGCATCTTTCTAGTTGGTAAGTTGCAAATTAAGGCGAAACACTAGTACAGTAACTACTATGGCGTATGACAAGAGCCAAATTATTGTGAACCAAAATGCTGTGCTTGCGTTGAATCGCAGGAGCTGCGACGTCGTTCGTGAAGCAGCTGCCGACGCTGGCGCCGTACGAGTACGGCTTCCGGGTGATCCTTTTCACCTACTGCCTCATCGTCGTGTCGGCCTACCGCGTCCGCGAGCCCATCACCGCCGCCCTCTACCGGCTGTACGCCATCGCCATCGGAGCCGTTCTGGCGCTCCTCGTCAACGTGCTCATCTTCCCGGCGTGGGCCGGCGAGCAGCTCCACCGCGAGCTCGTCGCCAGCTTCGCCGCCGTCGCGGACTCGCTCCACGGTGCTATAATCACTCTTCTCACCAATTAGTCGATTTTAAAATCCGTTGCACGTTTGCAACATGCGCGCAAGACGCGATACGAAAAACGTACGCCGTCTGAAGCTGCACTCGTTGATCTGTCAGACTGCATGAGGAGCTATCTGACAGGTGACGAAACGGCCGTTGACGGCGGGGTGCCCGACGACGAACCAGCAATCGAGAAATGCCGCGCCACTCTGAATGCATCTGCTCGGATAGACTCCTTGGTAAGCATGTACCTCAATGCACCACACAATGTTGAGTTGCTGCAACTAGTTAGCTTCACACTTGAGCATGTGTAATGGCGCACGCGCACGTAGGCGAGCTCGGCCAGATGGGAGCCGCCGCACGGCCGGTTCCGCTCCTTCTCCTTCCCCTGGTCGCACTACGCTCGCGTGGGAGCCGTGCTGCGCCACTGCGCCTACGAGGTCGTCGCCATGCACGGCTGCCTTCACTCCAAGATACAGGCCGGTTTCTTCTCGATCATCTTTCGAAGCATCGCCTAACGCACTACTTGCCGATCGATCGATCGATCTCAATTTCTGTCATTGTCGCTGTTTGTTTCGTCGTGCAGGCGCCGGACGGCGTCAGGCAGGCGTTCCGGGCGGAGATCGAAGACGCCGCGGCGCAGGCGGCCGAGCTCGTCCGGGTTCTTGGCGGCGACGTCGACGGCATGACGCGCAGCAGCGCCGAGAGGCTGAGCCTCCTCAAGAGCGTGCACGGCTCCGCCTACGGCCTCCAGCTCGCACTGGAGCTCAACTCGCACCTCCTCGTCTCGGCCGGTTCATTGGTCGAGGAGGCGAAGAACGGCGGCGGCCTCGAGCGTTCGTGCTCGCGCCTGCACGAGAGCACGCGGCGGCAGAGGCTGTCGTGGCCGTCGAGGGAGGCGGACGAGCTGGAGGAGACGGAGGCCGGCGGCGGATGCGCGGCCATGATGATGAGGACGCGCGCGCTGGAGAGCACGGCGGCGCTGTCGCTGGCCACGTTCGCGTCGCTGCTGCTCGAGTTCGTGGCGCGGCTGGACCACCTAGTGGACGCCGTCGACGAGCTCTCCAAGCTAGCAAAATTCAGGGAAGAAGGTGATCCCATCTAACCGGCTGATCGATCGATCCGGCACGTCTCAACCACACCGCCTAGTAAATTTTGATAATATACCACCTAATTTGTACACCTTTAGTTTTTTATGTCTATGTTCACCCATGTTATGTATTTTACACGAATCTGGGATGATTTTTACAAATAGCAGTTCAATTTCACACCTATCTGATCATGCGACTGACATGACATGACATGTCTTGGCACTGATTCTGCTGCGTGTACGCTCATGACCGCTTGCCAGGAATCAACCGTAACTTCTCATCGCGGCCCAAGCAAGCATTCCACTCTCAAGTCTCAACCCGTGCATTCAGTGCATTCCTCGCGCGACGCAAGCAACGGCGCATGGTTTGAAGTGCCTGGTCATGCGTGGCAACTGGCAGGACAACACACGACGGCCTGTACATTGGCCATGCCCGATCTTTGTACGAGTGGATCACGCATTGCCTGCTCTCCAACCAGTACTTTCACTGACAAGGTGGCCCGAAGGGAGACGCGGCATGGTCCGTCTTCTCGGGCGTCCAAACCGGCCACGTCCCAAACGATCTCATCCGACCAAAGCGCAAGCGCATATTCCGTTCCGGTCTTCCCGAAGCGCGCCGCGGCACACGATCCATTGCTACCGGTCACTGACAAGCAGGCCAAACACTTGTGGGCCCTTGGTGATCAGCGCAGTCCACGCAATATAGGAGAGAGATTACGTAGGTGCTTTTCTTGGCTTGTGAAAAATGTGTAGTTACCATGCACACATCGCTTCGCCGTCCTTGCTGAGGGGTATCTCGGCCGTTGATACGCACACGTCAACGCTCTCAACGAAATCTGATCCGTCCGTACGGCAGCGAACAAACACATCGTCGTCTCTGTGGATCACCTGATATAAACCCCTGAATCGTAGCAGCAATCTAATCTCCATCTCGAAGGTTTAAACCTCAAAACTCCGAAGCAGAGGGGAGATAGAAAGGTAGAGAGATTGGATAGCGGAGATGGCGACCTCCATCGTGGACGACTTCGGCGACGGCACCTACACGGTGGCGTTCGACGAGGATTACATCTACACCACGCTGACGGCCTACGGCCAGGATGTTGAGGATTGGCTGGACGAGATCCTCCGCATCCACCGCCGCCGCCTCAACCACCTCATCGTCGGGCTCGACGTCGAGTGGCGCCCCGCAACCTACTTCAGCGGGCCGGGCCCCGTCGCCGTGCTCCAGATCTGCGTCGGCCGCCTATGCCTCATCTTCCAGATCCTCCACGCCGACTACGTCCCGGACGAGCTGTTCGACTTCCTCGCCGACGACCGCTTCACCTTCGTCGGCGTCGGGATCCACGACGACGTGGTCAAGCTTAGGGACCATTACGAGCTGGAGGTGGAGAACGCGGTGGACCTGCGCTACCTCGCCGCGGAGACGTTGGGCAAGCCGAAGCTGCGTAACAGCGGGCTGCAGGGGTTGGTGCTGGAGGTGATGGGCGTGTGGCCGGAGAAGCCGCAGCACGTGCGGGTGAGCGCCTGGGACTCATGGCATCTGACGCTGGAGCAGGTGATGTACGCGTGCGCCGACGCCTTCGCCTCGTTCGAGGTCGGCCGGAGTCTGTACTACGACTACGACTAGCACAGCAGTTCGTGTCGTTTACTTAACTCTTCGAGACTGGAGAGGACGTCTAACGTTTCACATACTTTGATCTTTGATTACGGGCTTGTTTAGATCACATCTATGTTTGTTCGTATCTTTATCTTTACTGTTATAAAAGGAAAATTTGGTTATATACCATTAAAATTTTCCGGCTTTAGTTTTATACCATCGAAATGTTTCGGTACACTTTAATACTATTGAAATTTTCCTTCGTTAACTCTTTTAGTACTTTCGTTACTTTACACTGTTTTAGAGTTGATCGATACTGTTTTGCCCCTGATGCCTTATGATATCATCAGATCGATCTGGTCCAAGTCCAATCCAGACCAAATCAAACGTGGTCGTCCTCCTCGGCGCGGCGACTCTCCTTTCTGGCGCGATTGCGCTCCTCCCCGGTTCCCATGGCACCGATGACGATGCTCCTCCGGCGACGCTTCTCTACCGCACTGCGTCCCACTGTAATTCTCCCCCGTTCCTCCCACGTCCTCCCACGGCGTCCCTGGTCAACGACACTCCACTGAGGGGGCGCGTCTCCGGCAAGTCACCTCTGCCGTCGCTATGGCTTGCTGGCTCCTGTGCGGCCTGCTCCCTGGCGTCCTTAGTAGTAGTTGTGTTGTCCTAGATGATTGGTACTGCAATCTAGATTTCAGCAAGGAGTGGTCAGTGATAGATGTTTTGTGCAGTGGTAGATGTTTTGTGCTGTAGTTTCAGTTGAGTTTAGTTGCAGTGTTCAATTTCAGTGAAATGTGATGGCACTGTTCCCTTCTCAATGTTGAAACTGCAACCTTTGTGATTCTGTTGATGATGGTTTCAGCCAGGAGGGGTTAGTGGTAGATGTTCTGTGCTGTAATTTCAGTTGAGTTCAGTTCCAGTGTTCAATTTTAGTGAAATGTAATGGCACTGTTCCCTTTTTAGTGTTGAATGGCATCGTTCACTTTTCAGTGTTGAATTGTAATGTCAGATATCAAGCTATTCAAATAATGATACGTGATTAAAAAATATCAAGCATTTTTTAGCCACGATATGTAGGTAAAATCTGGTAGTAATGATGCAAGTGGAGAGCAAGGCAACATAAATTTAGACCATCACAAAATAAGCTTATAATATCACAAAATTCAGACTATCACAAAAATTTTAGACTATTACAAATATTCAGACCTCACAAAAATTCAGACAATCACAAAATACAGACCATCACAAAATTCAGAGCATTGCTATATCCTGTTACATCGCAGAACACAAGCTTTGTTCTATTTCATGTCTATGCGCCTAGCAATGCCACCAGGTGATCTAACTTGTTCATGTCGCAAAGTTGGACTTACAGCTGCCCTACTCCTTGTCATTGGTCCAGAACTACTAGGTGATCCAACTTGTTCATGTCCCAAAGTTGGACTTGCAGCTGCTCTACTCCTTGTCATTGGTCCAGAACTACCAGGTGATCCAACTTGTTCATATCCCAAAGTTAGACTTGCAGCTGCCCTACTCCTTGTCATTGGTCCAGAACTAGGTGGTGAAGTAGTTGGTGAAGGACTCTGTTGACTGACAGTTTTGGTGGTCTTCTTCCCGATGCAACCAAAGATCTAGAAACTTTAGTTATTTTGTACAACTGAATTGCCATAGTTAAGAAGATTAGATTACCTTGTACTAGTGGGGGGCTGAGATGGTCCTGACTTTTTTTTTCTTATTTCTAGTAGGAAGCGGTGGTGGAAGCTCTTCTTGCAACTCAGCTTGTGGCTCTTTGCAACCCCTCTGGGTGTGACCAAATCAAAAGCATCTCTTGCATTGGTATGGGCCTCGTTTTTCTACATCACCACTTGCCGGTATTCTTTTCTTTTGGGTCTACCAGGAAGTCTTTCAAGCTTTGGTGGTACCATTTCATGCCCAACATCATGTATTGGTGTAACGCCCAGAAATTCGCACCGAAATTCTGAACATTAATGTGTAATAAATCCCTGCCCAGGAAAGCCAGGGTACACAAACCAAGTTGCCATACAGAGTGTCTTACAAACAGGGTAAACTGTAAATTACATAAGTGCAGCGGAAAAAAAAAGGTAAAACGGAGTCTATAAACATCTGGCCAAGCAGCCGATTCCATTCCCACAGGCACCTTGACGGCGGAGCCAGCCTATTCCTCAGGATGATCTTCAACTGACGCGTCCTCCAACACTGGGGGGAAAATTGGAGCAAGGCTGAGTACCACCCACAGTACTCAACAAATCACACCCACAAAAATGCATATGCACCGGGTACAAAGATGGGATAGGGTTTATTTGCGGAAAAGCAGTTGCAAAAGGGAGTAGTTCGCAAACATTGAAAAGTTGATTTAATTAACAATATTAATTCACCACTGATTAACGTTACACCACGTTAACCAGGCCCAACCATTCCCAACTGATTGACGCTAAACCACGTCAACCAGTCTCCACTGATGAACGCTACACCACGTTCACCAGACACCTCCGGGTACCGTTACACCACGTTACCCGGACTCCACTGATTAACGCTACACCACGTTAACCAGTCACCACCGGACAACGTAACCCGCTGACCAGCTTTTCCCGACCAACGCTAAACCACGTTGACCAGGCCGCGCTGATGGAAGTTACACCACGACCACCAGGCGAAACTGATGAGAGTTAAACCACACTCACCAGTCTCCACCGACTAGCGTTACACCACGCTAACCGGTCACCCCCGGTCAGCTCAACCACGCCGACCGGACACACACCTTCCACAACACCAGTTTGATAAAACCAGATTAATTATCTAGGGTGAGACTAATCACGGTGAGTCTTGGCCAATGTGCCCATTACCGCGGGCGCGGCTATTCGAATAGTTTTACTCTGATCAGAGGTGTACAACTGTACCCACAAGACACAGCCCCCACACACGTTCCCGTGTGCCAGTACATCACCACGATGTCCCGTGCGAGGCTGTGACAGGACCGTTCACGCAACCCCTCCCTAACCATCCACACCACGCTGAGGTTGCACCTGCCGACAGGGCACGCCATATTGGCCAGGCTACCCCCCTTGCGCCACGGTGAATCCGGCAGCCGATCAACCCTACCCCGGGCCGACCCAACTCCATCACGCCCAACCTCTTCATCGGTGCCTAGGAGAGGGAGAAGAAACGCTTCAAGCCCAGCCGTTGCCCACGCTGGCTTGTGGCAAGTACGGGAAGTTGCCCAAGTGGTTCCCGCGAACCGGTCCTTAATTGCCATGGGTGTGACAAGCAAACCATACACCCACAGCCCACCATTTAGGTCAAAATTTAGGAATTTAACAACAACCTATCCATGGTTCCATTTTTCCGACATTGAGTCGAATTATATAAAAAAAAGACATTATTTAATACCCAGGTGAGCTATGTTGCTAAGCATGGCTAAAGCATCCTAGGGATCATATTCTACTCATATTATTACCAGGTGACAAGGATTTAGTTATCAAGACTAAGGCTGAAACCTAACATTGTATAGGCAATACCAATCCACATGAATTATTGAAATAATGCAGTTTATTTGCGTAAACAAAGCAATTTAATGAAAAATGGGTACGAATTGATCAAAGTATCAGTGCGACTTGCCTTGCTCCGGCTCAAGGTATTCGGCTACGATCTCGAAATACGCAGGAGAATTACCGGCGTCGGATTCTACAACAAACAGTGCATAAACAATTAAAAACAGTACATGGGGGTCAACAACATGGGCTGAAAGTATTTTTAATGGATTCTTGGCATTTTTCTGGATTTAATGAAATTTGAATGGACTTAATCAGAGTTCGCATGAAATAGTTATGATTTATTGAAGTTTACTGCTATTTTCAGAGTGAATATAATTAACCAGTGATTTTAATGCGCATTAACCGATTTAATGACGTCACTAGACTGGGAAGCCGGCGCCGACCGGCGGGCTCCACCAGCTAGTGGCGTGCGAGAGGCAGGCGCACGGCGGACCAAGTCCACCGCGGCCGAGAGCGGGCGCACCACGCGGGCGAGCGAGCGGGCGGCCCCGATCTGCCACCCGGCAGAACGGACGGCCCCGGGGAGCGGCGGCCGAAGCCAGCCGTCCCGAGCGGGAGGCGGCGGCGCGCACGCGACCCGATGGTCGACGACGGCGACCACCCGGCGCGGCGACGACCACACGGAGGGGCGGAAATGAACGGGAAAACGGAGGGGGTTCTCACCGGCGGCTCGCGACGGCGAGCGACGGCGCGAAGATGACAGTGGCAACGAAAAGGCGGCGGCGCCCTCGGGACGACGTCGGCGACGGAGCTCCGACGGCGGGGAACGGGCGAGAGGCGGCTGCCGAGGTGTCCTGGAGGATGAGGAGGACGGGAGAGGAGTTAGAGTGGAGAATGGAGACACGGCGCGGCAGGAAACATCGGCCGGAAAGGAGGCGGAAGGCCGATACTCACCGTGCGCGCGGGCGAGGCGGTCCGGCGAGCTTCGGCTTCCACGGAGTGGCGGCCGAGATGCGGCGCGGCGCGGCGGAGGTGCAGGCGGTGGCGGAGTGGCCTGGCGGCGTCCGGAACGGCGGCGAGCGGTGGCCGGAGGCAGCGAAAAACGGTGGAGCTCGGATGCGCGGTGGCGACGGGGTTCTGGGCACTGGAAAGCTCGGCGTGTTGGGGAAAAGATGGAGGAGAGGGTGGAGATGGTTTTATAAACAGTCGGCCGGGAGAGATCGAGGCCGAACGGCTCCAATCGTGCACGGGAGAGTGGACGGCGGCGTGGGCATCGTGCGCGTGGTTCACGGGAGAGAGGGGACGTGGACGCCAGAGAACTCGGGGGAGTGGGGCGGACTCGGTCCGCGACCGTTTGAACGAGTGCGAGTGCGGGAGGATGAGGAGGACGGCGCCGGATCGGACTGCCCCGGGGAGTTTCCCCTCCGCCCGATTCGGACGGAGGAGAACGATGATGCTGACAGGCGGGCCCGGCCTGTCAGCGGGAGGAGCGTTGGCGCGGGCGCGAGCACGAGAGAGCGCGGGGCGCGGGCAAGGGAGAGGGCACGGGCACAGGGTGCGGGGCGCGGGCGCGGGGCGAGGGCGCGAGCGCGCGGGCACGAGGGCGAGGGCGCGAGGAGCGAGGGCGCGGGCGGCACAGGAGCGGGGGCGCGAGCGCGCGGGCACGAGGGCGAAAAAGAGAAAGGAAGAAAGAAAAAGATTTCCAGGACGATGTTAATTCCGATAAGCGTATTTGATTTATTAAAAATAGTTCCGGCGCTCTGTAAATTCCACTAAAAATCCAGTTAATGTATTTTGGCACAGAGAATACAAGAAAAATATTCCCGGCCACGACAATTTATTATCTTGCATTTTACACCATCAATTAATTTCTCTAGCCATTTTAAAATTCCTTTTCTTAGGTATTTTCTCCGGTAAGTTTCTGTGTGGCTAAACTCAGGGTGTGACAATTGGCCACTCTGATTTGTCACCTATTGGGTTAACCTCAAACTGATAGGTAGCCTTGAACTTCGCAACGCCGTAGCAGTCGTCGACATAAGCATCAAACACTGTTTGCCTCATATGACCAATGAAAGCGATAGCATGAGTATAAGGTTTGCCAGATATTTGCCATTGGCCACATCCACATGTTTTATTCTCAATGTCCACTGCATTCCTCCAAGTTATACCTTCCTTGGTGGTTCCAGAAACTTCAGCCTTATGTGCAGTACTTTTTTTGATAGTATAGTGCAGACCTCTACTCTTCATGTTCAACTCATTAATCACACTAGGTAAGATGTGCCCTTGCAGCTTGCTGGCTATCTCTTGCCTGGTTGCTACTTTCTCCATAATCTTCTCTCTTATCTTGTCCACCAAATCAACTATGGGTAGATCTTTCAAGTCCTTCACCTAGTTATTGAAGCATTCTAAAATATTATTGTTCACATTATCAACTTTGCAATCGGATTTGAATTTAGCTCTTGTCCAGATAAGCTTGTGGTGAGTCTGCAAGTGGGTAATTGCCTGGGGACATGTGGTTGCAATACTATTCCAAATTTTCTGATATCTTGTTGGTTTACATGCCCAGGCACAGGGCCACATGTACCTCAGCACATCCCCCTTGAACTTTTTCCTAAAATTCACCATCAAGTGTCTAAAACACTCTCTGTGTTCTGCTTTATCAAGGTAAACCTGGTTCACTGCATGCTCTAAACCTTTGGATGCATCTGTGTGGATTGTCAATCCCCGAGGAGTTCCTATATCTCTCTTTAAATTGGTCATGAACCATGTTCAGTTTGATTTTGTCTCCTTGTCATATATCCCATAGGCCACAGGATACATCCAATTGTGGCCATCGATTCCTGTGGCTGCAGCTAATTGTCCAGTGTATTTCCTTGTTAAATGAGTTGAATCTATCCCAAGGTATGGTCTGCAGCTAGCTAGGAAGCCATTGACACATGCCGAAATTGCAACGAACATTCTGGAGAAGTATACTTTGCCATCTTTCTTATTACAATCAATCTCGACTATGCTGCTTGGACAGGTTGCTTCTAGCTCTACCTTGAAACTCCACAGCTTCAAGAATCCATCTTCCTATGTCTCATGCAACTCTTTCCATTGCAGCTTGTCTCCCAGCCCAAACTTTATTGTAGGATAGCTGAACACTAAATTGAGTTTGTAGCCTGTCTTGCATCTTCTTTGCACCAACAGTTGGATCCTCAATCAACATTTGCTTCCCCCTGTCAGCTATCCATGCTTTTGTAGCTTCCTTTCCTCTCATTTGGCTTGTGCTAGCACAAGCATGTTCTTCCATGGTCAGTATCGATATGTAACGCCCCTCTCCCGCTAATCCGTACAGGTTAACAGAAGAGGAACGTCGTTACCTGTAATACCTGTACCAGTCCTAGGAGACCAGCTGGTACATACAGGATATCGGTGGATCACAGCCAAACCTGCTTTATTTATTGTACATAATCCTTACATAAGTTGCAGCCTCGGACAGAACCCGAGACAAGCAACGATATATTACAAAAGTAAGCAGCGGAGATACACGGGTAGACCTATACCCACAAGTATGGCTTGGGGACCTAGACTGAAACCATAAAAGTCCTTGTACTCGACTTGATCTTGATAGAATTGGCTGAGGGTAGGGTCTTCATCTTCGTAGACTTCTAGGAGAAGATAAGCAAGGGTGAATATACGATGTACTCAGCACGTCGCGAAAATTATGTGGCATGCAAGGTTTAGCAAGGAAGGTTAGGGTTATTTTCGCAAGAGAGATTTTCAAAGATTTTGTGGTTTTAAACTCTAGGTGTGCTCTTTGAGTTGTCAGAAAGAAGCTAACGCTTCAATCCATTCCGTGAGTTGCTTTGTAACAACTCACCACACTTAAGTTAGTTGGGAAGAGACTCGCGTCTCGACCCATTCCACAAGTCTGAGACTTGTCACAATTTCCGATTTGGAGCATACCATCCTCTAGTATCTCCATTTAGGTGGATTATTTTCATTCAAAACATGTCTCTTATCTCAGGCAACTCAACTATGGTGTTACTCAACACCCCGGGTCACACAGACCCGTTCAAGCTACACAGGCCATCCATCAGTCACACAGATCGATTCTGGTAACGATTCCCAACCCGCAAAACAGTTGCACAAATATTTATAAAATAAAATCTACGCTAGAGGAATCACTTCACATCCCCCCATAACCGTGGGCACGGCTGTTCGAATAGTTCATAAACCTTTGCAAAGGGTGCATGCTTTTTGCACACGACGCGAGCTTACTCTCACACTAGCCAAGCGGGGAGGTTCGCGACAAGGCCTTTCCAGAGCCTTCTCAGGATAGCACGTTGCCCTATAAATGGGTCCTCTCAACCAAGTACCAAGAACTCATTTCCTGTACTCATGGACGGGGTATATTGCCCTCTTGGCACCCAACCACTCCCATATTTATTAGCAACCGAAAACCATCTTGGGAATACTAGTTACTTAGCCAGGGGCGTCCCATTCCACCCGTGTGGTCGCACTATTATATGCTCAGTGTAATTCCTCAAGGACACGGTCCTTAAAAGCCATACGGAGTCAGAGCCACACAGGCAGCGATGACCCATGACCAAGTTTTGTAAAACTATTTTATTTCGTAAACTCTCGACCAAGGGCATCGAGGTTTTAAAACCATTTTTATTTAAAACCCTAGTTTTCCCATCGTCATGTTTTATTTTAGGTAAAAAGAGGGTCATTGACATCCGTACACAAGTACGAATATCAAGATGATAGGGTTACAAGGGACAGGGCATCAATTTATTCAAGGCGGGTAAAATGCAGCAAATGGGTTAGGCCAGACGGATTCGATTACGAATCGCGACCGCTAAAAGTCATGTTCCTAATTATGCGAGTTTTAGAGATTAAAATAAATTTTAAATCATGAGTCCAATATGGTCAAGGGTGACTTGTCTTGCTCAAGGTCCTGCGGGTCTTCGACAAAATTTTCCTTCGGCGACTCCTCGGAAATGGCCTCTACGCGTCGTAAAAATAAAACACACAAAAACACCAAGAATCAGAACCTATCTCATACAACTAATAGTGCCAATGTGTAGATCTCAATTTTAGAAAAAATTTTGAGAGTTGAATGGGCTCAAACGGAGCTACGGTTTAAAAGTTATGAATTTTCAAAGTTTAGGCTATTTTCTAGAAATAAAAGTATTAAAATTATTTAACGAAAAGAAAAGGAATAAAAGAAAAGAAAAGGAATAAGAGGCTGACAGTGGGGCCCTCGGGTCAGGAAAGAGAGAGGAGCACTGTGGCTGACATGTGGGGTCCTTGGGTCAGGGGAGAGAGAAGAGGCAGAGACTGACATGTGGGGTCGGGGAACAGTGAAGAGAGATAGAAACCAGAGACTGGTAGGTGGGGCCTGGCGCTATAGGAAGTGGGAGAGAGGAGGCAAAGGTGCCAACAGGTGGGACCGGGTCTCGGAAGCGGGCCACTCTGGTTGACGCGGCGTCCACGTCGTTGCCACATCGGCATGGTTTGCCAGAGCAGCCACGGCAGGGAATCGACGGCCGGCGATCGCCGGAGGCGATCTCGCCAGTGGCAGCGAGGATCGGTGAGCGGCCGATGGCTACGAGGAGCGGAGATGACGGCAAATCACTTGAACGGCTCGGATTGGCTTATTGGGCGGCGATCCAGAGCCGACGGCGGCGGCGGAGGGAGAAGATCATCGCCGGTGACCATTCTAGCTGCGGAATGGCTCGGGATGGATTGGTCCGAGTTCAGCATTTAGCGAAGAAGAACTGGGAGGAGGTTAATTGGTCTTTACCTTCGTCTACGGCGAGATACAGAGTGGCGGCGACGGCGGCAGCGAAAATTGGGCGTTTCAGACTTAGGGGCTAATTGGTGGCAAGGGATGGCGGAGGAGGTTCCTGGTGGTCTAAGGAACTCGACGGTGGTGGCGGTTTGGCCGGCGGTGGTCGGGAACGGCGGCAGTGCTCGGGTCAGTACGCGGCGGAGGCAAGCTCTCGTCGACGGGCTTGATCGGACTCGATTTCTTGGCGGCCGGAGGAGGGGAGGGCTGCTCTACTTATAGGGGAGCTCGAGAGCTAGCAGACGACGGACTAAGGCGGAGGAAGCCGGAGATAAGCTCGAGCTCGGCGATTTGACGCAACAATGGCGGAGCTCTGTGGCTTGCGTCATCCGAGCTCCAGAGAGGAAAAACAGGAAGAGGGAATGATGGCTAAGTGACAGGACGAGGTGCCCGTGCGTGCGCTTTGACATTTGGCGTCCGGCTGTGAGGGAAAAAGCTTATGTGCCCAGCTTTTGACTCTGGTGCTCGTGGCGATGATAGCGGGGTGGGTTTCTCGCCGGTGCTGACGCCACGCGGGGATGGCGAGGCCGACAGGGGAGCTTCGGGACTTTAAAAGGAGGAGACAAGGCGGTATGGGCGCGGAACACACAAAGAAAGGAGAGAGGTCGAGAGAGATCGAGAGAAGAGAGAGAAAAGGGCAAGAGGCGGGAGGAAGACGATGGCACTGTGCATCAGCTAACATGCGGGGTCGAGCGGTAGAAGCAATCCAGTCTGTCCACACGTTTGCATCGGGCGGTCGAGGAGACGAGCGGAGACGGGGCAGCTGACATGCGGGCCCTGCGGGATTAAATCCCCGGGGCGCGCGTGCGAGCTAGGCCGAGTGGGATGCGCCGGGAGCAAACAGGAGCAGGCCAAGAAGGGTTAGATGGCGGCCTGGCTTGAACAGTGACCCTTATTCTTTTTCCAGAGATTAATTTGAATAGGTTTTTGAGGATTTTGATTTTGAAAATTGATTCAAATGGGGTTTTGGATTTTTGCAAAAATTTAGGGAATTTCTATAGAGGTTTTAGGGCTAGTTTTTGGAGAAATTTTGAGATCTCTCATGGCACAAAAATTCTAAACTCCAATAAAGAGCCATCTTTGAATTTAGATTTTTATTAAAAATACTTTTGACAAATATAAAATGCAGGCATTACACGATACAACCTACACGGACAAGTCAAACTATCAAACATGTTACATAAAAACAAGTTAAAAGACAACCAGAATATTGTACAACATTCTATATTCACCATGAAAGTGTTTGCGCCTTGAAGTTTCTTTGCATATACACTCTAATCACATCCTGGGGCTGCACACTTTGCCCTGTACCGTGTCTTGTCGCTATGTGAAATTGTTGTCTCAAATTTATTTTTTATGGCATACTGCTTAATAATAAGTATGAAAGCTGTCTTGTCTGCAAATGTAGATCCAACCTCAATCTTTGGGTCATCTCTATCATATGATGTGTGGGGTACATATGCATCATTAAGCACAACAACTTCATCATCTGGAACACTATCAGGGTCAAAGTTTACAGTGTTGCTCTTGATGCTTTGTGTTTTATTGCCTTGTAATCTCACCACTAGTTCATTTCCACTATTTTTCTTTGTCTGCTCTTCATTAGTTCCTTTGCTCTTCTTATAATACCTCCATTCTTTGCCTGCTCCTGCCGGTTCATCCCCATCAGGATCATCACCTAGAATCATATAGTGCTCCTTCTCTACCTCTTCTACCCTAGGTGGCCCAGCAACTGTCTCCCCAAATTGGGGCACATCTGCCCACTC
This sequence comes from Oryza meyeriana var. granulata, assembly GCA_003991445.1. Taxonomy (NCBI): domain Eukaryota; kingdom Viridiplantae; phylum Streptophyta; class Magnoliopsida; order Poales; family Poaceae; genus Oryza; species Oryza meyeriana. The sequence goes on along the minus strand of RYFJ01002966.1, from coordinate 118,835 downwards.
AACAATATTGTCCACTCTGTCGTTTGAACTGAAACCTTGCCCTGTGTTTACACCTAGGTTCTCAGGGGAAACTTGATCACGTTTGCCAACAGTCATCATAAACCGAGCAGTTCCTGAAACCTTGCTAGATGCCCTTAGGAAAGAAAGTAGTTCCGCATCAGTACCTAGTCTAACAATCTAGTCATCCTTCTCATTGTACCAAAAGATCACCTCTTGGCCCTTGTCTGCACGATAATCTAAAGGAATGTCATTCTCCAAGTCCAACAGTGAGTATTCTTCTGTGTCGACAACCCATTGTAGTAGTGTAGCCCTGTGATGAACCTCTTTACCCTCATCGTCTATCACAAATGAGCTCACTTTAACCTCTATTTTACACGTTGTATTTGGATTGACCCTGCAACACTAGCATCAATTAGACAAGAAACTGAACAATCATCAATCCAGAATTCTAGTCCACTTGCTTCTCGTGTTCTAAAAATACTTGCTTATTCCAACATTCATCAACCACATTACAAGACCAGATTGCAATACGTGTTTTCTTCTCTCAAGAGAACCAGGACAAAAAATACGAAAGGTGCAATTCTGATTAGAAGAAGAAATTTTGATTTCTTACCCAAGTGCGATCTCTGTAGGGTCTAAATCCATTTTCGTTGGCCTCCCTGTGGGCACGAAGGTATGGGGAAATCACCGACGTGGTCAGGAGGGAAGGTCGCCGGCAGAGAGACGGAGGCGCGCTGAGAGGAGGGGAGGCCTAAGGGGCGCACGTGGGGAGGCGGAGGCACGCTGAGAGGAGGTGGACTCGCCGCTTCTGGTGGCGGCAGTGCCTGAGGCTAGAGAGTGGCGGCGTGGACGAGAGAGAGGGCACCCTGAGAGGACACCCATTGGGTTGGGGGCATGTTTTTTTTGGGTTATTTATTATCTAACGAAAATAAAAAATAATCTGTTGTGTTGCTATGTGGGAAATATATTCTAAAGGTTGCCCCCGGGATCCTGCGGGGTAACGGAAGTGCTAAAAATTATGACGAAAGGGATTTTTGTGGTATTAAAATGTCAGTCGAAGTCTTCTGATCAGGTCTTTCGATGGTTAGACCTAAACAGCCAGGAAATTTAACCAGCGATGGCCAGTTGTTTTTTAAAAACGAGAAAATTCCCGTTTCGCGACAGTATATATTTCATCTGTGTTCGGCATAATCGATTTCTAACGCATTCTGCTTGCTCTCGACCGTGTTGATTCCATGAAGTGAGACAAGACGAAGTCTGATTCTCCCTAGCGTTGCGAAACCATCGTGATTTGCAGAATTTTTTTGGTTTTTATATTTATTTATTAAAAGATTTGCAAAAGTAGATTTTTGTTTGAAAAAATTACAAAAATAGACTCCCACCACCATCTGGAAGGGCGATTTTTAAAAATCGCCCTTCCAGAGGGCAATTTGATGACGTGGTTGACGGCCGTCGGACCGTCCGCGGCCGTCAGCCATTTTGCAGGCGGCCCCCCGGCCTCCCAAAAACCGCCCTCTCAGAGGGCGGCAAGGGGCCGTTTGCAAAATGCGCCCAAAAACCGTCCTTTGAGAGGGCGGTTTTTGGGCGCCCGGGGGGCCGCCTGCAAAATCCCAAAAACCGCCCATTTCCAGGGCGGTTTTTTGCAGGCGGCCCCTTGCCGCCCTCTGGGAAGGCGGTTTTTAGCCCCCCAGGTATAAAACCCCCTCCCAGACTCAAAAAATGTCATAAAATTCACTCAAATTAGAAAAAAAACAGGAGAGAGCTGAGAGCGAGGCTGAACGAAAGTAGCGAAGCTGTGCCCGTTTGCTGATTTGCCTGCAGGTAAAATCCATTGTTCCTTTGCAATTTCTATTTGTATGTAAAAATTGATGTAGTAATGTACTAGTTACGTGTATAGTACTATATAGATCTGTAGGTTTTTAGTTAATCTGTTAGATGACTTACTTTTTGTACAGATCATACTTATAAAATCTGGAATACATGGTTTTAGATGTTAGGAGGATGTTGGTACCTAGTTTAACTGTATTTTTTCATCACAGATATGTCAATAAAAGTAATATTTCAGTTATTTCACGGGCAAGGGAATGTGAGATATGGTCTAGACGGTGTAGATCTGTCGGAGTTTAGTTCAACGGCTAAGGGTATTGATAGGCCAGCTGAGAGAAGTTTTGGGTCAGTATACAACTGGTTGATGCGAGGGTTTCGACTGGACCCCCAGCTCAGCGCAATAACCTTGTATGTAGTAGTTAGTCGTGCAGCTGAAGGTTTTTTTGAGAACTGATGCCGGTGGATTGCACTGCCACTTGGAGATGGTATGTGGAGAATGCATTCCAACGTGGCTGGCCACTGGGCATACTTGTGTCCATATATGAGAAAGATAACACCGCTGGTTGCAATGCCCGTACAAGATGATGAGGGTCCAAATACGACGGGAGGTGATAGCGAAACAATGGAAGAAAATGAAGGAGGGAATGAAGGAGGGAATGAAGAAGATAGACAGGCAACAGGTGTGGCAGATGAGGGAGAACAAATCGACACGATCGTCCAACAAATGGATAGGGAAGATTCTAAAAATGAGCATGCAGGGCATGATGATTCGTCTGATGAGGACAACGTGATGCCTGCAGAATGGAGTAATGAGGACTTCTCTGCGCTTGCTATCTCCGAGCGACATCATGTGCCATGGGAGTACAAGCAGAATGAGGTCATTCAGGGGGCTAAGTACGCATATGTAGAAGATTTAAAGGAGGCAGTCAAACAATGGGCGGTGTCACTTCAGAGGGAGTTCTCGGTCGTGAAGTCAAACAAATCAGTGTATGAAGTGAAGTGCATGCAGGATGGGTGTCCATGGCGGGTGCACGCATTCAAGGGTAAATGAAAAGATTATTGGCAAGTTTCAATCGTGACCAAGCATTCATGTTACTTACCAGGTGTTGAAAAATATCATAGAAACATGACATCTGCATTTGTTGCAACAGAGATGTACTCCCATATTATCAATAATCTAGGGTACGAACCAAGGTCAATTATTAGGCATATTGAAGAAAAATTCAAATATACAATTAGCTATGATAAGGCTTGGAGGGCAAAACAGAAGGTTGTAGAGATGAGGTTTGGCACATTTGAAGCATCTTATGATAATTTGACTCGTCTGTTAGGCTGTATTCTTCAGAGAAATCCGGAGACGTACTACGACTTGAAAGCCTTTCCATCAAATGACCATGGTAATAAAAGTGTGTAGCAACGAGTATTCTTTTGCACTAGGTGCTTGCATTCAGGCATTTATCCATTGTCGTCCTATCCTCTGCATCGATGGGACATTTCTGACCTGGAAAAATATAGAGGACAGATATTAACAGCATTCGAGTTGATGGAAACAAACCAAGTTCTACCGGTGGCTTTTGCTTTTGTTGACGAGAACACTGATAGCTGGTATTGGTTCCTAGAAAGGGTGAAGATAGCAGTTGTACGGATGACCAGACGTATGCCTCATACATGACCGTCACGCCGGCTTGCTGCGTGCAATTGAGGAATTGAGATATGGATTTGTTGAGAAGGATACCCACCAAGATGGTCTGATGTCCAAGTAGATGGTGCATTGCGTCATATGGGTGCTTTTCTACAGACAGTTTAGAAATAAGCACCTTACGGATCATTTCAAGAGGCTTTACGCCTAGAATCAAGAAAAGAAGTTCAAGGAGCTTTGGAGAAGGTTGGATGAGTGTCGATGTTTTACACCGGCAATAAATAGAGGATGGGGCTATCGGCGGATGAAAACTCGGTGGATTGCAAAGGAACACAAGAAGATTTTATACTGTTCAGGCCCTCAATGCGAAGAGTAATAAACTACGTCCAGTTGTGGTTATTCCTTTGAGGATTTGTGGTGGTGATCTGGTGAACCAACTCAACCTGCCCTCATGGGACGCCCCCGCTCTCTTATATACTGGGGATGCAGGTTACAAGGTAGGAGTCCCCATCGGATACGACTAGGAGATCTCCCCTTAGAGATATAACGCACCCGACTAGGACTGTATATCTCTTTCTATACAAGGCGAAGTCTGCCGAATTAGCTAATCTCTAGAGAGGGAATTAAAGGCTAGGCCCATCCTCTATTTCCGTATGTGGCCCATATGCTTGTCATGAGGTACCCGGGGCCTTAGGTCATGGCACCATAGTAGCCCCGGAACCTTCATAGTTGAGTCAACAGTTGATGCCAGTGCTCATCCTCCACGGTGAAGTCTTCCCGAGTGCATTGCTCCCGAGTGCTCTTTGTCTGAGTGCTGCTTCTCCCGAGTCCTGCTCATGTCAGCTGGCAGCGAGGCTATGAAGGGCTCCATGTAGATGTTGGAATAGTCTGCGCCGATAGGCGCACCTATTAGGTGTAGCCCCCGACTTTGTGCTTAATTGTGAAGACAATTAATCATAAAGTCAAAGATCTTTCCCACCTGGTAGTCTTTCCGAGTAGTTATACTACTGGTATATGAGACTCTTCGGTATCAATGTTAAGGCGGAATATGATTTATAGTCTTGCCAGAGTAGGAGACTACTCGTATATAGGATACTTTTCGACTTCATGTCAGTCGGAATACACGCTTTGATAGTCTTGCCGAGTAAGATGTTACTCGTATATGGGACTCTTCAGCTTCATGTCAGCTGGAAAAGAGGTTTATAGTCTTTCCCGAGTGGTCCCACCGGAAGTTAGACTCCTCCGCATCATGTCAGCGAATGAGAAATTTATAGTCTCTCCCGAGTAGTGCACTACTCGAAAAGTTAGACTCTTCAGCGTCATGTCGGCTGGAATAATGTTACTCATGGCAACTGGTGGCCACGCATGTAGGCCGAGTACCACTTTATGAAAATAAATCCACGGCGGTGGTCAGGTGTACCCGAGAAAGATACCTACATCCCCAATTTTTAATGAAGACCAGCTTGGTGATCCTTGTAAGATATATCCTCGAGACATGGTGGATAAAACAGATACCCAAACATATATGTTTAGCAATAAGGCTTTCATGAAGCATATCTGTTTAACCTCATCGTTTCTGTTGGTAGCACCAGCGCTATAATTTCAACTCAGCCTGCGGGCGGCCCACATGGAGCATGCTACTGTAGGAACTCATATCTTGGTGGCTGCTACCAAATAAGCCAGCCTGAGCCGACCTATCTAGCATAGCTCTATAGAAGTATCATCCATCGCATGTCAGGATGAGTTTTTTGGTATCGGTAACCGCAATCAGCCAGAGAAATTCTTATTCGCAAGCCTTTCCGACTTATATTCTGGATGCAGCCTGGTTGCCATAGGTGCCCGAGCAGGTATGTTGCAGGATCTACTTGCCCTCCTCAGGTGTGACGCAGTGCATGAGAACTCCGGATGCGCTTTGACGATGTAAGTCTTCTCTGACTTCAGAAGAGCCGAGCAGGGTACCCGAACCTTGCATTAGCGTAGGATTCGGCTAGCGACCCTCATGGGGCATATCCTACCCAACAGAGTTATAGCCAAGCGAGGTACCCGAACCTTGCATTAGCATAGGATTCGGCTAGCGACCCTCATGGGGCGTACCTCACCCAGCCAGTGATATACGACCCCCGACTAGTGCCGGAAGTCGGTTGTCAGCTCACATGGAGCGTAGCCGGGGAAGATGGCGTCCCGACTGGCGCAAGTACTCGGTAAGTAGCCCTCATGGAGCATCCCGAGTGTATTTTGGCAGACTTGTCCAGCCCCCGAGCATAGGAGATAGGCTCGCAGCCCTGAGTTCCTGTCACGCGTATCCCGGAGCTGGGCCAATATAAGATTATCGGATGAGTAGCATCTGATGATGGAAATAATCTCCCGAATAAAATGTATTTTACAATATATGTAAATACGTGTTCTCCCTCTTTTTGATATTAATTTCCTCGAGTAGTTGACCCCTTACGTTTAAGCACTCTGCCCGACTAGTCATAGCCCCCTAACGTCGGGAGTTGGCTCATGGCTCTTTCCCGGACACGCGTTTTGGGTGACTTGAGTTCGTCTTACATGGAGCAAAGTTTCACGGATCGAGATTTATGCTACTCGAGTACTTTGCAAAACCATTTAAGAGCAAAAAACAGAAAAAGTAAATGTGCAGCTTGTACACCTATTAGGTGTAAGCGGCTGTGGCACTAGCAAGGCCAAGTGAGGAGATGTTTATCAAAAAGCGACTTAGCTGTTCGGTATTTGGGAGTGGGGATGCCATCCTTGCGTTTGGGCTTATGAGCCCCCGAGCATGTCTCTTGTTGTTTTGATAATCCTCAGTTGTTGAAGGTCGAAGACGGTTGTGACTGACTGCCACAATGAAGCCGTCCGACTTGCGATTGTGATTCCCGGCTTTAGTCGGGACCGTGTCGTTGGTGCCCTCCCGCTTCTTCTGTCAGGATGCCTTTTTGTCTTCGAGAGCCTCAGCAACAGCGTGGGCTGAGTCGGCGTACTTGTTTGCCATGTCGAATAGGGCCTTGACAGAGTTGGGAGGCTTCCGCGTGAATTTGTCGATGAACGAGATGTCTTTGACTCCTTTTCGAAAGGCGGCGATGACGACCTCGTCCTTGATCTTCGGGATTGAGTTCCTCTTCTCAGAAAACCTCTTGATGAAGTCACGAAGAGACTTGTTCTTCCTTTGACGCAACTGATATAGGTCGTACTCGGAAGATGGCCTCTCGTATGTTCCCTGGAAGTTGGTGATGAAACGTTCCCGGAGTTCTCCCCAAGAGCCGATTGATTGCTTGGGAAGTCCTGTTAGCCATGTCCTCGCTGAGTCGGCTAAATCGACTGGGAGGTAGTTAGCCATGACTTTGTGATTTCCTCCAGCTGCTCGGATTGCCGTAGTATAGACCGTGAGCCAAGACTCGGGATTGGTCTTGCCATCGTATTTGTCGATGCCTGTAGGCTTGAAACTCGACGGCCAGTCGACCTGTTGTAGCTCCTGGGTGAAGGCCAGTATGCCTTCGTCTTCATGAGGGCTCCGGCTCCGAATACAGCGGCGGAACCGCTCGTGGTGGAGGCCGAAGCGCTTGTTCTTGTCTTCCAGTTGGCATTGCTCATCTTCTTCTCGTTCACGGCGCCGAGCGATGATGTCTTGCCGAAGGTTGCACCGTAGTCGGTCTCGGAGGTCCTGATCGTCCCGACGGTTGCTCTGACGTCGCCGGTTGTCGTTGGGGCTGCCGAGTGGCGGCTGACGTGCCTCCGTATGCAGCTGACTGGAGCCAGCCGCTCGGCGTCGCTTTGAGGTAGATGAGATTGCCGTTGGGAATGTCGACCGGTTGGTCGGTATGAGGGTATCACCCGACTGTTGGTGCTGCTGATATGCAACAGCGGTAAGCAGAGCTTTTATCCTTGCGATCGTCGGGGTGGCCTGGTGATCAGGCCCAAGTTGGACCGTGTCCAGTAGGGTTGCGGCGGCCACGACGTTTTGTTGTGGCGTGACGAAGACGTCGTGGTCGCCGACTTTTGTTTGGAGGGTTTGTTGCTGAGCGGTTCACCCAGCCCTGCGTAGGTCGTCGTTGCGGGCGTGCAGGCGTCTTGCTTCTTCCTCCTGTTGCTCTTGCAGTCGGCAGGCCTCCTCCTCTTGTTGCTCGTGTAGTCGGCGCGATTCCTGAGTAGGAGTAGAGCCTTTGGATGCCATGAAGATTTCTCGTGGTGGGGAGAAGCTTGCCGAACTGCTGTCCGACTTAGAGTCGGAATCCGACTGAGAGTCGTAGTCCGATGAGAGTCGTAGTCGGAATAGTTGATGGGGGTGATTACAACTCCGACCTCCCTAGATCTGATCTCGAGCGGCTCGGGGCCGTATCCGAGTCGAACTCCAGAGGATCGGGTTTGCCGCGTCGGATGTAGATTGTAGATATCCGTGGCGTTGCCGAGTCCGAACGGGAAATTGACGATCTCTTCCTTTTTTGGCCCGATCTCGGCCGGCTCAAAACCAAGTCCGAGTCGAACACCGAAAGAAAGAGTTGTCCCTGGGCTCGGGCGTATTGGAGGTTGCCGCAGCATGTTGTGAAAGATTGCTGCAGCATCGTGTAGGCCGACTGGCGCGGAGTCGGCTGGTTCCCTGGCAGATCGGATCGAGTCCGAGTCGGCCAAGGTGAGATTGTCGATCTGGTCGGCGACGAAGTCGAGGCTTCCGAATGCAATTGTATCTCCGGGGAAGAGTTTGCTGCCGTCGACTTCGGTTGCTGGATCCATCGAGCATGTAGATGTAGATCGCGCCGAAGCCCCTACCTGGCGCGCCAACTGTCGATGTTTTACACCGGCAATAAATATATGGGGCTACTCGGCAGATGGAAACTCAGTGGATTGCAAAGGAACACAGAAGATTTTATATTGGTTCAGGCCCTCAATGCGAGGTAATACCCTACGTCCAGTTGTGGTGTTATTCCTTTGAGGATTTGTGGTGGTGATTTTGGTGAACCAACTCAACCTGCCCTCATGGGGCGCCCTGCCTCCCCTTATATATTGGGGGACAGGGTTACAAGGTAGGAGTCCCCATCGGATTACGACTAGGAGATCTCCCCTTAGAGATATAACGCACCCGACTAGGACTGTATATTCCTTTCTATACACGGCGAAGTCTGCCGAATCTAGCTATATCTCTAATTACAAGGCTAGGCCCATCCTCTATCCGAGTGGCCCATATGCTTGTCATGAGGTACCCGGGGCCCATGGCACCCACAATGAGCTGACTTCTAAACAAACAGATGAGCAGTCCAGGAGAGCTACCATTGGAGGGGACGAGGCTCCGGAAGCTCTTGGACCTCTATCAAGCGATGGACCTCGTATGAGAAGAAGGCATGCATCCTCAATTAGAAAATTTTCAGAGTGGATTGAGAATGAGCCAAAGGAGAAATGGGCATTGTTGTATGACAAGGATGGTTCTCGATTTGGCATAATGACCACAAATTTGGCAGAGGTCTATAACTAGGTGATGCGTGGTGTTCGAGGGCTTCCACTTGTTGAAATAATTGAATTTATCTTTCATGGGACATGCAAGTATTTTAGAGATCGGTTCAGAGCAGCTGGCCCCTCAATGACGGATAATAATCTTTTCTTTGGAACACTGCTCACTAAGTACCTACAAGATAAAAGTAATAAGGCCCGAAGACATCGTGCTCTACCTCAAGGCACACAAGAACACAGATTTGAAATATTGTGTGTCGACAAGGGCACGCGCGGAATCTACCGCAAAAGAGTTGTGCGGGAGTGTGTGCTCAAAGAAGACGGGACCTGCAAGTGCTCGTGCCGAAAACCTACTCTGCTCCACAAGCCATGTTCCCATGTGATTGCCGCGAGCGGTGAGTGTGGAATCGAAGCACGTTATTTTGTCTCACCTTATTTCAGAAAAGAAGCAATCTATAATACCTGGAGTGGAGAGATATACAGTTTCGGTATAGCGGGGACATTTACTACGGAGAATCCTCAAGCTATCTACATTCCTGACCCAACAAAATTGAGGGATAAAGCAGGTCGCTGCAAGACAAGACGCATCCATAATGATATGGATGAGTCAGAAGCCGGTGGAAGACTTAAACGTTGTTCAAAGTGTGACCAAGCAGGTTATATATATAAGAAATGTCCAAAGGATGCAGCCGGTCCAAGTGCGGCGGAAGCTGGACCGTTGGGTTCAGCCGCTGATGGTAGTTGTCCTACGGGTGAAGGCACAACTTCAAGACGACCCCGTCTTAGATGTTCTCGAACAATTGGTGGTGCTGGGGTGTAGTGTAAGTCTATACTTGATCTTTGTTGTAGAATGACATGTATCGTACTGTTGTTTTTTATTGTCATGTAGCAATGCTATAAACACTAAAACTAATTTACGTTAACTCTCTATTTGTATACAGGTATGGCGTACCCTACACCAGAGCTGCTCGACCGGGGTCTCGACCAGTCCCACCGGTCTTACCTATCAGCCGTCGAGGGTGGCCAGCTAGGCACCTTCCGTCCACGGCCTTCACGTCAGCTCCTGCGGATAGACCCCCGGTTCCGTCAGAAGTAAGAGCTGTATGAATATTCATTCACATCATTTGTGCATATCTATGTTTTCCCCGATATTGAATACAGTGCTATATTTGGCAGGTTGTGTGAGGCTGGACTTCTTCCGCTGTGCAGGCTAGTTGAGCCCGCACCGGACGAGGGAGACCCCGCCAGGCGATGGGACGCTGACCGGTCACTTCTGGCAACGCTGGTGGATTGCTGGAGACCGGAGACCCACAGGTTCCACCTACCGTGTGGCGAGATGACTCCCACACTCCAGGACGTGTCCTACCTGCTGGGACTTCCCCTCGTAGGGGACGCAGTCGGTCCGGTTGATGGGGGGTACGGTTGGGCGCAGGACATATCTGATCGGTTCGAGGCCGTGCACCGTCGACCTGGCCTTGGTATGCCGGGTTCGCTACCGCCTTACACCACGACTAGCCCCTCGCATGTGTGGCTGCTATAGTTCACCGTAAGTCGTGGATTCATTTGATTCACAATCATCCGACCTATAAAGGAACAGTGATGCTGACTATGATCTTCCTTTACAGCCTGACAAGCTAGACGACGACGCCGACGAATACTCGGTGCAGCGGAGCATGGAGACCTACCTGTTGTGGCTGTTCGGGTGGGTGATGTTCACCAACACTCACGGGCACGCGGTGGACAAGGGACTGATCCACTACGCTCGTGCGATCGCCGACAGTGAGGACGGCTGCGTACCGCAGTGGAGTTGGGGATCTGCTGTGCTAGCGGCGACGTACCGTGCTCTTTGTGACGCGTGCACAAAGACCGATCCAGGTGCGATTCTCGCCGGTTGCCCTCTTCTTCTGCAGCTATGGGCGGCCAAGCGGTTCGCGATAGGCCGTCCTCTGATTCAGCACTCTTCCTACGAGGGCGGCCCTGGAGGCTTGTACGGGCAGTGGCCCGAGGACCGCCCGACTATGGGGACGGTATGGTGTCGCCGTGAGGTACGTAATGTGAAATTCTATGTTTACTACTTATGCGCAAACACTGACGTGTAATCTTTTCTTATTTTGCAGCGTCGTTACGCCCACAACCAGGTTGGGAGGGCCTACTCCGAGTTCGTTATGGAGTTCGACCGCCTGCTGCCCAGCGACGTCGTCTGGGAGCCCTATAGTCCGCAGGCCATCGCGGCCCGTGCACCGCTCGGACTCTGTACTCTTTGCACGCGCGACCAGGCGTACTGGTTGATGAAAGTGCCATTGGTGTTCGACATCTTCGTCGAGCCCCACAGTCCGCAGCGCGTGATGCGACAGTTCAGCCTACGTCAGATCTTCCCTATGCCCATAGAGGTCGTTGTGCCGCGCGATGTGCACCGGTAAGTATAACTGCGATCTTTGTTTAGTAGTACCACTCTTTAATGTACTCTAATGCACTCTCTGCAAATAGGTATAATCGTAGGGGACAGGCAGCCGACGCTCAGTGGTTTCCCCGACTACAGCAGTACGTGGAGGACTGGTTGTTGGCGACGGAGGATGTCATCGAGGAGATACGTGCACACACTGAGGAGCATTACCTAGCATACCTCAGGTGGTACCAGCCCCGGACCCGCATACGCGTAACGTTCACCCCAGGTGATCCACAACCACACGTTGCCGCTATGACGGACACGTATCCTACACACCGTGACCAGGACTACTTTCGCGCGGTAAGTCACATTATCTTTGCACTTTGCCATTTCCTTTGTAGGTAGCCACGGTTCTAACACATAATCAAGTCACATTTGAAATAGGCCGACGCAGCGCGACAGATTCAGGGAGATGTAAACGCGGCGTTCGGACGGTTGGACACTGGGATCGTGCTGACTGCGGACGAGCAGAGGACGACCTTCGGGAGGATTCGTCAGGCGTTGCACACAGTGCTTCGTGCGCTCACTTGTCGTGCGGCTGACGCGGTACCTCCCATCTATATACAGCAGCAGCAGCAGCCACGGCCAGCAGGAACAGGAGGACGAGCAGGAGTGCGCCCGCAGGGTTCTAGTCAGCCATCTGGCCCCTCCAGAGGTAAATTCTATTAATCTTCTGTTCATAACATGTTTCCTTGTACGACATGCACCGTTGTACATCAATATGCTTCCCTGCAGCATTCGCTACACCGTACCTACATCCCTCTGGAGCTAGCACGTCGACACATGGAGTGTACCACACACGACCACACGCGCAGCTCGGCATGACAAGTGCCCCCGATGCCACCACAGGAGGTCCTTCAGGTTATATCAAAGTTTACTTTTGTCTTGCAAAATTTTGATTTGCAATAATCAATAATTTGGTGTACATTGTTCCACTCTACAGTGCCTGCGATGTTTGCTGGCGCTGGCTCCACGCAGGGCGCACGCGGCAGCGGTTGGGCACCGGGTCCTTTCGAGGGGGACGACTTGGAGGACGAGGGCGAGGAGATTCAGGAGATACTACCTGCCTCACAGCTCGAAAGAGCTCCTCCACCACAGACACAAGACCCACCGGTTGCCACACCCATGCAGACGACCCGCGCTGGCCGTGCCGTACCACCAAACCGGTTGACGTACTCCCAGGGGCAGGTGCGAGCGCAGGGTAGGAAGTCAAAGAGAGCTAGAGGTTACGGTCAGGGCCCGTAGTACTTTGTGTCCGTAACAGTTTGTCTGTTGTGTATCATGTTTTATTAATTGTACGTTTCCTGAAGATACCACTTTACTTCGTTTACGCTCATCGATCAAATGACATATTCCTCACGATCTACGTTTCTGACGAACCTGATCAAAAATATGAATTTTCAAGTGTCAACTTCACGACGAAAGTACATTCCGAGCGGTGACAACCGAACACACGTTAACTACCATACAAACCTACTTGATGAGGACATCACCGGCATAGATATGACCATGTTAACCACTTCTAAACCAAAGGTGCAACCACTCTATATGGGGCTTATCATTGATGCATTTGATGAATTGGTGCTGCACCATAAAGTGTGTTTATTTTTATTTTCAGAATTACTTACATGGATCAAGGGAAGGTTTGATTGCATATGGAAAGCATGGAAGGTTAATGAAGTTGATTGGGGACCAAATCTAAGTATTCCTAAAGTCCTCCACCAGGCCACCACGTCACTTTTGGCCCAAGGAAAGAAGGAGTCCAAATTCAACACGTTTTGGAAGTTGGATTCGGACTGCAGGACAGTACCAACTTGCCACTGCTGCCACGACTTCATATGGACTCCGATTGGGGCGTTCTTGTACTTCATGGAAAGCTTATGAAGTCTACTTTCCAACGGATCCAACCTCATCTTCAGATTCCATCCGAGCTGGCCGCAATCATCAATACAATCCACATTGGTTCCTGAGTCCGAGTCAAACGGGTGCTGCGCCATCCCCACTTGGGCCCATGGGCCTTGTAACCCTAGGCGGACGTCCCTCCCTGGTCGTATCCCTATTTAAGAGCTGCCGCCTCCCTTGTTACGACTTGGATTTCGTTGAGTTTAGGTTTAGCCCTTGTGCAAACTTCTGTTCTTCAGTTGTGTCGGACGACCACCTGTCAAGACAGCTTCGTGATCCCAACATTGTGTTCGCAATACAATTTATGCTTCATTCATATTCCAATATCAGATTGCCTACGTCCTATTCTTGCTAGTTCTTCGATTGCTCGCAGGGATTGAACCTCGTGTTCAGGTTGATCGCGCCGCCAGCGGGATCAATAACATCTCGGAGTTGGTTCAGCGATTGCTAAGGCGCAAGCGACGTCGTGCGTTTGTAGTCGGATTGCCAGGGTCATCTCCACCCACAAATCGATAGTTATCAACTCATCGAAAGATCGGGCACCTCAGTCTCCATCACTACTGATATCCAACTAGCGATGCAACTACTGTGTGAGGACGACGTGGCGACGGTGCGCGCCCAGGGAGTAGTGACGGCAGCCGGTACTCATCGGTCTCCTCCCAGTCCATCCTCCCTCTCCCTCTTATCATGAATTAGTTGACGGCCGTCCAAACTCATCGGTTTAGTTGAGGTCTCCATTAGTTAAGGTAGCCATTAGTTGAGGTCTCCAGATATATGCTTGTCCGGACGGTCCGGACAGGGTCCGGACGGTCCGGACTATATTAATGCTAGATACCGCCCTGTAGGAGGGCGGCAAGGCCAAAAACCGCCCTCCCAGAGGGCGGCAAGGGGGCCGCCTGTAAAATGGCCGGCCCTCGGGCGCATTTTGCAGGAGGCCCCCTTGCCGCCCTCTGAGAGGGCGGTTTTTGGGAGGCCGGGGGGCCGCCTGCAAAATGGCTGACGGTTGTCGGTCGGGGGTCCGACGGCCGTCAGCCACGTCATCAAATCGCTCTCTGGAAGGGCGATTTTTAAAAATCGCCCTCCCAGAGGGCGGTGGGAATCTATTTTTGTAATTTTTTCGAACAAAAATCTACTTTTGCAAATCTTTTAATAAATAAATATAAAAATCAAAAAAATTCGTGATTTGCATACGCCCAACCCACCTCCCGTGATTTGCGTACGCCCAACCCACCTCCGCTTGGGCCACACCGTCGGTTGGGCCTCCTCTACCGCTACTACATGAGCATGTGCAGGCCGCCACCCGACCAAGCCAAGCCCATGTGCTTCCTCGTGACTTGGAACAACGGGGTACATTGAAATTGCTTCCGTTTTGTGTTGTGGTTCCGATTTTTAGTCACGCGGGGTTCGCGATTGCCCGCCTTGGCCTAGCTTCACGCGGGTACACCGGCCGTTCAGCGTCGCGTTTCGTCCAGCCCAGATGCCCGCACTGCTTTGACACTCGCCTGGCCCAGGCGGCGAATGGCATCCGTCACCCCGGGGCTAACCGCGGGGAGCGTGGATGGGGGAGGGCGGCGAATGCCCCCAGGGGGCCGAATGCAAAATTGCTCGCCGCCCGACGGCGGTTTTTAGCATAGTAAACGGACTCCGCACAAGGATTGGACCGTCCGAATCTAGGGGGCCGCCTGCAAAATTTTTTTTTTCATATTTTTTTCTCAACTAGCAAAACGAGAATAGCAAAATCTCGTGAAGGTGCAGCTCCCTTTAAAACCGGTGCTGAAAATTCGGACCTCAAAAAACTCAAAATGTAAAATTTTTTCAAATCCAGTTTCGTTGCCCGATTCCGGCCGTATTCGTTTCATTCCTAGTGTCGAATGCAAAATTGCATTCGCCGCCCTGGGGAAATTTGCATTCGGCCCCTGCATTCGCCGCCCTCCCCAGGGCGCGAATCCACGTGGCCTCCCCGGGGCTAACGGCGGCCGTAGCCCATGCCGCCCACGGCGGTTTTTAATGGCCAGGGCGCAAGAGACTAGTTTTGTAAATGATTCAAACCGGAAAATTAGTCAGTAAAAATTCATCTTTTATGTCTGTGACCTGGCCAGCTCAAGTATGTCGTCTTACAGTAACAGCTTAAACATAGGTTCTAATATTGGTGCTGTTAGACAAGAAATAGATTATTTTGAATAAGTTAATTAGAAGGTCCACATGAAATAATATGTTTTTTTAAAGGACTAAGGATTAAAAAATTAAACTATAATCATCCAATTTTTAACATAATTTTAGTTTTTTCAATTGCAACGCATAGATACGTTTTTAGTACTAGTATAAATTCTATAGTACCAAATTTGTGAGATGTGTACAGATACATGCAGATTTCCTTGAATTACTTTCGTTTACATTTTGGTTGCCATATGTGCTACTCCTACATAGTATATTCTGGCTAAGCAGGGGATGAGAAGGAAAGGCAGATCGAGAGCAACTCACTAGTGACCTACTCCATCCGTCCTAAATTTCTGTATTCTTACGGTTAGCCATGAATATTAAAAAAGTAGGTGGAAACGATTGAAAAATGTTGGGTTGGTTGAGAAGAGAAAATAGGTGGAGAAATTAAATAGAAAATGATCGCGATTGGTTGAGATAAAAGGCTAGATAGAGAAATAGCTTTATTTTTTAACAAGGCTTGAGTGATAAAAATAACTTTATTTTGGGACAGAGTGAATATAAATTAGGCTTTTTTGGGTTGTGAGGTGGTGGATCTCGTAGGGTCCGTGAGGACGGCTTTACATTATAAAAATACTACTCCATTCATTCTAAATGTAACTATTTTTAGATTATTTTGAGAGATTAAGAAATGGAATAAAATAACCATATTGCCTTTCATTAATGAAAGGGGGAAGTAAGGTGGTTAGTGGATGTGGGATGGTAAGTAGGGGTATAATTGGCATAATAGCATCAAATAAACTAGAAATAACCATATTTTGGGACAAAGCATGAGTCCTAGAAATAGCTACATTTGGGACAGAGAGTATTTTTGAATTTTGTTGTTGTTTTGTAACTCGTAGAAGTCAAATTTTAACCTTAATAGTAAAATGCCCATGCGTTAAAACGGGTAAAGAAAATTTTAATTATGTATATACGTACCTTGTACAAGCGTGCCAACGGATAAACAGTAGAATATAACAGTTTCTCAAGTATAAGCGTATGTGCCAGTGGATAAACTGTAAAATAGAACGGCTACAATGGTGGAGAGTCTCAAAGAAGCAATGGTGACATTGGTGAGTGCATGAGTAGAAGGCTACCAGATTGATTTAATTTATGTTTCTACCACTAAATCAAAGCTTCAATTGTAGCCCAAGAAAAACACTCACTGTGCTCACGACGTGATTATTTGCTGCTTACATTGTAACGATTTACTAGAGATCACAAAAGAAAAAAGTTTTTAGTGTAGTAAGTCAATTAGGCATATATAATAAATAAATATTTTCTCTAGTTTTTAATATATAATGCTGTTGATTTTTAGATATACGTTTGACCATTCCTCTTATTAAAAAGATATAATTATTATTTATTTTATCGTGACTGGTTTTATTATTAAAAGTACTTTAAGCATGATTTATATTTTTTTATATTTGCAAAAAAAATTTGAATAATAGAAATGATCAAATATATATCCAAAAGTTAAAGGTATCGCCTATTAAAAACCAAAGAAAACACCACTGTTTAAATCTAATCTGTTGGTTGTATCAAACGCTCTAGACTCATAGTCAACAATAGTGTCAAATTATATTTTTAATTTTAAAAATTTAACGGTTTAGAAATGTCCAGTGGTTAAGGTTTATTGATCTTTGAGAAATGTTTTGACATAAGCCACCACTTTCCTATCCCCCGTTGATTGCAGCAGCAGGTACATAGACTCTCTTGTGGAAAGCCCATGTCGCTTAATTTAATCCCAATAAGCTACATGCTCCATCACCATCAGAGAATTTTTACTGTTACTAATTTAATTTTTTTTTAATTTACAAAACTAATTTTCGATTTGAATCATTTGCAAAACTAACCTCTTGCCGCCCTGGGCCACGGCGGTATTTAAAAACCGCCGTGGGCCAGGGCGGCGAATGGCATCCCGTCACCCGGGGCTAACGGCGCCGGCGGCCGTTAGCCGCGGAGAGGCCACGTGGATTCACCGCCTTGCATTCGCCGCCGTCCCCCACGGCGGTTTTTAGCATAGTGAACGGACGGTCCGCACAAGGATCGGACCGTCCGAATCCAGGGGGCCGCCTGTAAATTTTTTTTTTTTTTTTTTGATATTTTTTTCTCAACTAGCAACACGAGAATAGCAAAATCTCGTGAAGGTGCAGCTTAAACCGATGTAAGATGTGGCCTGTAGAAAATTATGAGTGTGCTTTAAAAACCGTGCTGAAATTTCGGACCTCAAAAACTCAATCTTCCCGGCCGAATTTCGTAAAATTTTTTTGGACAAACCCGACAAATTCGGGGGGAAGCGGATGTAAAATTTTCTGTAGATGTCCGTAGAGTACTTATTTGCCCGATTCCGAGACCGTATGCGAAAGTTATGACTGTTTTAAGGTAGTTAGCGCGCGTTACAAAAATTTGCCGTGGATTCGGACCGTCCGATCGCTGTGCGGACGGTCTTATGCATTCGCCGTCCCCCAGGGCGGCGAATCCACGTGGCGTCCCCGGGCTAACGGCGGCCGGCGCCGCTAGCCGCGCCTAACGGGGGAGCCATTCGCCGCCTTGAGCCACGACGGTTTTTAAATACCGCCGTGGCCCACGGCGGCAAGAGGGTAGTTCTGCAAATGATCCAAATCAAAAATTAGTTTTGTAAATTAAAAAAAATTAAATTAGTAACAGTAAAAATTCACCATCAGAAGGTTGTAAGGCCCATTCTTGAGGCCCATTGTGTCCATCACTTGCTCCACCATGACAAGTGCCACACCACACAATTTATTTTCATCTATCTTATCCGATTCTTCTCTCATAGGCTCGAACCGCTCCCAAGCCCTAAACCTATCTGTGCTCCCACTCCCATCGCCGGCCTTACCAAACCAAGAGATGGCTGACGACAATGCCATCGCCTCCACTGGCATCGATGATCATCAACAGACCAACCCCATGCGGCCGTCCTCGCTTGCTTCGCCGGTAGCAACGCCCCCTTACCTCGCCCTATTTTTGGGTGTGTGGCCGTGTCGGACCCTACGACCCCGGCGACAGCAAAGAGGTAGCCGGTCCAGCGGCTATGGGGTCACGGGCTCGTGGCCTAGCTGGATTTTGTGGTCCACCAGCTAGATTGTCGAGGATAAGAGGATGGCAAGGGACGCGGCGGTGGCATTGCCGAACCATCCCTCGACCTCATCGCAATCAGAGCTTCCGGATCCATGGGAGTTCTTCCTCGAACTCGTCACCCACCTTTCTCCTCCCTCTTTGAGCCGACGCCCTTTCTTTCTTCCTCTAGGCCCACCAGGCCCGCAAGGTGTAACATCTTGGTTTTCGAGCCGTTAAAAACTATTTTGAATAAAACCTTAATTTCTAAAAATTCGATTCTTTATATGTGATTAAGGACCTAGGTGCCAAGGATCTCACTTTATCCCTCCTAGAGACCCCAAAAATTTCCCCAATCAAAATTCCGATCCAAATTCAAAACCTCGGAATTCAAATTTTGTAATTCGAGTTTCCTGTTGGAGCCCTCTATTAAAAATCTCCTCATTTTGATCCTTCGAGAAACTCAAAAATTTTCATCAAAAACCCCTCTTCTGAAAATCCCCAAAATTTCCCTGAGTCAAAATTCCAAAATTTCATTCCCATTTAAACTCTCTTTGAAATTTTCCCTTTTTTCCTTCATCAATTCTTTGAAAAATTCAAACATATTTTCAAAAATATCAAATTTCCACCTTTAGTCCCTCCCCTGAGTTCCCTTATTTTTTTTATTTTCCAAAATTCAAATATCAAATTTAAATTCAAATCCGAGCTCAAAGTGTTCAAACTTTTTTTGAAAAATGTCCCTAGAAAATCCTTGAGTGACACTGTTCATCTGGGCCACCATTCATCCTTTTTCCTTGGCCCAGTCCAACTGCGCCTCGGCCTTTCTTCCTTTTTCCTCTTTCTTCTTTCCTTCCCGCACAGGTCCAACCTAGCTCCTCTCACGGCTCATGGCACATTTCAGCCTCGCCCTCCTATGCGGCACCGCTGCTCCCACCGGCCCACGGTCTAGCTATTCCGTGCTCGCGCCCACGCCCCAACCACCTCTGGCTGACATCTCGGGCCCACCTGTCGGCCGCGCCACACACGCCTGCTTGACACCGCCACGTGCGGTCATCGCCTGCCTCATGTCTCTCTCTCTCTCTCTCGCCCAAGCTGTTTGGCCTAATGGCCACGTGGGCATGCCAGCAACCACCGCCGTGCTGACCACGGCAACATCCTCGCTAGCGACGCCAGCCGAACATGCCACCTCCGCCGCCGCCGCAATCCTCCTTCTACGGTTGGCCTCTCTCCTTCCTTCTCCTCTCCCCTTCCAAAATCAAAGTCGTAGCTAGCACGACCCCGGCTTGTTCCGCCACCACCCTCTGGTCGTCGTTGTCGGCCACCGTCGTGCACCTCCCGTTCAATCTGAGCTGCTCATCCGTTTCCCCGTCCCCTCCACCGTCCACTGCCATGACCCGCCGCCGCCGGCTCGACACCGTTCGCCAGTGTCGTTTGGCCACGGCGAGCCGTTGATCTCCCAGCCGCTCCCTGCCTCCACCTCAGCCCCACACGTGGGGGCCACGTCCGCCCGTCCGGCCCCACAAAAGCCTAGTCAACATCCTCGCTCTTTCCCTCACCAACACGTGGGCCCATCCTTTTTTTTAAAACCTCCAGCCACTAACCTATGGGCCCCACCTGTCAGCCGAGGGGAATATTCCCTCGGCATATTCTATTTCCAATCTAAATAATTCTTTTTAATTCCCAAAAGAATTCTTTGAACTTTAAAAATTCATATTCTATTTCCATTCGACCCCGTTCAAGTCTCAATTTTTTTTTCTAAAATTAAGATCTACCTTATGGCACTATTAGTTATTAATAATAATATTTTATTTCTAGGGTTTTTTGTGATTTTCTCTCGTTTCATGCATAGTCAATGTTTCGGGAATCGTTGGACGTCGGATTTCGAAGATTTTGAAGACGAAGGTTGAGGCAAGTCACTCTTTGACCATATTACCCCCAGTTTACAAAATGTTTTATTTGAACAATTGCATTGTTAAGTGTGTACAATAATGTGAACGGCATCGGTTTGTGTGGTAATCCGATGGACCCACCCAGTAGATGCAATATCCCGTAGGTCTTGAAAACCATATCCCTTATCGCTCCACCTCAACGGTCCCACTCAAATCACACTTGTTGTCGATATGGGAAAACTTGGGTTTATAAAACCTTTTTAACCCGACACGCAGTGTTGGCATGTTTGCCAATAAAAAATGATTTGTGAAAGCTCGCGATGCAAAGTGATCGCCTTGATAGGGTTGGAGATATAATTGGCTCTAGGAGCTGAAATTGAGATGATGAGATGGGATGACATCCTGAAGAGGACGAAAGTGAAAGGAAAATAATAGAGGAATAGTGAAAGGAAAGCTGTCTGATGGCAGACACTTTGAGCCGGTGTCGTGGTCAGGCAACCGATATAGGAATTGACTTAAACAAGATAACTGTAATCAACTAAAATTTGTTTCGTCCGCTTGAGTTGTTGCAAAACAATTCGCAGACAGGATCGAGGGGAGATCCTCTTTCTAGCTACACTTGCAACAACCCACACTTAGGGTTTTCAAAATGTTTTCGAAAGAAAAGCTTGCGAAATAAACCTAGCCTTCCGTTGAAGCCATTTTCCGTGACTTGCTGAATACGTATATACTCAATCCATATATTTGTTAACGCCAAAATTTAGCATGGCTCATATCGGATTCGGTAAAGATAGAAGCTATATCAACCGGAGAAAATTAATCCAGAAGAAACCGGATTTGAGAAGGAATCGTGAAGACCACGTTATGACAGTTATTTATCTTATCTATTAGATAGTTTTATCTTTTAGGAAACCTGATCTCTTGTCCGATCAGGTCTGTTAGTTTTCCTTTTCTAGTTAGGAAAGTCCTGTTCCGTGTCCTATAAGGACTCATGTAACTCGGGGTATAAATACGTACGCCCGGGCACCTTGTAAATGATCCATCACAACGATCAATAAACTTCGGCGCATCGCCACCCTTTCGACGGGTTCTTGCTTCTCGAGCGGGGCTGCATCGGTTAGGTCCGAACTCCTGCGAGAGGGTAAGACTCGTCACCCCTTACCCAGGTGTATCTGCTCTGTTTACGGCTGCATCGGTTCGGTTCGACCTCTTAGGCCGATCAGGTATACCACATCACGCGTGCGTAGATCTTATCAGCTTACTGGGAGTAGCTTATCGTCAGTTTGTGCTGCATCGGTTGGGTCCGACCTACTAAACTGTCGCGATAAGTTGTTCCTGCTAGGTTGATGGTTTTTGCGCAAGCGTCTTATCGGAATGTATAGCCGGTAAGTTATCTTATTACATCACAGTTGCATTAGGTTTATCGGCTTGTTGAGGTTCCTTTACTATTATCGATCTGTGCTGCATCAGTTAGGTCTGAACTACTAGATTGATAATAATAGATTTATCCTTGTCGAGCCGATCGTTGTATATGCGACGTTCTATCGGAGTGCTTAGCCGATAGGTTATCTTTTTATAAAGCCGACTGTATTATCTTTACTATTTTGGTCATCTATATTATCATTGGTTTTCTAGCCGATGCACATGTGTTTCCTTGGCAGTCGGCTAACGTACTATTCTGCCTATCTATTGTATCATCGGCTTCTAGCCGATGCACATGTTATACTGACAGCTTATCTATTTGCTTATAGCGTTATCGGTTTCTTAGCCGATACACAGGTGCCATCGGCCATCGGCTACAAGGGGCCTACATCAGACCGTATCGGCCGATAGCCGATGTGCAATTGCTGCTGACCCGGGGACGAGCACGCCGAGGACAAGGGCCCGGGTACAAGCGTAGCCGTTGTGCGAGCACTGTTGGCGCCATCGACTGAAGGAAGACTTTATCGGCTTATTGGCCGATCGCTGCTGGTAGCCGGACGCGAGCACGAGGACCAACAGTCGAAGACCCGGGCGCGGACAGCTGGGGCCCGGACAAAGTTTTATCATTGGCTTTCAGCCGATGCTCAAGCAATCCTTCGGCAATCGACTAGCAGGATTCTTATTGATGTCGGCCGATTGAATCCCTGAGCTAATTTTCTCCTTGTCAATTATTGGGTTAAATTGACTGGCACGCCTGCGAACCTTAAGATTTTAGGACCTGCACTGGAGCTAAGCAGATCTCCCAGGCCTTGGTATGTTCAATCGCATCAAACCAGATCATCAACAAGCTTCTTGGCACACCCGGTGGTTTTTGGTGCGAACAATATTTCTCCCCTCCTCCAGGAAGAGTAGAGTTGAAGTGAACTTTTGGGTTTCTTTCTTAATCCCAAACCGTTGCTTGTGGATTGGGTTCTTCCTGTGCTATCGCTCCGCTGCTGCTGTTCTGTTTGAAGGTTGTTGCTCAGGGCTTGTTCGAAGTTGCAACTTATAAAGGTATAATCTATTCTAAGGATTTTAATGATACATCTTGGATGACCGTGGGTACCAACAAGGATTCCTGGTACTAGTACCATTATTGTGGTTCCATGGGAGTCAGTTCATGCCGATCTCCTGCGGCGCATCCTCTCTGATATCACTGTAGGTGGCACCAGGGCGGGGTGTGACACAAGGCCTCGCTAGCTCTCCCTAAGTCATAACAAAATCGGACATAGAAACTGTATTGGATCTAAGCGGCACGTAAGCGAACAAGATTTGCAGGCGTGCAGGACGGCGGACAAAGGATGACACAGGCGAAAGACGCGTATGGTAGGCGGAAGACGGACGGAATTTTTGGACAGAAACAGTCTGTATTTTTATAATAGATATAGATAAAGATTCAATTTTTATAATAGATAAAGATATACAGAGCAGTAGTTGAACGACGTACAAAAATTTATGACGTACCAAAATTTCAGTAAAATAACTTCAATTTTTATAATAGGTAAAGATATGTTTGTATAGTGCTATATCACATACCAATCTATTTTATTATTTTTTAAAAAAATTCTTTTATACCTATTCGAGTGACATACAAGAAACGAGCCCACACTCACACGCGCCTGCAACGCATGTGTTGATGCCGCTCATTCCCCTCCCGGCCTCCTGCGTGCCACCACCTGGGGACCATGTCTGCCGGTGAGGCCACGTTCGTGTCACTGCTATTCTAGTTCGTGGTATGGCTGGATCACCCGTTGTAAACCATCGACGAACTCTCCAAGCTCGCAAAATACTACTCCCTCTATTCTCTAATAGAAGGCGTAACTACATTTTATCTCAATCTCAGAATACTGGGCGGTGCCTCCTTGGCTCCTGTTTATACGCATGCAAACATTGAAGACATCCTCGATTTCTGTTCAATTGCATGCATGCATTGAAGACATTAGTAGTTTAAAGGCCTCAGCTCTTGGACTCTCTCTCTCTCGCGCAGCCACACTCAAACCAGAGAAACACCTTCTCACCGCGGCGGCCGGCGATGGCGAAGGCAAAGCAGACCGTGCAGAAGGTTGCGGGGGCACGGCTCATGCGGCAGCAGGTACAGATGGAGCTCGGCCGCTTGATCGTTGTGTGTCCACACCGTCCACATGCGGCGGCGTGCTCTAGTGGAGCTCAGCCATGCTCGAGCGCTGCGCGACAACACTGTCCGCATGCGGCAGGAGGCGCACATGGATCTCGGTCGTGCACGAACGCTACGTGTTTCATGCCATTCGCATGCGGCTGTAGGCGCAAGCAGAGCTCGCGCGCGCTCAAACTTACAACACCGATGATGGCAAGTCCAATGAGGATGGTGCTCACGACGTGGCAGTGGACACCGGAATCCGCGAAGGCAGCGCGGTCGACTCACTGGCCGGCGTCGATCATTTCGCTGTCGATGGCGCTTTCCAAATTTTGGATCAACATACATGGCGTATTGCATGCTGCATGGCGTTGTTCATGTGCTAAGAGGGCCGAGCGAATCGCGCGAGCGAAAAGGCATGCTGGACGCACGCGCGGAAAGTGCCGGACGCGGGCTGCGATGGCCGTTGGTTTCAGGCGAAGTGATCGAAGCGTCACTCGTTAGAACGGAAAAAAATCGGTGCAATGGGTAGTTACATGATTTCTTGGTCTCTACGTTGTGATCAGTTACGTCATATATTGAGAGATGAGTAGCTACCTAATTAATCGATCTATGTGCTAAAAATAATAAATTAAATCTACATAGATAAAAGTTATTATATTTTAAAACAGAGGGACTACTATAAAGTTAGAAAACTTGCTTTAGAAAAGTATTCCTACAAAATTTTAATTTTTTTCACGAAACACATCGTTTAGAAGCTTGGAAAACATAGAAAGAAAAATAAAAAAATATTCATAAGAACAGGTATAACAAAATTAAATCAGCAAGCTATAGAGTAAGTTGGTCCACATCAACATAGAATTATGTAGAATAAAGAGAAACAAAGCATAAAGAGAAACAAAGCGAGAGAAGAGAGCCAACGACTAATCTATCGTCGGGCACTAGCACAAGAATCGTGCACTCAATAGTTTAACAAAGTGTTCGAATCAGCTTGAAGCTTCTAGCTTCTACCTCGATTTTCGTTAGCATGCTTTCTAAAATATATAATGGTGTGTTTTTTGAAAAAAAAATTTCTATATAAAAGTAACTTAAAAAATCAAATAGATCCATTTTTAAGTTTGTAATAATTAATACTTAATTAATCATGTGCTAATAATATTTCTTATTTTATGTGTGACTTATAAGCTGTACAGATAAGCCAATTCGAATCGCCCTAAACCGTTTGTTTGTCTCTACTCTCTCTCCATGATCTAGCGTGGCTATGAGCACAAAGAGAGTTTGGTTAGTTATATAGTGAGACTTTTCATTCTAATACTTAATTTCTCTAAAATACTTTAGATAACTAGAGCATTCATCTTAAGATATAAGAACCTAAGTACTAGATATGATAATATATTTTAATAGTCACATTTAATACTAGCTTCTTATATTTTAAAACAGAGGTAGTATATTTTAGGATGGAGTAGGCAGTAGATTGCTATTACAGCCGACAGCTATCTATACTGTTGGTATTGCTCTATAAAAAAACTTGGTCTACATTATCCAAATATGTCTGTAATCATGATTTTTATAAAGATCGGTTCAACTTCCATATGCAAAATTTTCTTTTAAAAATATCAGTCCGTGCATCGTCTTGGCACTTGTGCTGCATGTACGCTCAACAGTCAACAGAACTCAAGCGGTGCATGATAGGACAACACGACGATCTGGTCTGCTAGTATCTTTGTACGGGTGGATCACGCATTGCTTGACATCATAGAGACCCGGATTCCACTTCCTCCATCACTCTGCAGTAGGGGTGAAAACGGATCGGAAACGGTCGGAAACTAGCTATACCATATTCGTTTTCATATTTTTTTCGGAATTGGATTCGAAATCGGAAACCTCGGATACGAAAACGGAATCGAATATTACCGGATACAGATACGGAACGAATACGGATCGAAACGAATACGGTAACGAATATTTATTCGAATATAAAAACCCCTCAAACTGAACTTTAGAAACCAACGAAGAGAGACAGCCTATTATTTTTATAAAATAATATATTAATATTTCTAAATTATAAAAAATAATAGGTTTTATAAACAATCCTTGTTAGGCGGCGGCAGCAGGCACGGGCACAAGGCCGGCGCGACGGCAGAGGCCGACGGCCGCGGGCGCGAGGGAGCCCGGGCCGGCGGCGAAGGCCGACGGGGTAGGCAGCCACGGGCGCGAGGGAGGCCGCCGGCGGAGGCCGACGGGGGAGGCGGCCGCAGGCGCGAGGGAGGCCGGGCCGGCGGCGGAGGCCGACGGGGGAGGCGAGGGATGGCGCTGGCGGCTACGGGGGCGCGGGATCCGGTGGCATCGGGCGCGGGGGAGCAGGGCCGGCGCTGGATGGCGTCGTCGCTGTGTGTGGACTGGAGTCAGAGAGATGCAAAGTTACGGTTAAGTATCCGGATATCCGAAAATTTATCCGGATAGTTTCCGACCGATTCCGAAATCCGCCGGATAAAGCCTTTACCGTATTCGTATCCGTATCCGAGAAAAATTATCCGTTTTCGTTTCCGAATCCGAGATTATCCGAGAATTATCCGACCGATCCTATCCGTATCCGAAATTTTGAACGGTTAGCGGATAATATCCGAACCGTTTTCACCCCTACTCTGCAGAGCAGTTTGCAGCTGGTCAGGCCCAAGCTGGTCACGGCCTCACGGCACTACCACGCTAGCTGTACTCCCTTCCTTAAAAAATAAACCAATTTTTAGAGTTAAAACTTTATTCTAAATTAAACTAATTTTTAAGTATCGTTTTGTCTATCTTTATCTTAAAAATCGAGAATACCCTTATTTATCCATCTACCAATACTAGTTTTTTTTATTTATAAGAGATATTTTAGTTACTTCTTAGCTCTACTAAATATGAGTTTAGAGTATTAGGAGTGGTATTTTTGGATAGAGAGAGCATGTAATACTTCTTCGTTCTAAAATATAATTAACTTTAGAGCTATGCACGAAGATTAAGAAAATATATAAAGGGAAGTGATGAATAGTTATGTTTGGTTGATATGAGAAAGTAATAAAGAAATTAAATAAAAATAATTATGATTGGTTTAAATAAATAAATATAGCTATCTTTTGGAAGGGAGTGAGTACTATACTGGACTATACGAAATCAACTGAAGTCACCATTAAGCTTCATCGATAAGTTGGGCCCATAGGAGAACAGAGAATGGCACGGAACGGGTGCCTGATGTGAGAAAAAAAATCGGACGCTTCTCCAACCTACTCGACTACTCGCCACCACTCATTTCTCTCTTACACATTATCCATCTCACAAACGCTCTTATCAACGACAACACCGAGACAGCTGTCAGCATCATCTTCGCTCTAGCTGACTATAGCACCGTGGCCTCCTCGGTCCGGGGCAGGCAGAGAGGAAGCAGCTGCTATGTCGGAGCTCGTGCCTCTTCTCCGCCGAGGAGCTGTCATCGCCAACATCTTCCTCCACCTCTTGCTTCGCTTCCTCATGAGGGCAATAGCACTGAACCTTTGTGCATACACCCGTCGTCAGTGGAGGCATCGAAGCTTTCTGATTTGACCTCTCCTTCTCTATTGATGTCACTTGTCCTTAGATCTTACCATCGGAGAGGAGGAAGAATTTAAATCTAGACCGGTACATTTTGTTATTTTTGATGTTCCAACCAATATATCTGAATGTTTTTGGTGTTGAATTAAAATGTTACAGCGAGGTTTTGATGGTGTTTCAATCGTGATTCAATGTTGTTTTATTTTTCTTGTTGATACGCTAGATTAACAATTGATATTTACTAACTTAATTTTTTTTATTATATAAATAAATATTTTATAGACGATCAATTAAAACAGTTTAACCGTTCAATTTTTTAAGTCTCGTCCACGGGAAACGCGCATCCCGGGCGTCCAAAGCGGCCACGTCCCCCGATCTCATCCGACCCAAGCGAAAGCGCATATCCGTTTAGGAACTGCGCCGCGACACACGATCCCTTGCTACCGGTCTCTGACAAGCTGGCCAAACACTTGTGGGCCCGAGGTGATCAGTGAGAGTCTACGAGAAAATTACGTTGGTAAGCGCTCTATCTTGCCTTGCTAAATATGCGTATTTTTCGTGTCATCCCACGCACACATCGCTTCCCCGTTCTGCATGAGAGGTAACTCGGCCGCCGATAAGCACACGTCAGCGCTCTCAACGAAATCTCAGCCGTCCGTACGGGAGCGAATAAACACGGCGTCATCACATGATATAAATGCTGAAGGGAATCGTCAATCTGATCTCCAACTCGAAGGTTTAAACCTCAAAACTCCAAAGCAGAGAGAGAGATCGAGAGAGGGGAGATGGCGACTTCGATCGTGAACGACTTCGGCGACGGCACCTACACGGTGGCGTTCGACGACAACATCATCGACACCACGCTGACGGCGTCCGGCGAGGAGGTCGAGGATTGGCTGGACGAGATCGCCCGCATCCACCGCAGCCGCCTCGACCACCTCATCGTCGGGCTCGACGTTGAGTGGCGCCCCGGCAGCCTCTTTTGCGCGCCGGGCCCCGTCGCCGTGCTCCAGATCTGCGTCGGCCGGCGCTGCCTCGTCTTTCAGATCATCCACGCCGACTACGTCCCGGACCAGCTGGGTGACTTCCTGGCCGACGACCGCTTCACCTTCGTCGGCGTCGGGATCCACGACGACGTGGCCAAGCTGAAGGAGCATTACGGGCTGGAGGTGGAGAACGCGATGGACCTGCGCAACCTCGCCGCGCAGACGCTCGGGAAGCCGGCGCTGCGGAGCACCGGGCTGCAGGGGTTGGTGTGGGAGGTGATGGGCGTGTGGCCGGAGAAGCCGCACCATGTGCGGGTGAGCGCCTGGGACTCCCGGCAGCTGACGCTGGACCAGGTGATGTACGCGTGCGCCGACGCCTTCGCCTCGTTCGAGGTCGGCCGGAGTCTGTACGACGACTACGAGTAGCGAGGTCGGCCGGACCGCCGCCGGTGCTATGCATGCCATCCTATTTGAAAATTCTTGGTTACGATATAGTATGTAACATCAATATAGCCTTTTAACTCGCTATATCAATATTTCCTTTTAACTCCCTATATCAATATAGGGCGTGTTTGGCAGGGATTTTCAGAGGTGATTTTCAATCGGATCAATTAGAGTTGAGCCAAACGGACAAAAAAATCTCTCCGATTCTCAACCGAATCAATCCGCTGTGATTCTTAATTTTACACATAAACGGAGAATCAGGCAAAAAGTGGCTTCTCGTGAGAATCCAACGAACGAAAATTAAAAATCTTCATAAGAATTCACAAAATTCCCATAAGAATCAGAATCGTAAGATCAGAATCATAAAATTTAGAGCTCTACCAAACAGGCCCATAGCCGGCTCTCCGTTTCTGTTTCTTGCTGCGTGTTATTATATTCTTAATGTCAGTTTCACAGGACAATACATTTAAGCATGAATTAGATTCTTGCGGTATTAGGTATTAAATTTTCAATGACAGTTAGGGCTATTCATTTGAGCATGAAATGAATTATGCTGCCAATTAGGAAAAGTCAGCGGTCAGGACTCAGGAGTCAGCAATGGCCATATCAGTAACCAAGACAATAGAATTTGAAATATGGCCGCCTAAAGCGTAACATCCAGATTAACAGATGCCAGTATGCAGCAAAGGGCAACTACATATTTGCAAGTATATATGGACTTTGGTATCTGGGGCCGTTCAGTCAGTGCAAAAAAGAATGAAATATCATACACGTCCTAGACAGTTGTAAGGGGCACGTTGTATCACTCGCTCGAAAAGAACTCGTAGGCCGTATGGTATTTGTCTAGTACAATATTGTAGAGCGGATGGATCGGCTCCAGCAAGTTTGAGTAAGGGCCAAGCACGTGCTGTGGTAAGGGGCACGCATCAGAATCAACCATGGCGCTGTACTGGCTAACTGACAGACCACTTAGGCAGTAGCATGAGTGGTAGTGATCTCTGTTCTTCCCGGGCTTATCCCTCAACCCTCCATCCAGCACCTGCGTGATTTGGTACACGAATCAGATTTGACCTTTCAACTATTACAAGTGATCAAGTAAACACACCTAGAAATTCCAAGTTCCAGCAATAAATTTTCTACAATCCAGCTAAGCATGAAATTAGATGTTTTTTATCACCTGTGCACAAAGCAAGATGTATTGCTGCAGGGCGATCTTATGGAATAGTGGGCCTATTTGGTTGCTCTTCTTTATAAAATCAAATCCAAACTTAGCATAATACCCTGCTTCTGAAAAAAAAGAATAAAATACAAGATTACGGGGATACAGAACCCAAAATCATATAAAACAAGAGGTAGTATGATAACCTGGTTTATGAAGAATGAAAGGTATAAAATCTGTAAATGTAATATTCACACTAAATCCCAACAAGTCAATCAAACAGCACAAGCATGGTCAGACACTAGCTATGAAGACAGTCTTGAGTAACTGACACAAAAAAAATTCCAAAACAATGCTACTGGTAGTATTGTGCTCCAAACTCATCACAGTTTCCACATATAAACACACCAGCTTCATTCCAAACGTCTTGCTATCTGTATCATTTATCGAATTAGAAAAGAAACATAAATATATGGAACTAATTTGTGAATATGTAGGAAACCCTGTCGATTATCCATTTTCACCAGATATTTGAAGCATATATAGTTTTAAAATAAACATTTAGATGAAGATTCAGTTCTCCATAATAAACATATTGATGTTCCTTACCAGTAGAAGAGCAGGTACCACAAGCATAGTCTCCTGGAGGCCTTTTGCTGGAATATGATGATTTTAATTGTTCATCAACAACTGTCATTAGTTTTTGTGTTAAAGCAAGAGCAGCTCCCTGGTCATACACCAGAAGTTCGTCAGATAGAGTAGAGGATGCCAGAAAAAAATTTCAAATACAGGGATGATAGTAACCTGCCAAAAGGAGTAGCAACCATCAACCAATTTATTAGTTCGTCCTTGAAATCCACATTCCACTCCTTGGCGAAATGCCACCCAGCCCTTAATTGTGAAGACAATCCACAAAGCAATAATCAGTGTTATAATAATCCATAAATGCTGTGACAGCAAACTACTATTAGTGTCTATATGGTGTTTTCTAATACATCTACTCAGCATTGTACAACTAAAAACCGAAGGACCGCATCCAAATAAGTGACCACAGTCTTAAAGTTCAAATTGCCTATCACTAAACCCATGGAAATTAGAAGTAGCAAAACAAACACAAGTTGGAATAAAAACAGAACTAAATAAAGTAATAGAGGTTGCCTTACAATCAAGCTAGGCAAATCAAGTTTGTCCACTTCATTAAGCAGGATCATCGCAACCAGCCCACAAAAAGTGTACCTTGTCAAACCAAAGCAACTATTACTTAAAAGATCTAAATAGATACATACATAAAAAAAAAAAAACAGAGATCCGCCTTTGAAACATACCCACCATGAGCTTCAGCATATGGTTCCCCAGCAATACCACCTTCATAGGTTTGACACCTGGGGGCATTTAGTTTAGGAACTAACCAACCATTCTATGTTTTACAGCTGGAAAATTGACAATGACATGAACCAAAGCAAACCTTCTTATGTAATCTCCAACACCTTTTGCCAGTTCACAATCAAGAATGTTCACAAGACTGGCAACCTAACATGAAAACAAGAAAAACAAAATCAGAGAATTGCAAGGAAAACATTAAGGGAGCAAAGAAACTCACCGATATTGCAGTATAGCAAGCACGGACATCTATTTCACCACCATCGTGCATTCTGGTCACACGATAATAAAATGAGTGTGAGATATCAGGTGTAAGGAACTTGAAATGGAAAGAAATTATTTTCCTCTCACTGTCTACTACTGAAAAAATGCACACCTGAAAGCTCCTGATGTATCTTTCATTCGAAGCATGAACTTGTACAGGTTTTCCCTGGTTGATACCATAGAAATTGTTAACCATATGATACAGATGGAAGCATATTTAGTCAACATAACGCCATATGGATTACCTATTTATTGATGATAGTGCCCTTTCACTCCCTATAGTTACAAGTGTATTTACAGCAGCATAAGTTGTAGCGAGATGAGGCAACTGACACAAAAGAAAATAATGATATCAAAAAATCCGCCTGATAGTAAATTTGCCTTATTGAATGAGTTAATAAAATTGGACACCAGATCAAAGAACAGATAAGATTAACTTGTTAGCTAAAGTTTTTACAAGTTTGATAAAACAAATCAAAGCAATAATTTTGTCAACAAAATGACACACTGAAGTTATATAAGCACATTAGGCCATCAAATAGCCAACATAAATTGATCTTCAGAGCTTTCATCACATCAAACTTGTTTGAGTTGGCCTTTTTCGTTAGGGAATATGTTAAGTGTAGCTTAGACTGGCCCATCTAATCAATTGAAGCAAAAGCTCAGTTCATCATGGTTTGTTCAAGTTCCATCATTGCCTACTATTCATACCAAGAATTAATATGAAACATTAATTAACTCAAAGTCACTACCCAAGCAACAAGTGTGGAACCCAAGTGTTTGAGGTTAAGAGAAAACCTGTCCAGGTCCACCGCCATAGCCACCATCCTTGTCCTGAAAAAATCATGATAATAGCGGCAATGAAATCTTCAGAATCACATGTATATGCATATCAACATCTTCAGTGCTTATTTTTGGCTATGTATAACAAATTCCAACCACTAGTTGTTATCCATAAGCAAATTCACATTGGATGAAGCACTTTATGTGAAAGGAAAGGGACAGCACGAAGTAATTAAGTGGCACAGAACAAAGATTGCATCATGCCATCCTTGATATATGCATGAAAAATTGCACATGGGTTCAGAAGATCCATTTAGACACCTAGCTCGAGACACAAGAAATTCAGTGGAATTATTTCTTTCATTGAACCTTGTTCTCGCCTCAGTAAAGGAAAGAACAAAGTACTGAAAATTTGATTTGTCGAGTGGCTTTTTACAGAGAATGATACGTGTTAACTAATACATATTTATGTAGGAAGAATAACATTTTTAGATATAATACCAGCAGATTAACAAACCTGACATCGAGATAAGAAGTCCACAATATCATCCTCAACATCTTCATCAGGTGTTTCATCCAACAATGCAAGTGCATGAATCATCCAGTAGCACAGCCAAGGTCGACTAGAACATTATTTTAAAACCAAAGGCATATATCAACTCCGGAAAATCTCATTTTAAAACCATATTTTGCTATATAATTTAATATCAGGGAAGCATTACTTGGCATCGAGCACGTGGAAGCTTGGTCCAAGATGTTTCAGCCCCCTCGTCAAATACTCAACGTGCTGCTCACGCCACAGCTCTAGCCTGAAGCAGGAAACTTCCTTAAAACCAAAACTCATAATAAGGAGGTGGGGAACATTAAATTCTCAACCTAATTGGCAGCACCAAGCTTCTGGGAGCAACATAACCAGGCAATATCTACACTGTGCAGTTGCTAAGGGTAAAGTAATAAAAGAACTTCAAAGTCTCGAGCTAAAACCTAGCATCTATGATCTGATATCCGTATCCATTTAGCAAAATCTCTCGCATCGAAATCCGTCACTCTACGACATGCGCAAGCATTGCGGATGGCAGCTGCCAGTAACTAAAGCAAAGTGATAGCGAGAGCGCTCTCAAGGGTCGCTTACATGAGGGAATTGGCGTTGGGCGCGTTGCCGAAGAGGACGCGGTAGATGTCGGCCACCTTCGCCTCCACCTTCATCTGCTCCACCTGCGTCACCGTCAGCCGGGGCAGCTCAGCTGCCCCGCTGCCCGCTGCCGGACCGCCCTCGGCAGGAGGAGGCGGCTGCGAGGGGGAGTCCATGAGCGCGGCGGCGGGCGGCGGAGGAGAAGGCGGTGGTCTCGCCTGCTGCGGCCTGCGAGCTCCCTGCGGCCGCCGGGATCTCCGCGAAAGGCGGCGAACCATGTGCGTGCCGGAGGCAAAAGCCGTGGCCGCCGTGCTCTTGTGTGCCCCGGAATCTTGACGCCCGCAGACGCCGGTCAACCCAACAACCGAAAGGCCCATTGGGCCTGTAGGAAGGCCCACTGTGTCATTCCCATCGGACGACCCAAATGCAGCCACGTACGCAGGAGCACTCGCTCGACTCGCTTCTTCTGCTTGGCGGCTGGAGGAACGGCCGCCACATCGTCGCGAGGGTTTTAGGGGAGGGAGCCGCCGGAGAAGAGGAGGTGAGGAACACGCCGAGGTCGGAGGGAGGAGGGAGGAGAGATGGCCGCCATGGTTGGAGCGCGCAGGGCTCTCCTAGCTGCCCGCTACCCGCCTCGCGGCGCGCTCGCTTCGCCCGTCCGCCGCGTGGATTCGCCGCCCAGGTACCGCACCGTGGCCCGTCTAAGCCCTACGGCGAGTCACTGTTTCCTTACACCAATCTTGTATTCTGTAGTATTCGTTTGGTTTCGTCTTAGTTCTCTTAGCGAACTTGTGATCTTCCGAGCTAGAATCGTAGCCACAGATTTGCAGCCCCTTCCCTATAGAGAGGTTTTTTTAGGAAAGAAACTGTCTTTTTTACTTGTTCATGGAGTCCAACCATGGCTTGGAACGGATGTTGTGGCACGCATGGCCCGAACCCAGATACAGGGTACTTGATAGTTCTAGTTCCTTAATGATGAAATGTTCCCACTCGTTCAATAATGACTTGTAGGTCCAGAATCCGTAGTTCCGCAAAGCTGAACAAAATTGTTTTTCTCTGTGTATTTCAGAGTTTATAACCTGATGAACGTATGGTTTTTTCCTGGAAATTCACTTTCTCCATTTGCTACTGTGTTGCAGTCTTCCAGCTGATAGAGGTTGGCTGCGTCCTTTGGTTCCACATCGAGGTGCTGGCAATTTCGCATCGGAACAAATTGATGGGGACTATCACCATGAATGGGGAGTGCATAATACTGGGAACTACAGGGAGCCCCGTCGAACTGAAAGTCTCAGCCACCAAGCACGAGCAGATATCCCTTCAACTGATTCCAATGTAGGAGCTGATAGAATTAGAGGTGTGGATGGTGATGGAAGTATCAATGCACATTACAGACGCAATCCTGGGCAACCAGAGTTTCCAAATCATCATGAGCCATACAATAGTGCAAGGGTGAATAACAGAGCGCCTGGATATAATGACAGGCAACCTTATGGCAGTGTCAATACACAATACAGAAGCAATTCTGTGCAGCCTTGCCAAACGGGTCGATCATATGGCTTTGCAAATCGTCACGAGCCAT
Source organism: Oryza meyeriana var. granulata (assembly GCA_003991445.1). Classification (NCBI taxonomy): domain Eukaryota; kingdom Viridiplantae; phylum Streptophyta; class Magnoliopsida; order Poales; family Poaceae; genus Oryza; species Oryza meyeriana. Next base: position 83,548 of record RYFJ01002966.1, on the reverse strand, counting down.
ATACTAGTGCAAGAGTGAATTATGAAGCACCTGGATACAATGACAAGCAACCTTATGGTGGTGGTAGTACATACAACCAGCAAACCCCTAGCAGGGATCTACCAAATGCTTACCAGCAGTATAGCCGCACACAAGGTAACAATAGTGGCCTTTCTGGATATGGCACGGAGCAAACATATCATCGTTATCATGGATCTGACATGTACAGATCTGGCTACAACACCCAAAATAACCAGCAGGCATATGATAATAGGCAGTATGGATATGGTCCTTCAGGACAATCATATCAAAAATCAACTGGAAATGATCAGCAAGTCTTTCAGCAACAGAAAGTTGATCAAAGATCTGCTGGCAATTTTGTGAATAGGCCTGGCTCTACCTCACAGCATCCAAATCCAAGATTCAACAAGGAACATGTTGCAGGATTTCAGCAATTCCACAATGGTGACATTGGACATGATGTTTCACACACACATCAGAACTCTTATGTCAGTCGCAAAATTGGTGCACAAAGTAATTTTCCAGGGTTCCCCATGAATGTAAACACAGCTGTGCAACACAACACTCATGGAATTTATAAAGAAAATCATTTTGATATTCAATCTAATGCATCAGCCGGAAACCACTTGAACAATGCACCTGCACCATATCAAGATGGTATATACCACAATCAATTGGTAACTGATAGCCCGTCAATTGATGGGTCACTTTCTGGAGTATCTGATGTAGCCAGTGGAGAATCCAAAGTTACTGTTGAAGAGATGGATAAGTTATGTGAAGATGGCAAAGTAAAAGAAGCTCTGCAACTTCTGGCTTTGCTACTGGAAGAAGGAACTGTAGTGCATGCTCCTCAATATTTTAAATTGATGCAAGCATGTGGTGATGCAACTTCTCTTGCAGAAGCAAGAAAATTACATGATCAAATATCTCAATCAGCACTTGCTGCTGACACAGATATTAACAACAAAATTTTGGAGATGTATGCTAAATGTGGTTCAATGGAAGACGCAAAGGATCTGTTCAGTGCTATAGCTCAACGTAATTTGACATCATGGAACGCTATGATCTCAGGTTTTGTGCATAATGGTCTTGGTGAAGAAGCAACTGATTTTTTTTATCAGTTTAAGCAGACAGGAGATAAGCCAGATTCAACCATGTTCACGCATGTTTTCTTGGCCTGTGGAATTTTGGGTTCTGTTGATGAGGGAATGTTGCATTTTGAATCGATGCAAAAGGATTTTGGTATTACTCCTACCATGGAACATTATGTCGGCATTGTTAATATGCTTGGGCAGTCAGGCTATGTTGATGAAGCTCGTGAATTTGTTGAACAAATGCCTGTGGAACCGAATGTTGATGTCTGGGAAAGTTTGATGAATATGTGTCGACTAAATGGCTTTTTGGAGCTAGGAGATCGCTGTGCTCGAATTGTAGGGCGCTTGGATTCTTCTAGGCTGAATGAGCAGTCTAAAATTGGTCTTTTCCCTGTTGATGCTTCAGAACTTGCAAAGGAGAAAGAAAGGAAAAAGGCTAATGCTGTTGAAGCTAGGAGCAAAGTTCATGAATACAGAGCTGGAGATCGGTCCCATCCTGAACACCTTAAGATCTATGAAGAGCTGAGATACCTAGCAGCACATATGAAAGAGGCTGGCTATATTGCAGATACCCGATTTGTGCTTCATGATGTTGATCAAGAAACTAAAGAGGATGCCTTACTAGCTCATAGTGAGAGATTAGCTGTCAGTTACGGTCTCATAACTAGTGCTGCTCGGTCACCTATACGGGTTATAAAGAATCTTCGCTCGTGTGGAGATTGTCATACAGCTTTGAAGATAATCTCTAAACTTGTTGGCCGTCTGATCATTGCAAGGGATGCAAAGAGATTCCACCATTTTGAGAATGGTGTGTGCTCTTGCAAAGACTATTGGTGAACACAATATAGCTAGCCTTATTCAATTTTGAGGTACAAAACCACAATAGGTTGTGTAAATCCAGAAGGTAGGCAACTTACCTAGCCACTAGTTTCATGTCAGGGACTTGTATGCTTTTTCCATGCAACGCTCATTCTCTCTTTTTTGGTGATTTATCCTAGAATTCAAGCATTTGAACTTGAAGAATCTTACGTGACTAAATTCTGAGAGCAGTGTGATGCAGATCAAATGGTGGTTATGAGAGTGAGAAGCAAATTTTGTTTGCTTTTGTACTGCGTAATTTTAATTAATATACTATCCTGGAAGTGGCGTTGCTGCCAGCACGTCTTATTCGGATCAAAGCCTTTTCAAACTTGATATATCTCTGTGAAGGCGAAAGAGTAGTACGTGACTAAATTCTGAGAGCAGTGTGATGCAGATCAACTGGTGGTTTATCTGTGATTCTGATTGTCCTACACTCCTACTGCCTCCAAAACTTTTCAAGCAGAGTTAAAAGGGTTTTACAGTGTTCCTTTAGCTTTAATTTACTGAGCCCCAGTTGTAAATTTGCTTCAATATACTATCGCTGAATCAACATTTCGAGAGCTTATTTAGGATTGGATTTATCTCCGAATATGCAAAAAGAATATAAATGTAGACTATAAAGGGGTTAGTGAAGCAAATCCCATGGGAGACAATTAATAAACTCAACATTTCATTTTTTGAGAGGAGAGAAGAGACTCTCTAGTCCACAGCTTTTTTTTGAGACAAAGTCCACAGCTATTTCCATAGACCCAGTCCACAGAACCTGAACCCAACATCAACCCGTAAGCAAGAAAAGCCGAAGAAGAGCGACAAGGGTAGGGTTTTAGAGTTCGTCCACACCAGCCATGGCGACGGCGGCTGGCGGCGCACGGCGAGCCCTCGCGGGGCTGCGCTCGGCTTCGGCTTCCAGGACCTTCTCCCGGCCGCCGGCAGCGGCGGCGACTCATTCTCCGGGGCTGGCGGCCTCCGCTCTGCCTCGCGCCCCTCGCCGGCGCCTCGCGATCTCGAGGTATTGCGGCGTTTAATTCTCTCGCGTTGGTCCTGTAGGACGGTTTGGTTTGCTCATATTCGGCGCGGTCATCGGTGCAGGGTCCCGGTGGCGGCGCTCGGCGGCGTGCATGGGTTGATGCCGCTGCACAGCGCCACGGCGTCGGCTCTGCTCACATCCATGCTCGGGCTTAAGCCCGGATCTTGGGGTTGGCTCTCGGAAGGTAGACATGCTCAACTTCGTCTGTTCCTTTAATCTCTGCGCCATGAATGTTGCGTGCTATCGTGGTAAATTGTTAAAGTAGCTCTACTGAATCAGAAAAGAAAAATGATGCCCCTTTAGGAACCGAAAAAATTACACACTGTTCTCCCCTTCGGTTGGGTTTGATTTTTGTTTTACCCATCATCATATTGCATTGGCCAAGGTAGTAAAATACTACCGTTTGGTTATGCCTGAGATAGAATTATTGTATTGGTTGGGATGCACAATGTGCTAGTCTATAGAATTTCGGACTGATATGCTCAATTTGCCACCTCCTATTTGGTATGTGCAATGTCATCTATTTGGTATTAAGTCAAAGATTGTAGTTCAATTTTTCATATTTTTCCTAGGTTTTAGTTATTGATGCAGTGATGCCACCATTGTTGCTGCCATAATTAGGACCATCATTGAGATCTAGAATGCATGTGTGTATTTCGACTCTAATGAATATAGGCTTGTACTTCCGATAACATTTGATTAAGTAAAGTTTTCCAACGTTATATTCGTCATGTTCTTTATGCAAGTTTTTTCTTCATTGCAAGCACCAGAAAAGTATTGTCAATTTCTGTCTCTAAGAATTTCTAGACAGAATTTTCCTTTTGGAAAACAGTTATCAGTGCATTCACACATTTCACCCCTTGCTTGATTGTTTCACCAGCGTACAATATCCAGTTCAATGCATAAGCCTTGCACATTTTTAACCTACAGGGCTACAGGCTACAGTATGAGTATCTTGAATTCTCAGCACTATTTCTGCTGGAAACATGTGTAACAACGTAAGCCTCTGTGTGACTTGCTGTCAGCCCTGTCCTTTATATGCTTACTTGCAGAAATTTTAGCTCTGGACCAAACTACTTATATTAGCTTTTGGTATACAACACCTGCTTCTCGTTGTAATGTTGTCACGCACCCCTTTTCTTTGCTATGTGTGACTACTTTTTTTGTTCTAACCCATTGTTTTTTTTTTCTGGTTTGCCATGTCAGGTTTTGCTACACCTCTATAACAGGAATGGTGTCTTTGTCACAACACATGAAACTTTTCTGTTAGCCTTTCCCCCATCAGGTTCCAATAATACTAGCTACAAGCCTTGTGGACATACCCTTTTGATTTTTGCTGATGGAATCTGTACTAAATTTATTTCTTTTCTTAAAATTTATGCTGGCCTCATGTGCCAGATGACTGTCCAAGTGATTATATCCATCACAAATTTGCAACATATTCTGCATTTACCTGTTTCTGTTGATTAATGGCATTCTGCGTCTGTTGATTCTGAGTTTATGATGCGAGCATCCAGAGTATATGACCCCAATTGCATAGAAGCAATACACCATGTCAATTTTCTGTTGATGCAAACTTGCTTAGGGACGTGCACCGTGCTCCTGCCAGTGGTATTTTACATTTGATATCATTATTGGTGAAAAAAAGGCACGTTGCAATAACATATCAAATGGTGTGTGCAAACTGGAGGCTGTAGTAGATTCAAGTTTTATCCACGCCGCAATATCAAGCCAACAATGCATCATTTAACCAGTAACTTAGGCGTTTAAGCTTGGGGCATGCAAGTTCACTTGGGGTAGCGAATGATTTCGTTACCCCTCGTATCGGTATCTACAAGCCTACAACAAGAGAACTGTGGAGTGATTTCAAATTGCATCGCTAAGCACGACTTGCACATCCTTTTCTAGTCTACCATCCCCAGAGCAGCACAAACATTTTCACGTAACAAACAACGTGCTATCATGACGATACGACCTTCATCCTTGTCCACATCATCGCATCTACATGACTATATCCTATATGCAGCTCTCCTAAGGTGTTTTGAGAGCTGACGTTGCTGAAACTCTTGTGTCACAACTTACAATGCACCATGATATGTTGTAAAGCTAGGCACCATCCATCTAGTCAATCACCACAATCATGACTGTATCCCCGTCCTTGTCTTCATGTCCAGGTTGATCATCAGAATGTGACTCGGACTCCGATAGTTCACCGTCCATCTGAGTACTCTCAAATGAATCAAACAGGAGTGTCCGTATTCTATCCCGCAGCACCGCAGTTTCTTCAGGATCGAACCATTTGCGTCCAAACTAAGACCCATCAAGAACATATAGTCAGGACTAAAGACTTGTAGTGAAGAATGTGGTGGGGCAATTTGACTCATACCATGCGAAGGTTCTCTCTTGTCAGCCTTTCTGGGGCCTCTTGAATAAACCTCTCAATGTAATGAAGCATAAAGATACCACAGTCATACTGATTAGGCTGACTTGGCACCTGGCAAGTGAAAATAGAAGCCAGTCAAGCAACCATTAGAAAACTGCATCAGAAAACACATAAATAACAATTATTGTAAAACTACAACCAACCTCTGTGCTCTGAAAAACTATTACTAGAAAACTGTTTTTTACCTCAACTTTTTCCTTGCATATATTTTTTGATAGATGACTCCATATTCTCCCTGAAAAGGGGATAATATAAGAAGAATCATTCTGTAAATGTTGCCACTCTGCTTTGAGGTAGCTGCGATGAAATTCATGGAGAAGGCTGAAGTAGGTTAATAGTAGGAAACTGAGAATTACAAGATAACAACAGGAAAAGCACATGGCAGGCTCCAGTCCTGGATCAATCATCAGGATTCTGGACGATTGGGATAAAAACCAGATCCTTAGCACGTATCAAGAGTGATTTTGCACCTGTCAATTACATCAAAAACCTCATGACTGGAATGGAGTCCTAGAGAGTCCAGGTGCAATATCATCGGCCCAGATTCTGTTTCTTTTGCGGGCATGCAGATAATGACCAAGCTCCAGTGCATCCTAATTTACAAGAACAAAAGGTAATTAACATCATATATGGTAGCTAGATACACCATAATATTTCTTAAGAACCATAAAACAACCTCAAGTTAAGTGTTAACCATGCTGAACCTATTGCCTGAGGAGCAGATGAAAAACTTAAATGTGTTTCATCTAAGTATTATCTAGAGAAGAATAAACTTACTTTCCATGAATAGGCAAAATTATGTACGCTTGCCTAAATATATCTACATTTTTCCACCATCTCCTTAACTTGCTGAATTGTGAGTCATCATGGTCACCCTATAAAAGGTAATCAGCCAACAGTGGAAGGTATTATCTTTGCAGGTGAAGAAAAGATAATCCCAATGTAAAAGTTATTATTTTAGTAATCCATGCAAAAGGTAATAAAAGGATAAATAAAAGTGACAACACCTTATTGGCAAATTGTGAATTTACTGCATTCAACAGAAACTCAATCTATATTTGCAAGTTTCCCATTCAGCGCCCCCCAAAAGATATAGCAAGGACCTTATGAAATCTTTCCAAAACTGTAGAATTTTATGTGGCAATTAGGAAAAGCCATGTCTCCAGAGAATGAACAAAGAAATAAATTGTGCAGTCAACGTGATTCATGTCTCAAGATAATGATTAAAGAAGTAAATTGTTTAGTCGACATGATTTGTATGAATACATTCAATATTTTGTTCACTGCTCCCTCCATTCTACATTATAAGTCCAAACTCAACATGCACACAGCCCATTAGATAATATGGTACCCCTACAACAGGGTATAGTACAAGTACTTGTTCAGTTTTACTTAAGCGTTGAAGATATTGTAATAGCTAGAGTCTTGGTTTTTTTTTAATGGCAACTACTGCCAAGCAATGCCCAGCAGTTTAAATTTTATATTTAAAAGGGCAAAGTTACAATATTTACAAGATGGAAATCACAACTGAAGCTATAAAAGCCGCAACCAACTAGAGTCTTGATTTACTACATGGACTTACAATGTGAAACCCCATTTCTCACGACAATGAACTTCGATTGTGGCAGAAAGGGTGAAAAGACTGCTCCGCGAACATTCACGCATGCCATGTCACGCTCGTGCGAACAATGCACCAGTTTGTGAGGGATTTCTTTGAAACAATTTCTTGGGCTGAGGGCAGCCGGGCAACCTAGATGGGCTATATTAGCTAGTGTGTGGTTTCTTTTAAAATTCTGGACTTTAGTGATTTGTAGGTTTATAATGTGACCGTTACATATTTAGCACGCTAGAAGGCCACTCTCAACCCAAAAAATGTATTTTCATAATATATTTTAGAATGTTTTACAATTTGGAGTAGAAAGTTTTTACTCTTGTAGAAAGTTTGCGAGTAAATGTATTTTCTCCTGTATAAAGTTTCTAAGTAGAAAGTTTCACAACTTTAACAAGCATTTGTCCGAGTAGAAAGTTCTAGAGTCGGAGAGAAAATTATTGAATATAAATCCAAATAAAAGTTTGTATTTTTCAAAAAAATTATAATATGTGTACAAAGTTTTGTGAATAGTATGTTTTATTAATTAAAAGTAATAAGTTAATTAAAGTAGTAAAAGTAGTGATCGCATGATGTGCCAATCGATGTGCACTAAACATGTGGGTATGCATGTTAAAAACCAATGGCAAATTTGCAAATGCCCCTTGTTGTTACTTGCTAATCACGCAGGGCTGCGGAGTATATCAACAGGATCATATAAACTAATCTAGCGGATTTTTCGACACAATTTTCTGCAGAGCTAGATTTTAAATGTAGCATTGGATTTGATATACAACTCTTGCTTCTGTTTCCAAAAATACATTTGTATTTTGTATATGACTATACAAATCAATCTACACCATTATATTCTGGACCTAGTACGATCTAACGATGTAAATCTCTCTCTTTTCTCTGATTAATGTGGTAATTCTAGGCCTCAAGAGAACATGGTGACTCCTTTTCTCCCACTCTTAATAATATAATAGATTGAAGCTTATGTGGTATGTAAACTCATGCACCATACCAAGAAATTCACAAGTGTTTATCTGGTATGTAAACTCATGCACCAATTGAAGTATAAATTCAAGTCATTCAAGTAGATGGATAAGGGGTGTTGAACACCAGAAATATATCACAGAAGATTAAAGAGCATACCACGCTGGATAGTGCTTCTTCAAGTTTGCTATAGAAATATGTATTGAACATGTACAAGTCTCCACGTGTTCTGGATTTCTTGAGGTACCTGAAATGACCATAGTCAGAATGGACAGTTCAAGCCTACATAGCATATTACTGAATCTTGATAGATCTTCGATGGAACACCCCGTAGCAAAAATGAGATAAGTTGACAAGTCATGAACCAGTCTACTGGACACAATTTTCCACTTTTACACACCAAATTTCCTTTCAGCCTCAACATTGCATTCATGAGCAATATAAGAGCCACTAATATCGTGAACACATGAGCAAGCATACTATTCTCTTCTAGCATAACATTCAGAACCACTAAAGCAGCAATTTAAAGTTGACTACACCAGAAATTATGAGCGATATTAGGAATGAACACTGACACTTTAAAATAAATGCAGCTCAATCACATCCATGAAGATATTTTTTAACAGCTGCAGGGACCTATGCAATCACTTGGAGGTTGAACATGGTGGCAGAAGAAAGAGGAAGGTAAGGTGATTGAAGAGCAGCAAAAAATATTACTTACTGCATGTAAAAATTTATAACCGGTGATTTCAAATATTCTTCAGGCTCAAGACATTTTATGTCAGAGTAAGTCAGCTCAACAGTTTCCAGATCAGTCCTGTTGACAAAAGCAAAGATATCAGCTTGGAAGGGAGAAATCTCTCTCTCCCCAGTCCCTCAAATCCTCAAGAGAAAATTCCCTACGTGCCCCTGAGAATTTGCTCAATCCCTTCTGTGCCCCTGAATTTTGTCTCATCCCCTACATACCCCTAATTTTTCATCTTAATCCTCTCTATGTCCATTCCGTTAGTTCACCGTCAGTTGACTGTTAAAATTTTCTAAAATGACTATATTGTCCCTCTCTCATACTTATGTGTTACCTACTTCACAAAACTCAATGTGAAAAAAATTAATTTATAAAAAAATCAAATGGGACAAAATCATTTAATGCCAAATTTGAAAAACAAAATTTAAATTTATGAACAAATTTAAAAAATTGTGATTAAATCCATACATTAGTTTCAACAGGAAATTGAGAACCAAAATTGTCTGTTATTTGGTTGTAAATTTTGGTGAAAATGTTGTACGAATTTCATCAAATTTGATTTGAAATTTATTTAAAAAATTAAATGTGTTTTTTCAAATTTGTGATCAAATAATTCCATCCCCTTTGTTTTTTACAAATGAATCTTTTTTCACTACATATTCGTTCAAAAAGTCCTTTCAAATTTGATGCAAAATTTGAAATTTCAATGAAATTACATTTCAAAATTTTGAAATTCAAAACTGCATATTCATTAATTTATCCCTTACTGTTTTTTCATAACCCAAATAATTCCTACGTGGAACATTTCTAAAGTTTAGTAATATGCCAAGGGCAATAAGGCCATTTAAAAAAACTAACGGTCAACTAATGGTCAACTAATGGAATGGGCATGTAAGAGATCTAAATAAAAACTCACGGGCATACAAGGGATCAAGCAAATCTCTGGGCATAGAAGGGATTGTGTCAAATTTCAGGGGCACGCAGGGAATTGACTCAATCCTCAATGATAATACATGATTCTCACCTTGAAGGATAGTAGATCTTTGACTCATCCCTACACAAGTGTGATTTGATTAATGAAACAATATCTATAATTGGTCATATCTTACATAATTAATGGCAAAGGAACATTAATAGGCAAAAGACATAATCACTATTGCCTTACCATTTATGAGTCATCTCATTTGATTCAGCAGGTTCCGTATCTACGTCATCCAAGAGAATCACATCCTGAAAACATAAGAGCATAGTTGAAATACACATGGAGCAATTATTTTTATGTCAACAATTTGGTATACAATATCAACAAAATTAGTGATGTAGCATTGAGAATTAAATTCCAATCAATCATACATGAGTTGGAGCCCAGGATGTGGCATGTATTGGATTTTATTTTATTTTATTAACCTCAAGGATTTTGGAAATTTTAATTTCTTGTTCAATAAAATAAAAATGGTAGGTAAAATAACAGAGAATGCGTTTGCACAAAACAGGACTACACCTTATTAAGTCAGATGTGCATGTTGCAATTTTCGTTCATACTAGCAGTGTACTGGTGCTTAGCAGCAGAAATTGATTCTCTATACTGGATCATATTGAGTACTCCCCCTGTTGATTTTTATATAGCGCACATGTCTATCAAGATTCAAACTTGGTGATTATCGACTAAATAAGTCCACTAGTATGTAGATTTTATGATATAGAAATGGCATCGTTAGATTCAAGTTTGAAAGCATTTTCGTGTGACCATGATTTGTTACAAACATAATATTATAAGAGAAATCAATGGTCAAAGATCACTTTGGGAGACAGCACCAAGTCAAACCGTGCCTTATAAAAATGAACAAGGGAGTACATTCCCAGATTAGAAATGTTTTTCATATGTAAATCTAGGTTGCGCCGTTGGAGAATCAGGTATCTATAGAGAGGATGAGGAGTTCATATGTTGATATGGACCTTTATGTGAACGGAAGTAGAAAGAGAGACAGGCGTGTAGAAATAACTATAATATCCACTAACACAAACATTTCAAATGGTGAACATAACAGATTTCACATGGAACAAATGGGAAAAATACCAGAACAACGTAAGAAAAAATAGAATAACTGTCACGGTGGTTTACCTTCTGTTTGTTTCTTTCTTTAGAATTGAATAAGCCCCTGGACTCAGTGGTGTGATTCTTAGAATGCTTCCACCTGCACATCAGAACCATTTTCTGTCTGAAAAATATAAATTGGTTTGAAGGCATATACGATAAACGTCATAAACTAGATGGAAACCCAGTATATTGCCGAGAAAATTTTGCAGGACCAAATGCCAAACATGAGGTGTGAGATGGATTTGCTTAGTAGCTAGGCGGCTTGGCTTTGTACAGCTGCACCCTAGATCTATCCAATGGTAATTGAGTTGATATAGCCTCATGAGAGAAAAGATAATTAGCAATAACTACATTTATTAGTTTCAGTTACTACAAGATATATATAGATCAGAGAACTATCAAGATGCAATTTCATTCTTCATAAATATTTGAGAAGATATGACAGGCTTATTGTCATACAGCTATAGATTCCATCAGGTTAATTGAAATAGCTGGCTGTGACGGCACCACAGAAAGTAAGTAGTATATAGGTAATAACTTATAATACCACCGCCAACTATTTGCCAGACTAGCCGTTAATACAAGCTGTGCACGATCCAAAATATTAACACATTAGATATAAATGCACTTAATGCGCCCACTGGTGCAGCGAGATGGACTGTAACCTTTAAGACCCCAATGACAATAACAGCCCTTGGAAGACAGAAAAAAACAAAGTATCATTGCCTACTGAATCAAAGCGTAAGACATGCACATGGAAAGATAGAAAATTGTTTCTATTGAGAATTTCATATGTTGCGACACATTAGAGAAAATATTTAGTTTGAAAAAAGTGTTTTGACCATCTTTCAGTAATTTCCTGCTAGATGGGAATAAAAATTGTGTAGCTGGCAGGAATCATGGGAGCAAAGGGGTAGAAAATTTGTAATTTTTAAAATAACCAACAAAATGAAAGATGAATAATGTAAAGTGCAGCATAATGCTGTACATCAAGGACAACATAAAAAGTCTGCCGTTGGAAAAGCAATGGAAATGTGCTACTAAACAAGAGGTTGCATATTCAAAGTAAAAAAGAGAAACAAAAATTTAAGTAGATCAACAGACAGGAATGCATACCTCTTAGTTGATCTCCCAAAAGTGTCATCTTTTGTATGTAGTTTATCATATATGCCATTTGAATCAAAAGAGTTGTTTTTCTGTCTTTTTCTGAGACAGCTCTTCAAACCTAATTTCCTTTTATTGTAAGTGATGTTATTGTCCATATTCATTTTTTTATCATCAGCTCTCTTTGGACAAACTGCATGATTTTTCGGTTGGTGACTCACTGGAGGAGTGCTTGCGCTTTGCCCAACTTTCTCTAGGCATGCTTGCTTTTCTTGGCCAAAATAACTTAGTTCTTTAAAAAATGCTGATTCCTCAATCTGCATATAATCAGGAAGAGTATTCACAATATTACATAAGTAGTATTCACAAAAATAATATAAAAATGTGTCGTTAAAACAAAGGGACATCAAAAGTGCACACCTGTCCATAATTGTTTGTAGGAGAAGTAGGTACATTCGGATGGTATTTGCTAGAAACATTTCCCCAGCTGAGCTTGTCGCCATCCTCTGCAAAAGAAGGGTAACAGTCAGGTACACAAAGAAAAGATCCAAGTCTCCAACAGTGATGTGCAGTTCGTGTCATTGACCAAACAAAGTAAGTCCAGAAGTTTATGCATTTGGTTCGGCGGGTGACTCGCTGATCGTGCACACAAACTGTCTCAACAATTAAGTGCCTAGAGTCTGAAACACCTATGCTCCCCCTCGAGAAGCAGTGTAGGAAGATATACATGTCCAGCGGAGATTTTCCACTAGCTCTACAATGAGTTCCAGCATTCCAGGTAGGATATAAGATAAGGAGATGATAATATTTATCTAAATATCTAGTACCAAAAAAATAGTTTTGTAGGATGAGACCAATTTTCTGGTTGAGGTTTGGGCAAATCTGACGGGTGGCTCAATTAAGTGGCTGGTGTGACAAGAACAATGTGTACCCAAATAGAACAAATGTACATTACACTTCTGCATAATTATTTTGTATGCATGAACTATGTGTACCCAAATGAAACAAATGTACATTACACTTTTGCATAATTATTTTGTATGCATGATATAACGTAACGGGTGGCTAAATTAATGAATCATAATTCCTACCTTCCGGTATTTAGCTCCTATTGCTATGAATCTAAACTTTTCTGCATGCCATTTATATCAGAGTCAAAACGAAGCTATATGCTGGTTTCAACATTTATCATCTGAGACCATAAATAATCACCCATAGTCAAACTGATCGATAAGTAAAAGAAAGCAGATCAGGATGTGCATTTCATGACTAACAATATGTGATTACGCATAAACAACAAATGAATGTGCAGTGCTTACTAAAGGCATGGGAATCATCCCGGCTAGCAGGTTTCACTGCCGGTCTCCAAGTCATGACATCCTACAATAATTTAAGAAAAAACATTAACCCAGGGTTTCTATGAGATAAGCTTACAAATAGGATACATTAGGATGATAGCACTCTTGGAAACAGGAAAAAAAAGGGAAATAGTGTGGAAAAATATTTCATCTCTTTACTTGTCACTCCTTCCGTGATTCCGTCCCACAAAGATTTGATTTTTAGCAGTGGATATTTGTCCCACAAAGACCTGATTTAGAGTTGCCATTAATACTCCCTCCTTCCATTAGTAGACTCGGTCAAGCGCAACAGCCATTAAATTCACCAGGAGCTGAAAGGTCACAGCCAATGGAGGGTGCGGCTTTAAATAATTTCTGAAATGCGCATAGGTTAATGGAGAGCATCTACGTATTTTCACCGCAATGCTAATATGTCTGAGAATTGCTAAAAATCAAGTGTCTGTCGGACGGAGGTAGTAACCCAGTTGTAAACATAATAGCTCACTTTTCAATACCATAGCACGTTACAAATAAAATGATGTTGTGCAAAATTTTGCAAGGCACAAATTGAACACCATGGAAAGAAAAGTTTGGTAAATTCTTCGTATGTATCCAGTTAATTGTTTTCTTGTTAGTTGTTCATCACTTGGTGCTTCTGGCTTCTCAATATCAAAAGGAAAAAAATTATATGATTTCTCTAATTGAAAACAAAAGAGAAGAGAATAAATCTGCGTGTCGTTAACCAATAATTATTTGACAACTTATATAGCAGGCCTCATGTGATTCATCAACGCTGTTGAATATTAATAGATATACGACAATCACTTGATTAATGAACAACTAGCAATTTTTAAATTCAAAAATTCATTACTGAAAACCAATTGAAGTACTACTCAGAAAAGAAAATTTTACATGAGTCAGCAGCTAAAATACCCGGACTCGGCAACCCCCATTTCTATATGATCAAATCTCCCAACATATTAATTTAGCAGCCGGCTGTAAGCATTCATGGAAATGGTTTGGAACAGAGTGCTTGACAGGCATATGATTTCAATTTATACGTTTTATTAACATGCTAGCCATAACCTCACTCTAAAGTCTAAAATTGAAGATAAATTCAGAAAACATTAGTAAGTCTGCACGGCTCCTTCATTCCTCAAACTTCCTAGTCCAACTACTCAAAATCCGCATATAGCCTCGCAAGAAAAAAAAATCCACACATGACGAAAGATAGAAGAAATAAAAAATGCGATACACACAGTTCCAAAAACCTTCATTTGGGCCTCCCTGAACGATTGCTAAAAACCCACATTTCGCTCACCTTCCTTGGCCCGGCGGCCAGGCGGCGATCAAGCTCCTTCTCCATGCGGCAGAGGCGCCTCCTCAACTTCACGCCGCCGTCCCTCAGCTCGAGTCCCAGGTTGAGGCGCGATAGCTTGATCGACTGCTGCAGTCTTTGGTCGGTGAATCCCGCCAACTCGGACTCACCCTCGTCATCGCCGTCCGAATCACCATCGCCCAAGGTCCGCGTCGCCGTCGGAGGCGGCGGCGTCACGGCCGGAGAGGATAAGCCCACGAGTTCCACCTCCTCCGCTGGTTGAGATTTGGTGGCCATCGCTCGTTTACAGCCGAGGGGGATCGACCCATCCGACGTGGCCATCGACGCCGGCCGGCGGTGTACGGAGGAGGCTCCCGGCGATCGAACGAACGGAGGAGGGGAGGGTTTTATGAGCAGGCGGGCGAACAGTGGGGAGGGAGGTCGGTAATTCAGGATGACCGGAGGAGACGCAATGTCGCCACAGTAAAATGCAGCAACAGTGAAAGTTAAAAGGGGATGGAATTTCATATGACCTAGCGGAATTTCACACGCGAGAAATTCAACAAGCTAGTAGAATTTCGTGTGACCCTTAAAATTGGAAGGAAGTGTAGCCGTTTAGTTAGGATACTTAGGGTATTGTGTTAGAAGTATGTTCCTTTTAATTTTATACTTTCAAGTATAGTTGTCCAAAAAGCCCGTCACGAAGCTCGTCTTTAGAGCACGGTCCAAACATGGCACGGCCTGGTAGTCATCGGGCCCGTGCTGGCCCGGCCTGGCACCACGTGCCGTGCTTGGGCCACCAGCTAGGCATGCCGGGCAGCACGTCTTGGCCCGGCCTACAACGGTAGGCCCAGTGCCAACCTGTGTCCCCTTCCCTACCCAACGGGCAGTGGCCCAACGGTAACAAGGCCTAGGAGCGGCCGAGCGGGTAGGGAGGTTATAAAAGCCAACCCCTTCGGCCGCCTGCCGCCGCACCCCTTCCTCCTCTTCTTCTCTCTCCGCGCGCAAACCCTAACCCTATCTTATTTTTTCCCTCCCCTCGATCGTCACATTGCTGCTCGCTCTCCTCTCTCTCTGGCTCTCTACCTGCCTCTCACTCTCTCACCGTCGACTCACCGCCCACCCGCCCCCTTCCCTCTAGCCCACCACTCATCGACCCTATCTTCGGTGAGTTCACGCCTTCACGGCGAGGTCTCCAATCTCCGGATCTTGCTGTACTCTTTTTTCCTTCTTAGGGTTTTCTCACTAGGTGTGAGTTTTTACCTAAGAAAGTTTATAATGAGGCAACCATCCATCAACTATGTAACAACTAGCTCAATAATGTATTAATGTGAACTGTGAACTATGGTGCGTTGTGATTTGAGTATGTGCAACAACTAGCATGTTTGTATGATTTGAGAATTTGAAATCTTGTTGTGTTTATGGGCCATGGGCTGGCATGGCTCGCTAATTTAGTTGTGCTTTACGGGCCGGCATGGCACGAAAACAAGCCCGGCATGCTGTGCATAGGCTGATGGCACAGCCCACGGGTGGGCACGGCATGGCACGACAGTACCACTGTGTCACACCTGGCCCGGTGTTTTCATGCCCATGGCAGGCCGGGCGGCACGTTTGGCCATTTACTTTCAAGTGATGATGTTTACCGGTATTTAGAAAGTCATTGTGAGATGATAGATCATGACGTGCAAAATGTATCTATACTCCTTTAAAAAAGAGTAGTGATGAGTGATGAATTTGTCACCACCTCTGTCACACCCTAAATTTAGCCACACTAAATTATACCTGAGAAAATGCCTAAAAAAATAAATTTAAAAGGCCAGAGGAATTAATTAAATGTGTAAAAATGCAAAATAATAAATTACTGTGGCTAGAAACATTTTTTTCTATGTTCCCCTTGCCAAAATATATTAACTAGATTTTTAGTGGAATTTTCAGAGCACAGGAACTATTTTTAATAAATCAAAAACGCTTATCAGAATTAAATTAACCCTGGAAATTCCTTTCTTTTCTTTTCTCTCTTTTTCTTCCTTTTTCCCTTGTTTTCCTCTCGCTGGGCCGCCGGCCCAGCACTATGCCGGCCTCCGCGCGCACGGCCCGCACGCCCCTGCCTCCCGCGGGCCCCATCTGTCGGTCGTCCCCTCCCGCTCACTCTCTCTCTGCGCTGCGGGGCCCGCCTGTCAGGCCGCTTCGCCCGCCGCGCTCGCTCATCCCTCCCCGCTGATAGGCCAGGCCCACCTGTCAGCTCCGTCTCCTAGCTCCGTCCGAATCGGGCGGAGGGGATTTTTCCCTCCGCCGTCCGATCGGCGCCACGCCGCCTCCCGCCTTCGCGCCCGCTCGCTCTGGTTCAAACGAGGGCGGACCGAGTCCTCGCCCACTTCCTCCGGCATCCTCACCCACTCCCACGTGGGAATCGCACGCACGACCCCAACGCCGTTGCCCTCAATCCAGTGCCAATTTAGAGCTGTTCGGCCATGATTTCTCCCGGCCGAGCGCATAAAAACGTTCGCCGCTCTCTCCACTACATTTCCCCTCACACCCTGACGCCTCCCAAGCATCCTAGCACCTCGCGCCGCACAAACCAGAGCCGCCGCTGTGCTCCACCGTCTCCAGTTGCCCGCCGCCGCCGCCGTCAGACCACAAGAACGCCACCACTAGCTTCGCCACACCCGTGCAAAGCCCGGCCACCACATCCGCGAGCCCCTACAGCGCTGGAAGTCCGATCTTGCCATCGCGCCCCTCGGTAAGCCTTTCTGCCAGTCGGCGGCCGTGTTTTCTCGTCGATCCCTTCGGCCATTCCGGTCCTGAATGATCCCTTTGTCTTCGCCAGGACCCCCTCCTCCTCGGCCGCACCTCCGTCGTCGGAGATCCTCGTCGGAACACCGTCTTTGCCGCCATCCCGTACTTTCGCCGCCGCCGATCGCCCCTGTCCGCCGCTATTCGCCGCCTTCCGGTCACTGTGACCCCTCGGTGAGCTCTCTTTCGTCTTCCTCTCGTCCTCCCGTAGCTCGCCGCCGTCCTCCGGGGGCCGGATGGTCGCCGGCGGCGACCATCGGGCCGCTCGTCCCGCCGCGGCCCAGCTGCGCCGGCGGGGGTGAGCCCCGTTCGTCCTGGGCCGTCCGATCTGCCCGGGGGCAGATCTAGACCGACCGCGTGGCCTTCCCCGTGGGCACGCGCCTCCTCGCCACATGTCCGCCTCCCATCGGGCCGCAGTGGACTTGGTCCACCGTGCGCCATCCTCCTGTGAGCCGCTGACCGGTAGGGCCCGTCTGTCGGCGTGCTTCTCGATCCAGTGACGCAATAAACCGATTAATTACGCAATAAATCGTTTAGTAATTATTTTACATTTGAAATAACAGTAAAACTTCAATAATTCATAACTAATTCATATGAGCTCTGATTAAGTCCATTCAAATTTCATTAAATTCAGAAAAATGTCAAGAATTGATTAAAAATACTTTCAGCCCATGTTTGATTGCCCACATGTACTGTTTTAATTATTTGTGCATTGTTTGTTATAGAATCCGACGCCGGTGACTCTCCCGTGTACTTCGAGGTCGTTGCCGAATACGTTGAGCCGGAGCAAGGCAAGTCGCATTGTTATCTTGATTATTTTGTACCTGTTTTTCGCTAAATTGCTTTGTTTACTTAAATAAACTGCATTATTTCAATATTTCATGTGGATGGGTCATAACCTATATAATGATAGGACTGTGCCTTAGTTTTGAAACATGAACCTTTGTCACCTGGGTAATAATATGATTAGATTACTGTTTTTAGGATGCTTAGCCATGCTTAGCAACATAGCTCACCTAGGAATTAAATATTATCTTTTTATAAGATTCAACTCAATGTCGAAAAAATGGAACTTTGGATGGGCTGATGTTAAATTACTAAAATTGGACCTAAATGGTGGGCTATGGGTGTATGGTTCTGCTTGTCGCACCTATGGCAATTAAGAACCGGTTTGCAGGAACCACTTGGGCAATTACTCGTACTTTTCACAAGTCAGCGTGGGCAACGGCTGGGCTTGTAGCGTTTCTTCTCCCTCTCCTAGGCACCAAAGATGAGGGTAGGCGTAATGGAGTTGGGTCGGCCCGGAGTAGGGTTGATCGGCTTCCGGATTCACCGTGGCGCAAGGGGGTAGCCTGGCCAATTTGCTGTGCCCTGTCGGCAAGTGCAACCTCAGCGTGGTGTGGATGGTTAGAGAGAGGTTGCGTGAACGGTCTTGTCACAACCTCTCACGGGGCATCGTGGTGATGCACTGGCACATGGAAACGTGTGCGGGGCTGTATCTTGTAGGTACAGTTGTACACCTCTGATCAAAGTAAATCTATTCGAATATCCATGCCCGTGGTTATGAGCACATTGGTCAAGACTCACCGTGATTAGTCTCACCTTTAGATAATTAATCTGGCTTTATGAAACTGTATGGTTCGAGTGGAAGGTGTGGAGTCCAGTCAACGTGGTGTAATGTTAATCGGTGGTGGCCGGTTAACGTGGTGTAACGTTAATCGGTGGAGATTGGTGAACGTGGTGTAATGTTCATCGGTGATGCCTAGTGATGCGGCCTGGTTAACGTGGTGTAACGTTGATCAGTGGAGACTAGTTAACGTGGTGTAACGTTAATCAGTGGAGTCCGATTAACATGGTGTAACGTTAACCGAAGGAGTCTGGTGAACGTGGTGTAGCGTTCATCAGTGGAGCCTGGTTAACGTGGTGTAACGTTAATCAGTAAGGGATGGTTGGGCCTAATTAACGTGGTGTAACGTTAATCGGTGAAGAATTAATATTGTTAAATTAATCAATCTTTTTACTGTTTGCGAACTACTACCATTTGCAACTGCTTTTAAGCAAACAAACCCTAGCCCATCTTTGTTCCCCATGCATATGCATAATTGTGGGTGTGATTTATTAAGTACTGTGAGTGGTACTCAGCCTTGCTCCCTTTTCCCCCTCTCAGTGTTGGAGAATGCGTCCAACGAGGATCGCCCTGAGGAATAGGCTGGCTCCGCCGTCAAGGTGCTTGTGGGATGGAAGCTACTGCTGGGCCCGCTGTCTATAGACTTTGTTTTTTTTCCGCTGCATTTTTGTAATATAATTTTACTCTGTTTGTAAAATTCTCTGTATGACAACTTGGATTTGTATACCCTGGCTTTCCTAAACAGAGATTTAATACACATGAATATTCAAAATTTTAGTGGTGAATTTCTGGGCGTTACAACCTCCACCATCAACTCCCTACTTTTTAAAAAAGAAAAATGATAGTGTGGGCTCAGAGGACCCACATGTCAACCACCCCCATCAACTTGTTAGATCATGTGTGATATATGTGATAAATAATTTGCAAAAACGATTATTGTTTAGACTAACGTGGATCAAGTTGAGAAGAACTTGTAGTGAGTGACGAGGGACTGAAACTAAAATAGAGTTTCCAAGATCAGAGTCGGTCGGGAGATATTACTGGATGATCATGCTCTAACTTGATTGCATGAAGATGATGGAAGACATAGAACAGGGAAGTTCTACGTCAATTGAGTCCATGGCATTCAGACATGATGATGTTAGACCAGTTAATGGACCGATGGTTTAGCTTATAGTAGTTTATGGGCTTATGAGTCCACATAGATTAATTGGGTCATGTTGGGTCAAGTCATGTGGTTATTGGGCTGCTTCTACTCTGTTGTATAAAAGGTGAAGGGAGAGAAGACATATTTGACGGGAGAACGGAAGAGAAAAATATGTTCTTTTTAGGGTTACAGAGAACAAGAGTTGAGAGAGATGAAGTACTTTTGTAGACGCTGTTGGAACATGATTTGATAAGTAAAGTTGAGCAAATTTATCTACAATCCCTTTTTCAATTCGGATTTCTCGTATGGTGAGTTTTAGCAAGTTTTTTTAATTTTATATTGCTTCTAGATTTTGATCTAACCGTTGGATTTAAGTGTGGTTTTTTGTGTTGGATACGCAATGAAGTCTAATTTCTACCTACCAAGTTTGACTTAGATCCATTAGCTAGTTTTTAATTAATCTAGATTTTAGTGCACGCCTATCAAATTTTGTTCAGATTAAAGTTTGCTTAGATTCCGTTAATTTCATCCGTTGTTTTCTATCTTTCTTGACTAAATTTGAACCTAGGCAATGCCTATAACTTATTTTTAAAGTTTTATATCAAACAGATTTAAACGAGTGAAGTTCTAACGATTTTTTGGTAGGGGTGGTTTTCTATACTTACTGTACACGACAATGTGCGGTACTGTGGCATACTGTAGCGGTATTGTACCTCATCTTTTGGTTCTGGTTTCCATCTTTTGAGTGCTAGAGTGACTAGTTTAGTGTCATAATAATATTAGAATAACTTTATCATTATTTTTGCTGCATACTTATTTTCATTGTTTCAACAAAGGAATCGACGATCATTCATCCTCCTCTGATCGATGCCATCCCGATTCTACACAACTCTCTATTTTTTTGGGAAGAAAAAATAATATTATGGAGCTAAAGAGCTCATATGTTAGTAACAAATATATGCAACAATTAAGAGATGATATATATGAAAGATGATGATAATAACCGATTAATGATAATTTTTAATTAATATTTGATTACAATGCACGGGTAATATGCTAATAGATATAGTAATATTCCTAATTGTTTTATACGTATTAAGTCGACCATTATTGCAGTATGTGAAAATTTTCTACAAAACCATACAGTAATTCAACATACACGTACAAGAAAAATGTACACTTAAAAGATCAATGGTTAAGATATATAACTTCGTGGATCAAAAAGACGCGATAACTCATGCATCTATGTATCAATGTCGGTAACATAAAAAGATTCCACAGAAGATCATAAATGGTGCCCATGGTAGTGCGCGGGATGCCTTATTTAAAAATATTCCCTCTGTTTTTCAGTAATTGACGCTAGATACTATTTATTTTTAAACTTTTACTAATCATTTTTTAATATTTATAAACACTAAAAATAATGAATGTTATTAAAGTGAAGTATGTCCTAAATATAAACATCAAACTTTTGTTTACTTTAGTCTAATAATTTAAAATTAATTAATGGTTAAAGTTTAAATGAAAAATCAAAATTGCCACTTATATTAGAAAACGGAGAGAGTAGAACTGCATGTAATGACTGCGCTTGCTGAGCTGGCTGAGACTATATAGTTAGCACACTAGAAGCATCATTAGTGTATGATTAATTAGGTATTAGTTATTATAAACTTGAAAAATGGATCTATTTGATTTTTAGAGATAGTTTTATATAGAAAATTTTTACAAAAAACACACAGGTTAACAGTTCGGAAAGCGTGCTCATGGAAACTAAGGTAAAAAGCCACAGCTATAAGTTGTTTCGAATAGCACCTTAACTTCGAAACCATACAACTTACACCCCTTAACTATTTAATCTGAACACTTAACGCCATCACGCCCTGTTTCAAGTGGTTTACACGTCCTTGGACAATTCGGCCAAAACCACTTGAAACAGGGCGTGGGGGTGTTAAGTATCCGGATTAAATAGTTAAGGGGTGTAAGTTGTCTGGTTTCGTAGCTGAGTGAGGTAAATCGTATTTTCTCGATAGTTGAGGGGGTTAAAATCAGACATAACTCTTTTTATTAATCTGTGGTAACTTTTAGTAGAACTTAATGGCAATTGGTGTAGCTTCTTTATGCTATATAATAGACTATAGAAATAGAAATATTTTAATTCTTTCAGGAAGATAGTTTGATAGGGGAAAACTCCTCCATCGCATACGGAGCCTAATTAAAGAATTCCTCTAAAAATGAACTGTCAGTGCACAAATGGTAAGGTAATAAGTAATGTACAGAATTGGCCATGAGGAAAATGAGTCCCCTTGTGCCTACCCTTATCTCTTGGGAAAATCTTGTACTTTCTCTGTTTGTTAATAGATGGTACTGTTGATTTTTGAGATAGTGTTTGATCATTTGTTTTATTTAAAAAATTTAAGTAGATATACTTTATTTTGTTGTGAATTGATTTATTATTAAAGAAATTTTAAGCATAACTCATATTTTTATGTATTCATATCAACTTCTTAAATAAGATAAATTATCAAAAATCAGGATAAAAATCAACAATTTTATTTATTAAAAAAAAGGAAACAGTTCTTTATATGTCATCGAGAACACTACATTCTCCTTCCGTACCAATATACCACCCATTTGCTTGACAAACTTTCTGACCAGTGTAAGCATGGCAGGACAAAAAGGCCGATTGGCATAATAGGTTCTTTATGGGCTTGAATTCCAAACGATGGGACTGCCCCAGAGCCCAGGACTACAAGAATTTTTTTATTTTTATATTTTTTTAAAAAAAAATATTTACAAAAGTATATTTTTATTTCAAAAGTTTATAAAAATATACTCTCAAACGCCCTCCCAGAGGACGATTTTATGACGTGGCAAACAGCCGTGGGCTGAGCGGCCAACGTCCGTCTGCCCTTTTTGCAGGTGGCCTCCTTATAGCCCTCTGGGAGGGCGGCAAGGGGGCTGCCTGCAAAAGCGGGACTGGAGTTTTTGCAGACGGCCCCCTTGCCGTCCTCCCAGAGGGTTACAAAGGGGCCGCCTGCAAAAATGCCCCGCGGTTGGCGTTTTTGCAGGACGGCCCCTTACAACCCTCTGGGAGGGCGGCAAGGGGGCTGCCCGCAAAAGCGTCGGCCCCGTTTTTGCAGGCGGCCCCCTTGTCGCCCTCCCAAAAGGCTAAAGGGGGCCACCTATAAAAAGGGTAGACGGCCGTCGGCCCCTCGGCTCACGGCCGTCTGTCACGTTATAAAATCACTCTCTAGAGCCGTGCTTTAACGGACCATACTATAGGGCCAAACCGGCCACCCGGGCCAGCACGGCCCAAGGCTCGGTTTGGCACGGCCTGCTATAGTATGGTCTGTTAAGGCACGGCTCCTGTAGCAGGCTATGTCATGCCAGTCCACATGCCAAGGCCTCGGCCCATGCACGGCCGATGATGGTGTCAGGCTGTGCTATGCCGATACGGGCCCGAATCGGCATGTAGGTCGGTCGTCGGCCCATTAGCACGTTTGGCCCATAAAATTTAAAATTGTGAGGCGGGAAAAAGAAAAAAAGGAAAAAAATAGAAAACTAAAGGAAAAATATTAGGAAAAAAATAGTGGAAAAAATAGAGAAAATAAGGGGAAAATAGAGAATTTATACAAAAAATGATGGGCCGACCGGGCTATGCTCGTGCTTGGGTCATGCCTATACCGTGTCGGGCCAGGCCACGGGCTAAGGCACCGGCCCAAGCACGGCACGGTCCACCGGCTTTCATGCCAGGGCCGGCCTGATATAGTTACTATAGCATCGTGTCCGGACCGGCCCGACAAGACACGGCTTATCTGGCCAACACTAGGAGCGGTGAAGCAACCCCAGTCCCACTCTGCTTTCCAAGCCAAGTGACCTTACTTGCTGTACTGTAATCCGCTAGTTCTATTTTTTAATCGATCCATCTCGCTCTATTCCAAATCTAAGTGAATCTGGACTATTTGGTTAGGCCCTAGCTTCAAGAAAGATGGATCTGGGAGCTGAAGCACTGCCAAACAGGCCCTTAGGACGGTCCCAATGCTATGACTAGGATAGTTTCTATAGTATTTAATATGCTGCCACGTAAGATTGTTTGTTGATTTGGTAATAGTATTAAAGTGGAGAGAGAGGGAAAATGGAGGAAACTAGGTCTCATACAAGAAATAGTTTCTTACAAAAAACCAAAGTTCAAAAAACTATATAAAACCCATTAGAATGAATATCACAAATAACAAGAGAAGATAAGAGAGTGGGGAGATAGAGAATTGGTGAAGAGAGGAGAAAAATCATTGGATGAGTTTATTTTATAGATATAATTAGATATTGTATATTGCGAGTGTCGGCGAAACGGGACTGGGGGTCCCCACAGTCGCCGGGGACGCGTGGGTCTTCGGCCACGTCAGTTCCCCCGGAGCCACATCCCGCGCCGGAGAAGGCCGGCTTCCCTGCTAAGTACCCAGGCGCGAGCTCTACGACGGCCCGGGTGCGGTTTCCCCGAGCAAGTCGCAACAACAGCTCCCGGCGCTCGATCCCGGGAGCCACCTCCCCGGTGCCCGGTCCCGGGAACCTCCTCCTCGGACCCCAGGTCCCGAGGACCGTCCCGTGCCTGGGGCCCTCCGGTCCTGGGTCGCACAGCTTCTGCCCCGGGTGGCGTCCCTGGGGCGCATTGCGGAGACGCTCCTGGTCCCGGGCGCCGCTCCCCGGGCCCGGGACTCGCATTACCCGACTGATCGGCTCCTCCCGGTGATCGGCTCCTCCGAGCTGATCGGCCTCTTCGGTGATCGGCACCTCCCGCCCGGATCGGCCTCTCAGCGGACGGCATCGGCTCTCCAACTACCCGCATTAATGACGAGGCGACCGGGCGTGACGCGCCTGGCTTCCGTGGGCCCGCTTCCTGTGCCGTCAGAAGCTCCTTTTGACTACGGAGGCTTCTTTCACTGTGCAATCGCTGTGCAGTCAGAGCCTTTAGCCTTGGAGGCGTGCGCCGTCACGTCTCCACGCTCCATCCGCTCACGACGACGTGCAGCAGCTGCTCCGGCGTGACAGCGTGCAGACCTACTCCGGCATGGGCTCTCCTCCAGCGCGGCGTGGCAGACGGGCGCGGACGTGCATGACAAGACATAGCATAGCTAGCTCTCTCTCTCTCTCTATCTAGCTCAGGCACTGTGGACTCCCCTGATGGATAAAGGAGGATCCGAGCCGACGAGCAGGGGGGGAGAATTCGGGTAGAGCTGCCGCTAGACGATCAACTTCTCCTGGTGGAGAACTCCCGGTCGAGAGCTTCTCCCGGTTGAGGACTTCTCCCAGTCGAGGTCTTGGTCTTCTACCTCAGCTCGCGCGAGTTCCCTTCTCCTCCGACTCCGGCCGCGAGCTAGGTTCCCGGTGAGCTTCCGAGCCCCGGGGGTTCTCCATGTAAACACCAAACCGCATTCATCCACCACAGATAGCCAACACACAGGAGTAGGGTATTACGCCTCCGTGCGGCCCGAACCTATCTACGCCTCCTGTCTCTCTTCCGCGCGGTTATCACGGTTCGGACGGTCCGGACCCGATTCGGACGGTCCGAACCCTCTATCTCCCAGCTCGGGCCCCCGGTTCCCGAGCGCCCATCCGTCTGTTGCTCCACCGGATGCCGCGTTCGCCTGAGAACAACCCCCCTGGCGAATCTCAAAGGGGGGTCCCCAGACCTCCCGCCGTCGAGGTTTCATCCTCCGACAGCTGGCGCGCCAGGTAGGGGGGGTTTCCTTTTCAGGTGTTACGCCGGCGCACTCCATGGCAGGAGGCCATCGTCATCGAGACTACGGCGAGGAGTCCGGCGGCTACACCCTGCCGGGCAATGTTAGCCCTGGAGAGGATGGCAAGCTCTCACGTTCCGCGTTGCGGCGGAACAGGAGGAAGCGCCAGAAGGCCAGGAAGGCCGCCGAGGACTTCGCCTCGGCGGCTACGGGCAATCCCCGGAGCCGTGTTGCTCGCGGAGGCGATGACGGCGACAAGCGGCAAAAGGCCGCACGTAGGCCGCCGCCGCCGGCAACGGCCTGGAAGTGGTGCCCCCTCCACCAGACGGGCTGGCACGACCTTACGGAGTGCCACGCCGTCCAGAGCTTCGCCGAGCGTCCCAAGCCGGCCATAGCTCGGGGGTGGTGCGCCTACCACGACACGGGTCGGCACGACATCACGGAGTGCCATGCCGTCCAGCGCTTGGCCGAGCGTCTCGAGCCGGCCGTAGCCCGGGGGTGGTGCGCCGTCCACGAGACGGATTCGCACGACCTCGTGGAGTGCCGCGCCGTCCACAAGTTGGCCGAGCGCGTCAAGAGGTTCCGGCAGGAGCAGTAGCAGGAGCCCTCGAGGAGGTTCGACGATCCGAACTCTCGGCGGATGGTCCGATCGTCAGACTCGGATGGTCCGATTTTAACACGGACGGTCCGGTCGCCTCGCTTTGGACGGTCCGATCCTTGTCCGGACGGTCCGATTGGGGCAACGGTCAAGATGATCAACGTCCGAATCACGCTCCCGATCCGGAACAGCTTCAACAGGGCACGAGTACCCGGACCGCATCGCCTCGGTAAGGGCGGGTCCGGGAAGTTGTCCCGATATGATCCATGTCCTTATCCGGGCCCGTGCCCGGGCACATGTCGACCATATACATATCAAATCATATTTCAGTCCGGGCCCCGGGTCCCGGGCACATATTCGAGCCGAGGCACGATTCCCGAATCCGTGCCCCGGGCCGAAACACGAGGAACCCGGGGCAGCCTCGGCCAAGGCGAGTGCAGGCCTGGAAACGCGGACTCAGAATAGGGCGCGATAGCGCGGACAGCACCGCCCCGGCGAGAATGCGTCCGGAAGGTCGTCTCACACCCCATATCAAAAAAATATATCCAAGCCCGGGCCTCCGGAACCCGGCATATATCAGTACCAGGGCCCTCGGGTCCCGGGCACATGTCGGGCGCAATAACCCGAAGAGCCTCCCCTGACGAGGGTGAAACCCGGGTAGGTCGACCCGACTCTGTCCGGGGCCCCCGGGTCCCGGGCACATATGCAGGAATATTTCGCCAGCGAGGCCACATGCCTCGCTCCTAACCAGTAGAGCCTCAAGCACTATCTTTAGCGTAAGGTTGGGGCCCGATCACTCTAAGGTCAAGGACCTTGTTCTCCGTCGTGGCATCCCACGGGCCGGAAAGAAGATAACCTTCCCCCCAGGGAAGGCCCCTTCATGGTGATCGGTGTCTCCCAACCGGGCTCGGTAAGCCTGGGAGATCTCCGCAAAATTCATCTGTAAAATACATCCTGTAAGTGCGGTGTGCCCGGGCCAGCGCCGGATTTCTCCAAATCTCAGCGCTGGCCGGGGCCCCATATGTATACACTTTACATAAGCAGCATTTTTAATATCCTTCCCGGTCTCGTTCCTCTCGTCTTTTTCTGTGTGTTGCATTCGCGGCAGTCTCACCCCCTGGGGGTACCATCGGGCCGCGCCGGTACGGCGGCTGGATTATGCGCAAAACCCAGCCGCCATACGGGCGCGACCACGAGAACGCCTTCGGGAGGTGATTGACGCCACGGCTCGTAGCATGGATGGACAAAGGAACAAACCGGACGCTCTCATAGTTCGTCATGTGCAGATTAGACCAATTCCCAGCAGGTTTTAGGCAAGCATCCCGAACCCCGACGCGGGCTGCGGAGCCCGGCCTGGCCGGCTCCTCCCCGGCAACCGCCGAGGCACGGGATGCTCTGCTGCCGGATGACCCCGTGCTCGGTCAAGCCAGCTCCCTCGGCCTCGCGGCGCTTCCACGGCCAATGGCGCCCGGGGGCACGGAGGGCCCCCGGATCCGAGAGACGGAAGGAGTCCAACCTGCGAACCTAATCGATTCGCCAAGACCCGCGCTCCAGAGCTCGCGGTCCTGGGAGGCCAAGTTCCCGGGGCACGGGCAACGACTCAACTGTTCCGCGCGACTCGTCCCCGGGCCCTTCACGATCCTCGGGGACCGAGTTCCCGGGGCGACTCTCGCCGCTCTCGGAAGCCGGGCTCCCGGGGTAGGCGGCTACCCGAGACGCTGCGACCGTCCGCGGCCGCTGACGCCCCGGGTCGGAGGACGCCTGGCACTCGACGCTTCCCAGGAAAACAACAGCGTCACCAACAGCAGACGTGAACAATTCCCGGAACAACACCATAAGCAAAGGTACGAAAATATAAACGTCATCATATATCTATACAAATACCTCTCTTTGTACAAGACAGGCAAAACCAAAGCGCAAGCACGAGCGAGGCCCGGATCGTACGGGGGGCGGTCATCGGTGTACTTCTGACCGGACCCCGGGCGACGTCGGAAGGGGAGCGCTCGGGGGCATGGAGGGCCCCCGGGCCCCGAAGGCGGCCGCAGATGGCGTCAGAAGGAAACCTGCGTCTTCCTCGACCTCTTCGTCGGCCATCGGCTCCACCAGATGTTCGTGCCCGGAGACGCCGTCGCACGGGGAGAGGTCACTGGCCTTCTTCGGACCGGACCCCGAGCGGCGTCAGAAGGGAACCAGCGTCTTCCTCGACCCCTTCGTCAGGCATCGGCTCTACAAGGTGCTCGCCGCGGTCGAGGAACCCTGCCTCCGCGGCAGCGGACTCGGCCACGGCCTCCCGCGCCTCCTCGCGAACCACCGCGACTTCCTCGCGCACGGCGAACTCACACCCCCGAGACGCGAGCCCGGCCTCTTAGGCCCAGACGCTTTCCTCTCGGGAGAGTGTTTCCTTCTCCCGCGCCTCCATCTCGAACCAGGCTTCCTCAACACTTCGTTCCATGTTTTCAGCCCGGGTCCCGGGCACGTATCCCGTCTAAATCAACAAGTCGTCAAGCTACACCAGTCCATGGCGAACCAGGCGGACCTAGCGTCCCCTCGTTTCTTGGAAGACATGGCCCTGTTCCTGCCCGGAGCAGTTCCGGCCGAGCAACAGGGCCAGGGGCCACTGTCGGCGAAACGGGACTGGGGGTCCCCACAGTCGCCGGGGACGCGTGGGTCTTCGGCCACGTCAGTTCCCCCGGAGCCACATCCCGCGCCGGAGAAGGCCGGCTTCCCTGCTAAGTACCCAGGCGCGAGCTCTACAATGGCCCGGGTGCGGTTTCCCCGAGCAAGTCGCAACAACAGCTCCCGGCGCTCGATCCCAGGAGCCACCTCCCCGGTGCCCGGTCCCGGGAACCTCCTCCTCGGACCCCGGGTCCCGAGGACCGTCCCGTGCCCGGGGCCCTCCGGTCCCGGGTCGCACAGCTTCTGCCCCGGGTGGCGTCCCCGGGGCGCATTGCGGAGACGCTCCTGGTCCCGGGCGCCGCTACCCGGGCCCGGGACTCGCATTACCCGACTGATCGGCTCCTCCCGGTGATCGGCTCCTCCGAGCTGATCGGCCTCTTCGGTGATCGGCACCTCCCGCCCGGATCGGCCTCTCAGCGGACGGCATCGGCTCTCCAACTACCCGCATTAATGACGAGGCGACCGGGCGTGACGCGCCTGGCTTCCGTGGGCCCGCTTCCTGTGCCGTCAGAAGCTCCTTTTGACTACGGAGGCTTCTTTCACTGTGCAATCGCTGTGCAGTCAGAGCCTTTAGCCTTGGAGGCATGTGCCGTCACGTCTCCACGCTCCATCCGCTCACGACGACGTGCAGCAGCTGCTCCGGCGTGACAGTGTGCAGACCTACTCCGGCATGGGCTCTCCTCCAGCGCGGCGCGGCAGACGGGCGCGGACGTGCATGACAAGACATAGCATAGCTAGCTCTCTCTCTCTCTATCTAGCTTAGGCACTGTGGACTCCCCTGATGGATAAAGGAGGATCCGAGCCGACGAGCAGGGGGGAGAATTCGGGTAGAGCTGCCGCTAGACGATCAACTTCTCCTGGTGGAGAACTCCTCCCGGTCGAGAGCTTCTCCCGGTTGAGGACTTCTCCCAGTCGAGGTCTTGGTCTTCTACCTTAGCTCGCGCGAGTTCCCTTCTCCTCCGGCTCCGGCCGCGAGCTAGGTTCCCGGTGAGCTTCCGAGCCCCGGGGGTTCTCCATGTAAACACCAAACCGCATTCATCCACCACAGATAGCCAATACACAGGAGTAGGGTATTACGTCTCCGTGCGGCCCGAACCTGTCTATGCCTCCTGTCTCTCTTCCGCGCGGTTATCACGGTTCGGACGGTCCGGACCCGATTCGGACGGTCCGAACCCTCTATCTCCCAGCTCGGGCCCCCGGTTCCCGAGCGCCCATCCGTCTGTTGCTCCACCGGATGCCGCGTTCACATGAGAACAACCCCCTGGCCGAATCTCAAAGGGGGTCCCCAGACCTCCCGCCGTCGAGGTTTCATCCTTCGACAGCGAACTATAGTTTTTAGATGGCGTCTATATAACATGGCATATCATAGATGCTATTATATATTTTCTTGGTTGGGAGTGCTCTTAGCTGACTGCGAAGGTGCACACTAATATTGAAAAAAAGCATTGCATGCAGTACTTGTAGTCAAACATTTTCTTTTATACTCATTGCAGTTGAGTTGTCGATTCTCAGTGAAAAGCGTGAATGGTACAGCAGCACTCTAAAAAATCTCCTCTTTTCAGCTCATATGTGTGTTATGGTGCCTATAATTACAAACGGCAAACTTAATTAGACGGGGGGCGACGATGCAGTTTCGGTGTGGTTCTTCGAGAGATTATCACTAGTGAGCACCCTTTTATGCCAGGGCAAGTTCAAAAATACTCCCTCCAGTTTTATTTATCATTTTTAACTACGCACAAATACCATTACAATTAACTTTTTCTAGGTAAAATAACCAAATGCCTTTAGTTGAGTGGACATATGATCTAGAAGTTTCTAAATACATATATGCCAATTAAATATCATCTTAGATCACAAAGGGAAAAATAAAAATCACTATCATGATAAACGTATAGTGATAAATATTTTTACTATCATGATAAACGTATAGTGATAAATATTTTTAAACCTCAAAATGTAGTCCAAGTGGCAAGTAAATAAAAACAGTGATAGTAGAAAGGCAGTCAAAGGAACAGGGTGCCGTGGCTTGTATGGGCCATATATATGCAATCTTACCAAATATATGTAAGTGGTAATAAATGATATTTGCCCCCACACAATGGAAGAGATCAATACACAACGAACAGCTCGTTATTATTTCAGAAAATTCAATTGGGACATACATACGAAGCTCTTACTGAACGAAAATATATATGCATAAAGATACCCAGATTTTTCGGTGGTGGGGACGACTTCATGTAGTTCTCATACAACTAATACCAGCCTATAATTGAGATTACATTACATAATAAGTATGTTTGTTAACAACAATATTCACATTAAAAGATCAGACACCCATCCTAATTCTGGCTCGTCCTCTTCCATCACCTGCGGTAGCGTCGCCGTCCTTGGAGCAACCGGTCGCATCGCCTTGCTCGCATTTATCTGTTGGATTGCAAGGATAAGCTGCTTCACATCCATGCCCATGGTGCCTTGCTCGGCTGGCGGCTGAATGCCTTGCTGGACTGGCTGCAGTTGCCGATTCACGTCCGTCGGAGTCAGTGGAGGTGAGTACTCCCATGTCGTCAATATAGACCTCGGCGAGAGCGTGGCGACAGCATCACTCACGATGCGCAGTTCCTTGTCGTTGTGGGCGAAGAAGCATATCGGGCGAGCGCACCAGCTGCCGGACCTGCATGGCCGCGTTCTGTAGCGCAACGGGTGCAGCCACGTCTCGAACGTCCCGTGCGCGAACGGGCACCCCGCGCCACGCGGGCACGCGCCGCCGGGGCGGCTGAGGAAGTCCGGGCACGGGTCACCGGTGTAGGCGACGCGGCGCGGGTCGCGGCGCCGCGCGGCCTCCCCAGGGTGCGCGTACGGGCACGACGTCCACTCGTGCGCCCGCGAGAGAGGGCACCTCCGGACCTTGAAGTCGTACATCATGAAATCCTCGTCGACCGTGGTGAACTCGTCCAACGTCGCCGCATCGCCGCCGGCGAGGCCCACCCGCAGCGCGGCTAGAAGCTCTGCCGCCGCCGCAAGCTGGTCATGGTGGGGAGATGTAACGTGCGCCATCGGTTGACGGCGGCGAGCTCGTTTGGTTGGGCTAAACTAAACAACTACGGCCACGGCCCACGGGATTAGATCAGACGGCTGTGTGTGCCGCGAGGCGTGTGGCGTTGCATTGATTTTTATAGCGCGAGAGCGACACGACCACGGAGTCCGAGTTCGAATTGGTCCGGTCCTGGGGTTGTTTGTCCCGGCCGGGCTCGGACGTGCCGGGACGGAGACCTGGCACGTGAACCGGCTCGGACGCGGCGGCTGCATGCTACACGACACGTCTCGATCGGGTGCTTTGAGTCTGAAACCGTCTCGTGATCTCGACGGTGCTCCTGGCAGCAGCGCAGAGGGCAGCTGCCGATCGAAGCCAACTGCTTCACTCCATGTCTCCTCTCGAGTTAGGGTAGTAACTATTATTATACTACCGCTTAGTAACTATTATTATACTACCGCTTTGCCTAGCTGTGTTAATAGAAGTTGCGATTGAGATGGTGTAGTATTGCGTCGTTGCCACGGTATCGGCTATTCTAGGTATGAGCGGTTCGAGCTGGAGTCGGATTATTGCACGCTTTATGCCAAAAACACCAAGGTAAGGTAAGCTACGTAAGATCAGTTTTGGTAGGTCTGCCCAGAGATAATAGTAGTATTATCCCCCGAGGATTTCACACCCTAGTGCTACCGACGCATGTATGGTACACGCAACAGCAATACAGCATCACGGCATGGCGGCTCCCCTGCCCAGAGCCGCGTTGATCGAATTTTTTTTATTTTTATATTTATTTAATAAAAAATTTATAAAACTATATTTTTATTTTAAAAATTTACAAAAATATACTCCCAACGCCCTCTGGAAAGGCGATATGTCTGAAATCGCCCTCCCAGAGGGCGATATGATGACTTGGCTGACGGCCGTTGGCCGGCGGCCCACAGCCGTCAACCATTTTGCAGGCGGCCCCCCGAGCACACAAAAACCACCCTCTGAGAGGGCGGCAAGGGAGCCGCCTGCAAATGGCCGCCCCCCGGACGGCTATTTTGCAGGCGGCCCCCTTGCCGCCTTTTCAGAGGGCGGTTTTTGGGTGGCTGGAGGCCGCCTACAAATAGCCGACCCACGGCACCGTACAAATTGCCGTTTCACAATATATAGTCCGGACCATCGTCACCCTGTTCGGACGGTCCGCACTGTACAAATTGTTGTTTTGCATTATATAGTCCGGACCATCGTCACCCTGTCCGGACGGTCCGCACTGTACAAATTGTTGTTTTGCATTATATAGTCCGGACCATCCTCACCCTGTCCGGACGGTCCGGACAGGCATATCTGTGGCGGCAAGGAAGAGGAAGTACCCACGCTGCACACAGTAGTTACATCTCTACTTGGTTATCTGTTTAAAATTTCCTAAGGCATGTAATAACGATAACTAGAAACGTTTGATGTGCCGTTTGTACTAGTATGGATAATTTCATTATGTTCGTATGTAATTAACGTGTGTTCAGTTGTCACCGCTTAGAATGTACTTTCGCCGTAAAATTGAAACTGAAAAATTTATGTTTTTGATCAGTTTCGTCACAAACATAGATCGTAAACGATCGACGAGCGTAAATAAAGTAAAGGGGTTTCTTCAGTATACGTAGAATTAATAAAACATGATATACAACAGACAAACTATCACAGATACAACGTATTACGGGCCCTGACCGTAACCTCTAGCCCTCTTTGTCTTCCTACCCTGCGCTCGCACCTGCCCCTGGGAGTACGTCAGCCGGTCTGGTGGTACGGCACGGCCAACGCGGGTCGTCTGCACGGGTGTGGCAGTTGGTGGGTCCTGTGTCTGTGGTGGCTGAGCTCCTTCGAGCTGCGAGGCTGATAGTATCTCCTGGATCTCCTCGCCCGAGTCCTCCAAGTCGTCCCCCTCGAAAGGATCCGGTGCCCAACCGCTGCCGCGTGCGGCCTGCATGGAGGAGCCAGCGCCAGCAAACATCCTCGGCGCTGTAAAGTGGAACCATGTACACCAAAATATTGATAATTGCAAATCAAAATTTGGCAAGGCAAAAATAAAGTTTGATATAACCTGAAGGACCTCCTGTGGTGGCCCGAGGGGCAATTGTCATGCCCACGCCCTGCGGGGAGGAGCCAGCGCCAGCAAACATCCCCGGCGTTGTACAGTAGAACCATGTACACCAAAATATTGATAATTGCAAACCAAAATTTTGCAAGACAAAAATAAAGTTTGATATAACCTGAAGGACCTCTTGTGGTGGCCCGAGGGGCAGTTGTCATGTCCAGCTGCGTGTGTGGTCGGCTGTGGTACACTCCATGCGTCGATGTGCTAGCTCCAGAGGGATGTAGGTACGGTGTAGTGAAAGCTGCAGGGAAGCATATTGATGTACAACAGTACATGTCGTAGAAGGAAACATGTTATGAACTGATGGTTAGTCCAATTTACCTCTGGAGGGGTCAGATGGCTGACTGGAACCCTGCGGTCGCACTCCTGCTCCTGCTCCTGTTCCTGCTGGCCGTGGCTGTTGCTGCTGTACAACTACAGGAGGTACCGCATCGACCGCACGACAAGTGAGCGCACGAATCACTCTGAGCATCGCCTGACGAATCCTCCCGAAGGTCGTCCTCTGCTCATCGGCATTCAGCACAATCCCACTGTCCAATCGTCCGAACGCCGCATTTACATCAGCCTGAACCTGTCGCGCTACGTCGGCCTATTTCAGATGTGACGTGAACATGTGTTAGAACTGTGGACACGTATAAAGGAAATAGCAAAGTGCAAAGATAATGTGACGTACCGCACGGAAGTAGTCTTGGTCACGATGTCTAGGATACGTGTCCGTCGTAGCGGCGACGTGTGGCTGTGGATCATCTGGGGTGAACGTTACGCGTGTGCGGGTACGGGCCTGGTACCATGTCAGGTATGCTAGGTAGGCCTCCTCAGTGTGTGCATGTATCTCGTCGACCACCTCCTCCGTCACCAACAACCAGTCGTCTACGTACTTCTGCAGTCGAGGATACCACTAAACACCGGCTGCATGTCCCCTACGATTATATCTATTTGCAGAGAGTGCATTAGACTACATTAAATAGTTATAGTAGTAAACAAAGATCGCAGTTGTACTAACCGGTGCACATCGCGCGGCACATCGATCTGCACGGGCACAGGGGAGTATTGACGTAGTCCGAACTGTCGCAGCACGCGCTACGGAGAGTGGGGCTCAACGAAGATGTCGAACACCAACGGCACCATCGTCATCCAGTACGCCTGGTTGCGTGTGCAAAGAGTAGAGAGTCCGAGCGGTGCACGGGCCGCGATGGCCTGCGGACTATACGGCTCCCAGACGACGTCGCTGGGCAGCAGGCGGTCGAACTCCAAAACGAATTCAGGATAGGCCCTCCTAACCTGCGTATGGGCGTAACGACGCTGCAAAATAGGAAAAGGTTAAACGTCAGTGTTTGCGCATAACTGCTAAACATAGAATTTCACATTTTGTACCTCACGTCGACACCATACGGTCCCCATAGTCGGACGGTCCTCGGGCCACTGGCCGTACAATCCTCCAAGGCCGCCCTCGTAGGCAGAGTGCTGAATCAGAGGACGGCCTATCGCGAACCGCTCGGCCGCCCATAGCTGCAGAAGGAGAGGGCAACCGGCGATAATCGCACCTGGATCGGTCTTTGTGCACGCGTCACAAAGAGCACGGTACGTCGCCGCTAGCACAGCAGATCCCCAACTCCACTACGGTACGAGGCCGTCCTCGCTGTCGGCGATCGCACGAGCATAGTGGATCAGTCCCTTGTCCACCGCGTGCCCGTGAGTGTTGGTGAACATCACCCACCCGAACAGCCACAACAGGTACGCCTCCATGCTCCGCCGCACCGAGTAATCGTCGGCGTCATCGGCTAGCTTATCAGGCTGTAAAGGAAGATTATAGTCAGCAGCTCTGTTACTTTGTAGATCAGATGATTGTGAATGAAAGGAATCCGTGACTTACAGTGAACTGTAACAGCCAAGCCTACGAGGGGCCGATCGTGGTGTAAGTCGGTAGCGAACCCGGGTGTTCAAGTTCAGGTCGACGATGCACGGGCGCAAACCGAGCACTGATGTCCTGCGACCAACCGTGCACCCCGTCGATCGGGCCGACTGCGTCTCCTGCGAGGGAAAGTCCTAGCAGGTATGACACGTCCTGGAGTGTGGGAGTCATCTTGCCGCACGGTAGGTGGAACGTGTGGGTCTCCGGTCTCCAGTGATCCACCAGTGCGGCCATAAGTGACCGATCAGCGTCCCATCACTTGGCGGGGTCTCTCTCGTCCGGTGCGGGCTCGACTAGCCTACACAGCGGAAGAAGTCCAGCATCACACAACCTGCAGAATATAGCACTGTAATCAATATTGGGGAACATACATATGCACAAACGATGTGAATGAATATTCATACAGCTCTTACCTCTCACGGAACCGAGGATCTATCCGCAGGATGTGACGTGAAGGCCGTGGACGAAAGGTGGGTAAGTGGGCACCCTCCACGGCTGACAGGTAAGATCGGTGGGACCGGTCGACACCTCGGTCCAACAGCTCCGGTGTATCATACGTCATACCTGCATGCAAATAGAGAGTTAGCGTTAATTATTGTTATAGTTTATAGCATTG
Source organism: Oryza meyeriana var. granulata (assembly GCA_003991445.1). Lineage (NCBI taxonomy): Eukaryota > Viridiplantae > Streptophyta > Magnoliopsida > Poales > Poaceae > Oryza > Oryza meyeriana. Next base: position 46,671 of record RYFJ01002966.1, on the reverse strand, counting down.
TTACATGATAATAAAAAACAACAGTACGGTACTGTCGGAGGATGAAACCTCGACGGCGGGAGGTCTGGAGACCCCCCTTTGAGATTCGGCCAGGGGAGTAGTTCTCAGGCGAAGCCGGCGTCAGCGTGTATCAGCAAAGCGATGGATGAAGGGTTCGGACCGTCCGAACCGGGGTCGGACCGTCCGAACCGAGAGGATCGCGCGGGGCCCGAGTTGGAGACAGAAGGGTCCGGACCGTCCGAATCGGGTCCGGACTTGTCCGAACGGGGAAGATCGCGCGGGGAAGACGATGAACAGCACGCACAAGGGAGACACGAGGATTATACAGGTTCGGGCCGCCGGAGCGTAATACCCTACTCCTGTGTGTATGCTATGTGGAGCTGAATATGGTTTGAGTGTTACAGGGTGTTCCCGGCGAGCTCAGGAGCTCGGAGCCGAGGAAGAAACATGGCGAGAGTTGGCAATCGAGGACGGGTTCTAGCCAGAGAGTGGTTGCTAATGCCGAAGCTTCTCCCCTTCTCCACGCCGGCTCGGATCCTCCTTTATAGAGCCCGGGGAGTCCACAGTGCCGGTACCCCCAGAGAGATATTCTCCGGTGAGTCCTCTTTGTGCACCTGTTCGGCCGCGGACGCCCACGCCGGAGTTGGAGGGCTGTCCCATCGCTCAACTCCGCCTGCGACGCCTGCGCCGGAGTTGGAGGAGGGTCCAGTCGTCTCTGCCCGCCTGCTGTGTCCAAGCCGGAGTAGGTACTGCTCGTCTGGTCACGCTCGGTCGGCCCCTCGCTGTGAGCGGATGGAGCATGGAGACGGGACGGCGCCTGCCTCCGCTGCCTGGGCGTGGACTTTCGGGGCCTTCTTGGTCAAAAGTGCTCTGCCGTCGCCTCACTATTAAAACGGGTAGTTGGGGAGCCGACCGCTGGAGCCAGCCCTCCGCCACACGAGGCACTGTTATTGCGGGTCGTGGGCCCGGGCACTGCCTGGGCGCTTAGCTGGAGAGCCCATCGTCGTCGGAGAATGTGGCCTCAGGAGAATTAACGTGGCCGATGACCCACGCGTCCCCGGGGTATGTGGGATCCCCTATCCCGTTTCGCCGACAGGTACATATCCTTCTATAACAAAGAACTAGTATAGACTTACGCTACACCGTAGCACCACTAATTGTTCGAGAACGCCTAAGACGGGGTCGTCTTGAAGTTGTGCCTTCACCCGTAGGACGCCTGCCATCATCGACTGAACCCGACGGTCCAGCTTCCGCCGCACTTGGACCGGTTGCATCCTTTGGACATTTCTTATATGTATGACCTGTTTGGTCACACTTTGAACAACGTTTATGCCTTCCACCGGCTTCTGACTCATCCATGTCATTACGGATGCGTCTTGTCATGCGGCGACCTGCTTTATCCCTCAATTTTGTTGGATCAGGAATGTACATAGCTTGAGGATGCTCCATAGTAAATGTACCCGCAATACCGAAACCGTATATCTCTCCGCTCCAGGTATTATAGATTGCTTCTTTCCTGAAATAAGATGAGACAAAATAGCGTGCTTCTATCCCGCACTCACCGCTCGCAGCAATAACGTGAGAGCATGGCTTGTGGAGCAGAGTAGGTTTTCGGCACGAGCACTTGCAGGTCCCGTCTTCCTTCAGCACACATTCCTGCATAACTCTTTTACGGAAGATTCCGCGCATGCCCTTGTCGACACACAATATTTCAAATCTGTGTTCTTGTGTGCCTTGAGGTAGAACACGATATCTTCGGGCCTTTTTACTTTTATCTTGCAGATACTTCGTCAGTAGTGTGCCAAAGAAAAGATTATTGTCCGTCATTGAGGGCCTAGCTGCTCTGAACCGATCTCTGAAGTACTTGCATGTGCCATGCAAGATAAATTCAACTATGCCAACAAGTGGGAGCCCTCAAACACCACACATCACTCAGTTATAAACCTCTGCCAAATTTGTGGTCATTATGCCAAACCGAGAACCATCCTTGTCATACAACAATGCCCATTTCTCCTTTGGCTCATTCTCAATCCAATCTGAAAATTTTCTAACTGAGGATGCAGACCTTCTTCTCATATGAGGTTCGTCAGTTGATAGAGGTTCAAGAGCTTGTGGAGCCTCATCCCCTCCAATGGTAGCCCTCCTGGACTGCTCATCTGTTTGTTTAGAGGTGAACTCATCCAACCTCCTCCAAAGCTCATTGAATTTCTTCTCTTGATTCTGGACGCAAAGCCTCTTAAAAAGATCCATAAGGTGCTTATTCTTAAATTGTTTGTAGAAATTAGCACCCATATGACGCATGCACCATCTGCTTTGGACATCAGACCACCTTGGTGGATATCCCTTCTCAACACATCCATATCTCAATTCCTCAATTGCACGCAGCAAGCCGGCGTGACGGTCATGTATAAGGCATACGTCTGGTCTCATCCGTACAACTGCAGACTTAACCCTTTCTAGAAACCAATACCAGCTATCAGTGTTCTCACTCTCAACAAAAGCAAAAGCAACTGGTAGAACTTGGTTGTTTCCATCAACTCCAATTGCTGTTAAGATCTGTCCTCTGTACTTTCCGGTCAGAAATGTCCCATCGATGCAGAGGATGGGACGACAATGGACAAATACCTGAATGCAAGCACCTAATGCAAAGAATACTCATTGCAACACACTTTTATTACCATGGTGAATTGATGGAAAGGCTTTTAGTTCGTAGCACGTCTCCGGATTCCTCTGAAGAATACAGCCTAACAGATAAGGCAAATTATCATAGGATGCTTCAAATGTGCCAAATCTCATCTCTACAACCTTCTGTTTTGCCCTCCAAGCCTTAGCATAGCTAATTGTGTATTTAAATTTCTCTTCAATATGTCTAACAATTGACCTTGGTTCGTACCCCATATTATTAATAATATGGGAGTACATCTCTGTCGCAACAAATGCAGATGTCATGTTTCTGTGATATTTTTCAACACCGGGTAAATAACATGAATGCTCAGTCACGATTGAAACTTGCCAATAATCTTTCCATTTACCTTTGAATGCGTGCACCCGCCATGGACACCCATCCTTCATGCACTTTACTTCATAGACCGATTTGCTTGACTTCACGACTGAGAACTCCCTTTGAAGTGACACGGCCCATTGTTTTACTGCCTCTCCTTTAAATCCTCTACATATGCATACTTAGCTCCTTGGATGACCTCATTTTCCTTGTACTCCCATAACACATGATGTCCCTTAGAGATAGAAAGCCTAGAGAAGTCCTGATTGCTCCATTCTGCAGGCATCATGATGTCCTCATCAGACGAATCATCATGCTCTGCTTGCTCGTTTTGAGAATCTTCCCTATCCATTTCTTCGATGATTCTGTTGATTTGTTCTCCCTCATCTGCCACACCTGTTGGCTGTCTATCTTCTTCATTCCCTCCTTCATTTTCTTCCATTGTTTCGCTATTACCTCCCGCCGTACTTAGACCCCCATCATCTTGCACGGACATTGCACCAGCAGTGTTTTCTTTCTCATATATCGACACAAGTATGCCCAGTGGCCAACCACGTTGGAATGCATTCTCCACATACCATCTCCAAGTGGCAGTGCAATCCACCGGCATCAGTTCCTAAAAAAAACCTTCAGCTGCACGACTGACTACTACATACAAGGTTATTGTGCTGAGCTCGGGGTTCAATCGAAACCCTCGCATCAGCCAGTTGTACACTGACCCAAAACTTCTCTCAGCTGGTCTATCAATCCCCTTAGCCGTTGAACTAAAATCCGACAGATCTACCCCTTCTGGACCATATCTAACATTCCCTTACCCGTGAAATAACTGAAATATCACCTTATTTGATATTTCTGTTGATGAAAAAATACAGTTAAACTAGATACCAATATTCTCCTCACATCTCTACAAAAATTAAATCATCTAACACATTAACTAAAGACCTACGGATCTACGAGTAACAATTTATTTTCATATAGTACTATATACATAACCAGTACAATACTACATCAATTTATGCATAGAAATAGAAATTACAAAGAGATAATAGATTTTACCTGCAGATAAATCAGCAAGCTGACAGAGCTTCGCTGCTTTCGTTCAGGCTCGCTCTTAGCTCTCTCTTCTTTTTTTTTCCTGTAATTTCAGTAAATTTTATGACATTTTTGAAGTCTGGGAGGGGGTTTTATACTGCCCGGACTAAAAACCGCCCTCCTAGAGGGCAGGAAGGGGGCTGTCTGCAAAATGGCCGGCCCGTGGGTCGCTCTTAGCTCCCTCTCAGAGGGCGGTTTTTGTGTGCCCGGAGGGGCCGCCTGCAAAATAGTTGACGGCCGTAGGCCGCCGGCCAACGGCCGTAAGCCACGTCATCATATCGTCCTCTGGGAGGGCGATTTCAGACATATCGCCCTCCCAAAGGGCGGCGGGAGTATATTTTTGTAAATTTTTAAAATGAAAATGTAGTTTTGTAAATTTTTTATTAAATAAATATAAAAATAAAAAAAATTCCGCGTTGATCAGCTTCACGCCTCCGGTTTGCTGGGCTGGGCCGGCAATCAGCATGCTGCGTCCCTGTTGGTTTCAGTCGTGACTTGGCCCAGCAAAAACGCCCGGAACGGCATGGCGAAGCAAGACGGGGAAATTAAAGGGAGACGGAGATGGCCACCGACAGATCGACGTGAGGACGTCCATCAGCGCTCGCCTCGCCATCAGTCCAGGGCCAGATGGTACGATATTGCCATCCGCCACTGGGTTTTCTCCCCATCATGTGGTCGCCGCTATAAGTCATCAGCCATTAAGATGCTACTAGTAGTCAATTAATCAACGGCCGATCGGTCGACGGAGAGGCGAGATCCACGCAAATCTCAATGATCCAGATGTTCGCGTCGCCAATGACGCGGCAACCACCGTTACGACAAGCGAAACGGTTAGGGGCAGGCAACGGGAGATTTCTCTGAAGAACTTGACAAAACAGAGGGAAATGATCCGCAGCGGGCGTCCGAGCGCACTGGACGCTCTGCCGTAATGGGCCAGCTACGAGGCCTAACGAATAAATAGACAACACGCTATTTTTTCTATAAAAAATCTCAACTCTGCATTGTCTTCCTCACTTTCTTCTTTTCTTTTCTCTTCTCTCTTTTTTTTCCTACCACAAATCCCTCGTAAAAACTTGCTAGATGACTAACTAGAGTACTCCGATTTTCCATTTCTCACTTGCTAGTTAAATGTGTGAGCTTGTTATAATGTTGCAAAAGAGACTTCTTACTATGAGAAGTTGTTGAATTTTTTTTCTCTAGATCTAGGCAAGTCTAGAGGTGATGGGAGATACAGAGGTCTGTTGATAAGATGAGTAGAGTAACTGGATGAAGGTAGTGGCATGGGTCATCGGCCAGCACAGGCTCAATGTCAACCGTCGACGCCAAGTAGCAACGCGATCGTCGACTTCTTGTGGGGGCTTCCACTGCGCCAACACCAAAAGCCAAAGTTGGGAGAAGGGAAATAAGTTGTTGCGAGCATGGAGAGCTCAGATCCAGCTACTGAAGGCGAAGAAGATGACAGATAGGCTTTTTTGTTAAAGATGGTTAACGATTTTGTTGCGTCTCATTATTTATCTTGCTGTGCTATGTCGTCGTATTAGAGTGTTTCACTCTTTTTCGATCAAAAGTTGCACATGATGCACACAACCTGGCAATAAAATATTTCTTTGATATTGCAGTTGATATTTTTTAGATGTTGCATATATTATTTTCATGATATTGCACACCATGCTTTCTCGATGTTACAGTATGTTTTGTTGGATGTTGCACATATTAGTTTGTTAGTGTTGCAATCAGTATCTTTAAAATATTTTTTAACCAAGTGATAAAACATTTTCACTAAGTGTTAGAAATTATGGATTGGATGTCCGATTCGTACTCGTGTCCAAAACAGAGACACGGAGGGTGAGAATAATTATTGAGGCACGAACACGGTAGTAATAAGATGCATACAGTCCGAATGTCGCGGAAATGTGGCGCTAATGATTGTACTCGTGCTCAAAACAAGGCCTTGGGAGAATGTAAGCAACCACTGATAAGCTTTACAGCCTTATCCTTGCAGATACTTGCAGTGCACGGACAGCAATCTGGCCTGCCCAAAAAGCAGCGAAAACAAATACAGTTGTTTATCGGCGAATGCCAACAATCAAACATCTGTATACTCTTCACTGAAAAGGGAAAAGGAAGGAAAGATTTACTTATCTCCTGAAAGAATGCAAAATTTTATTCCATGGAGAACATGAATTGCCTCGGGGGAAAAAATCATGTAAAAGAGATAATTACATGTAAAGAATGACCAAAAAATTGTTAATGATCTTGTGCTGAACATGTTTACAAATCTCTTCGGCTTCTCCAGCTAGCTTGGCTCATCTCGTCACTACAATCTCGGCTGCCGAATTCTCTCAGCTGGAACAATCTAATTTCTTCGGACTGTGGTTCTAAGAATACTTCACTGCGGCCAGGTTGAAGGCCATTGTTCAAGTTAGAGTCGGCTAAACTATCTAGTGCTCTAACCACCTGAGAGATGCAAAGAAAACATCATGTTTTGGTCCTTTGGTGTCATTCGTTCATAAAAGGAATTGGAAGTATTTGTTACCTGCCCCATCCGTGGTCTCATTGCTGCAGAATGACGAATGCATGCAGCTGCCGCTCCTATCATATGATACATCTCATTTTCATCAAACCTGTTTTCCATCCTTGGATCAGGGAGGGCACCAAATTCTCGATGTTCAATTGCCTTGATGAGAAGGGGCCGAGCCTGAAAATTTTCAACATAATTAGGTTTGGTTTAAGATCGTAACACTGGTAAATTAATCCCAGTCCAAATGCTTCGATCTAATGATAAAAATTAGAAGTCCATATAGCTTCGCACTGGTATGGTATTGACATTACTGCAGACTAGCAAAATACCCATACGTTGTTACAGAATAAAAAGAACACATCGGCACATTGCAAAGAAAAAATCTAAAATCTATTTTGAATTTCAGAGCTTAATTTAAAATTAATTTGAGGTTTTTGGTTGCCAAGTTTTCACTCCCATAAAAAAATGCTCCAGTTATTATTAGCGTGCGAGAATGATCATGGTTGAGAGATCCAGGGTCTATCTGTACTTCTATCCATTCTACCATACGTTTGGTTTGGAGGGGATGGACAATAGACCCACATGTCAGAATTTTGGGGAGTTGGTGGTAGGGTGGGGACAGATTCACCACTCACCACCACCACTACTCTCTTTTAAAAGAGTATAGATATGGCATTTGTGTTATTGTTCAGCATATTTTATGTTCACATTATACAATGCAGAAAAGCTATCATGGAACCCTTCAAACCAGAGAATAACCAGAAGGAATGTCCTAGACGTAGGTGTCATTTGTGCACTGCATCAGTTCCTTTATGATTGCTATGCACATATCTAAATAGGTACATGATCATTGGTGTCTTTCCCTCTGTCCTTCAAATTGCTTAAGTCCTTGCCAAGTTCTAGCCTCTTTCATGACATCACAGTTTCTGGTTGTAAGACTGCATTAAATAAGCTTATCCACTTTTTGTGTGCCACTCTGGAAGAATAATCAGGCTGCTTACTTTTGTAAAAGCTCCAACCCCTAGAACTTTTAGCTAACTTGGTTCTCTCCAGATCACTTCCTCAAACGACATATTACGAAAGTGGGGCCAATGAAAGGACTAACAGGTTACAGCTGCTAAGAAGCATATTGGCAACATTGTAAATGAAAGAATTGAAAGGTTGACTGGCTTTTAAGAGAAAGAAGCGAACTAAGTTACATGCCACCAGAGCTTAATAAAGTTGCATATACCAGATCCTACAAATCTGGGCATTTCACTCTCAACAAGTATAGTGATCGGCACTGTGGAACGGAAAATCAGCAACCAAACCATTAAGCAGATTATATATACCTATCAGGGTTTCACAACAATATCTTGTTTATATATTACATCTCAATATCATTAAAAGTAATGCAGGTGAAAGTGAAACACTCAATCCTGTCATTTGTTAGAAAACCTCAATCAAACAAATATATGCTAAAAATCTGGAATATATGCATAACAGAGACCTAAACCAACTGAAATAGAAAGATCAGAATATTTTTTAAAACTCACCCATTCAACAAGACTCTCATCTCCCAGTGGCTGGGAAGCATCAACTGGTTTTCTTCCTGTAATAAGCTCCAAAAGAACGACTCCAAAAGAATATACATCAGATTTTGCGGTCAACTTGCCGGACAACGCATACTCTGGAGCCAAATACCTGCAGAAGGCATACTACATTGTTGATCGAAACTATATTTTTATAGATCAGATATTAGCCATAAAATTCCCAAGAACTGCGAGATTTTGGCTATACTTGCATGTTTACATACCCAAATGTACCCATGACACGTGTAGTGACATGCGTATTGGAGTCAGCTGCTAGCCTTGCAAGCCCGAAATCAGAAACCTGGCATTATTGAAGGGGTAAAAATTAGAAAAATAAATATGAATATAGAATCACGTCAAAGTGTCTGAGGATGGTGGTCATACACCAAGTAATAGCATACCTGAGCTTCAAAGTTGTCATCCAATAAAATATTGGATGATTTAATATCTCTATGTATAATCCGAGGATGACCTGATGAATAAAGATAGAGCAATACTAAGAAAACTATCCTATTTAAGGGAAATGCTAAAGGATTAGTTTAGCAAAGGAAAGTAGAATTACAATCTTCATGCAGATAAGCAATTCCACGGGCTGATCCGGCCGCAATCTTAACCCTTGTTCGCCAATCAAGAACTGCCGCTTCACTTACTGCAATTTCAGGGGCATGTTCAGTGATCAGGTAAGCAAACTCAGCCTCAATGAAGCTAAAAGTAAATAAAAAATTTTTTATGGCTACTAGAACTGACAAAAAATTCTCACCATGGAGATGGTAATAAAGCGTATTGTTTGGAACAAAATCATAGACAAGCATCCGCTGGCCATCTGATATGCAGTAGCCTACTAGTGAAACCAAATGCCTATGATGTACTCTGCTGATAGTATCAACTTCGGCCTTGAACTCACGTTCGCCCTGCCCATTCCCAATCTTGAGCTTCTTGACAGCCACAAGGCGATTGTCTGGCAAGATGCCCTTGTACACACACCCAAATCCACCTTCTCCCAAAAGGTTTTGCTCTGCAAAGCCATTTGTGAATTCTGCCAAATTTTCTGGAGTGAACAGCATCCTAGAGTACCCAATCGCAGAATCAGCTGGTGAATATGGATACCCATGGCTCCCCGCACTGAACATCCTGACCGGGTATCCAGGTGATCTAAAAAATGCATCTGCCAGTACAAACAATTGACATCAACTTCGCTGGATAAAATTTGGATCCGCACATATAGCTGAACTCTAAACACTTCAGTGCGCAAGTATTGTACCTGATGTTAGCGAGGATCCACCGGAAGAGGGAAAGTAGTTGGGCGGCGGCGGGGGAGCTGGCTGCTGCGTCGGCAGCGCTGCAGGAGGCTCTATCCGCCGGCGCTTCTTCTTGACGAACCAAATAGTAGCACCGACAAAGCTGAGCATAGCAAGGCCGGCAAGTGCTACAATGGTGGTGGCTGCCTCCCTCGATATCTCGATGTTTTTGCCAGCGCTACTTGATGCGTGGGTCGAGTTCGAATGCGACCTCCCAGGCGACCGCGGTGTCGCGTAATGCGGCTTGATGTGATTGCGCGGCGGCGGTGGAGAGGCGATTCTTGGTGGGGGAGGCGGCGGATAGACTACAGCAGGCGCTGGCGCAGGAGCAGGCGACGACGACGCTGGGTGAAATGGAGGTGGCGATGGCGGCGAGAAGGTTGGAGGAGGCGGTGGGGGCAGAGACGGCGGCGGGGGTGACGGGTACACGCGGGGCTGGACGCGCGGCTGGTCGGTGGCCATCGGCGGCGGCGGCGCGTGCACCTCCACCTGGGGCGGCGACGGAGGTGGGGACGGCGGCGGAGACGGCGGGAGCGATGGAGGACGAGCGTCCGGAGGCGGCGGCAACAATGCCGGCGGCGGCGATGATGGAGATGACTCCGGCGGAGAGGAGACCGGAGGTGGGCTACTCACCGGCGAAGCTGACGTCGTCGGAGGCCAAGAATGGTACGACGCGGAGACCGGCGGCGGCGAGGAGGAAGACGCGTACGGGCAGGCCGGCGGCCGTGGCGCGGGCTGCGGCTGCGGCTGGCCATACTCCCCCATCGGCGCGACGTATACCGAGGAGGCAATCTTCGGAGGCAGGAAGGGATCCGCGTAGGCGCCCATCCCCATCCCCACCACCACCTTCCGCAGGAATCTCCACGGCAGCGAAGCGTGGACGCGCAGGCAGGGGATCTGCAGCTCCCCGCCGACGGCCAGATCTCCCGCCCGGCTGCCCCCAATCAGCAGCCGCCCACCGAACTGCCGCAATGGAGCCTACCACCACCCACCACCTGCCCCGGCGGCTCGCGACAGAGACGGGCAACGCGCCTCAAGATCCAAATCCACCCGGGCAAGCGACGGCGAACCAGATCACAGCGAACTTGACCCAGTCCAATAGGCACACCGCTGGCGCCGGACCAAGAAGCCGCAGCAGCCACAGAGCTCCCCCTCAGCTCAGCTGGGCGCCGCGCCAACGCCGAGATCCCAGCCCCAGCGCCGGCGATCGATCCCTCCGCCGCCCAATGCAATGCAGCACCGCCCACCTATCCCTCTCTCGGCTCACCACGCCGAGCTGCTCATCCCCTGTCGCTCCCTTCCCCTCCTGCCTTGGTGTCCGTGGCTGGACAGTAGAGCAAAAGAGTAGTAGTATAATTTCCTCTCTCTCTCTCTCTTTTCCTGAGAAGAAAAAAAAACGTTCTTTTCTTTGGTGGTGCGTGCAAGGGGTTGGTGCGAGGTCTATGGGAGATAGCTGGACTGAGAAGAGCAAGCAGTACAGGCAGCGTACAGCATCGGGGGTTGAGTTGAGGAGAGGAGGAAGAAAAAACTTCAAAGGAACAAAAAAAAACTAGTATTTCTCGTTGCATGGGTTGTCGCTAGTGGCTCCACACCCACCACTGCCACCAGGTCACCACTGGCCTGGCGCGCCCGGGCTCGCCGCTCCGCCTCTCCCCGCAGTGGGGGTGGTGGAAACCGGAAATGAACAGCGGTGGAAATGCTGCTGATGCATGCAGCGCGCGCTCGCCGAGCCACCGCGCCTCGGGGCAGTACGCGCGGCGCCGGCTATTGTATTCGCTGTTCGCTGGAGGAGCAGACTGAGCGGAACGGCAAGTTGGGTTTGTTTGCGCGCGGGAGCGGCCATCCTGCAGCGCACCGGAAGAGTAGTAGTTTACGGCCTACGATGACGAACATCGGGGTTTGGAGGGTGATGGTGGTGGGGGTGGCTACGTAAGGCACCTATCGCAGTGCTTATATTGTTGGGTAACTTCACAATTTTTTGTGCGCATATTTTTTAAATAGCTAAACATGGTATTTTATAAAAAACTTTCTATAAAATTAAATAAATTTATTTTTTAAGTTTATAATAATTAATATTTAATTAATCGTGTGCTAATAGCTTGTTTTGTTTTCCATGCTAGAATAAGCTCAGCTTAAAAAGCTTATTTCTTTTTTCATGGTAGAATAAGCTCAGCTCTTTCACGTGATTACAACAGGCCCTTAGGCATTGTTTAAAAGAGAGGTTCAGTTAAGCTTATAAGCCATACACCAAATGAGAAAGGTCATTAGAATATAATTATTTAAGTATTAGCTATTATAAATTAAGAAACTTATATGTTATCGAAGAAAACAACAGTAGTCTCTGAGTGTAGACAAAGAAAGCAAAACTCTATATTAAATCTTAAAAACTCTGCCATTACAATACCTTGAGTGCCTATTTATAGCTTAGTGTTTCACTTACAAGTCATAGGGTTTTATTTACCAGCGGTATTACAGTCTGACTCTTAGATAGGGACAATTATAAGGGTATACGTGTCTTTTCCTAGATATAGGGCCACATGGACTACACTGGGCCCTTAGATGGGCCGTTCCCTTAATGGGCCTTCTATCCCCTTGGATTGAGATGACACTGATAGGCTGTTCGGCATCCTACCGATTTTTACTTCTTCATCAGGCCCTTCGCCTGGTGCCATTGACTTTGCCTGTTCACCAGGTGTCACACCCTGAGTTTCCCCTTTACCAGAGTCATACAAAATATATTAAAGAAATAGCCCTAAGAAAATAAAATTAAAAGGCTAATTGAATTAATTAAATAAGAGAAATGTAAAATAATAATTTATTATAGTTGTGAATATTTTTCCTATATTCCTCTTACCAAAATACACTAACATGAATTTTTAGAGCACTGAAAGCAATTTTAATAAATCAAAACAAATTATCGGAATTAAAATCCTTCTAGAAATCCTCTTTTTCCTTTTCCTTTCCTTCCTTTTCTCTTTTTCTTTTTCTTTATTTCCGCTGGGCTGCGGCCCAACACTGTTCCTCGGCCTGCTGCGGCTCGCGCCGCGCGCGCCTTCCCGTGGACCCCACCTGTCAGCCGCACGTCGCCCGCGCCTCTCATCTCCCTCTCTCTACCGCATGGGCCCTGCCTATCATTCCCGCGCCCACATCTCTCTTTTTCCCGCGTCGCTGACAGCTAGGACCCGCTCGCCAATATCCGCTCGCCTGCGCCTCTCTCCCTCTCGCCGACATGTGGGACCGGGGCCCACATGTCGGACTCATCGTCAACCTCCATCCAGATCGGGCGGAGGGGAAAAATCCTCGCCGCCATTCGATCCACGCCTCATCCTGCCTCCTCACGCGCTTGCCCCTTGTTCAAATAGCGCGGATCGGGTCTCCTAGCCGTTCCCCCACTTCCCCGCGCCTCCCGCCCATGATCCCTAGTGGATTTCACTGGCTACCGCCGCTGTCGGCGAAATGGAACTGGGGGTTCCACATACCCTGGGGATGCGTGGGTCTTCGGCCACGTCAGCTCCTCCGGGCCCACATTCTGCTCTGGTGACAGCCGGCTATAGGCTTTTTCCTGCTAAGTACCTGGGCACGAGCACTGTCTTGGCCCAGGTGCACACTCCCCGACGAGTCATAACAACGGCTCGCAGCCATCTCCTCGGGCCCCGCGCCCCAGGGACCTCCCCGGTCCCAGGACCTCTCCGATCCCGGGACTCGCCCCCGGGGCCCGGGAGCCACCTTCCCGGGTCACGACCTCGCTGCCGGTCCCGGGAGCGTCCTCCTCGGACCCCGCATCCCGGGGACTCCCCGGTCCCGGGACTCGCCCCCAGTCCCAGGAGCCACCTCCTCGGTCCCGGGGCATGTCCCCGGGAACATTACTGGGACTTCCCGGGACCCACAGCTTCAGCCCCGGGTCGCGTCCCCGGGGCACAGTACGGGGACTTCCCGGTCCCGGCGCACTTTACAGAGGCCTCGCTCCCGGGCCCGGGGCCCACAGCTCCGGTCCCGAAGCACGTTACTGAGACATCCTGGTCCCGAGCGCCGCTCCCTGGGCCCGGGACTCACATTTGCCGTCCCCGAGGGACTCGGCGCCTCGTGCGCGCGGAGGGCTCGATGAGCTCTCCGCCCGGGCACGAGGCTGGCTTGAGCGGATCAGCTCTCCAACTGCCCGCATTAATGGCAAAGTGACGGGGCGCCTCCCGCCTGTCTCCCGGTCGGACATGCGCGCACCGTCATGATGACCTTCCATGGGCCCCCTCCCTGTGCCGTCAGAGAACTTTCGGCTGAAAGGGCCTCGATTCTCCACACTCTGACAGCGGAGGCGTGCGCTGTCACATCTCCATTCTCCAGCCACCCACAGCAGCCCGGCAACATGCCGACCAGACATGCAACACCGACTCCGGCGTGGCAGCAGCAGACTAACTCCAGCCGCCCGCAGCAGCCAAGTCAGGCGGCGATTAGACGTCCCTCCGGCGCGGCGCGGCAGGCGGCCGCGTGCATGCGACAAAGACAAATCGTAGCTAGCTCTCTCATGTACTCTTGGCACTGTGGACTCCCCTTCACCTATAAAAGGAGGATCCTTGCCACAGGGAAAGAGGAGGAGACACGGGACACGATCTCTTGCCCTAGCTCGCTCTCTCGCTACTGTTCGTCTTATTCAGCTCGCTCTGTCTCTCTTTCCGCAAGGGAGGTCTAGCTCCAGAGCTCCGCTGAGTTCACCTTGTAACACCAAAATCACATTCATCTCCACATAACAAAACCCACACAGAGGAGTAGGGCATTACGCCTCCGCGCGGCCCGAACCTGTCTACTTACTCCTGTCTCCTTACGTGCCATTCTCTCTTGCCACCTCTCAGCGGGGGTCCCCGGACCCGAGCACATTTCCACCGGACGCCGCAAGCCGTCCTGGGACAACTCCCCTGGCCGAACCTCAAAGGGGGGTCTCCAGACTCCCCACGGTTGGAGTTTCATCCTCCGACAGCCGCGGCTACCGCCCTCAATCCCGTGAAATTGCACCATCTCGGCCATGATCTCCCTAATCCGAGCCCATATAAACACTCCACGTCCCCTCCTCTCTCTTTCCCCTCAAACGTACAAGCTCTCCGTGCCCCCTAGCCCCTCGTGTGCCGTAAACCCGAGCAGCCGCTGCGCTCCGCCGACTCCAATCGCACGTCGCCGTCACTACAGCCGTCGCCTGCCACCGCACTCACGCTTGCTAGCTTCGCCGCCCCCTGCTGCGTCCTGTTCCACCGTCGGCCGCCTCAGATTCCCGCCGGAACCCCATCCTCTCCGTCGTCCTCTTCGGTGAGCCTCTTCGCCGGCCTTTGGCCGTGGTTTCCTGTTTGCCCGTTTGGCCAATCTACTCCCTAACCCACTCTACATCGTTCCCAGGTTCTCCCGCACCTCGTTCGTGTCTCTGTTGTCGCCTTAAGCCGCCAGAACACCACCGCCATTGTTTTCCGAACCTCTTTGCCTCCAATCCCCTCTGATCGCCGTCGTTCGCCGTTCTCCGTCCATCGCCGCACCTCGGTGAGCACCCTGTCGCCTTCCCCACCTCCTCCGCCGCTCGCTGATGCCC
This sequence comes from Oryza meyeriana var. granulata, assembly GCA_003991445.1. Classification (NCBI taxonomy): domain Eukaryota; kingdom Viridiplantae; phylum Streptophyta; class Magnoliopsida; order Poales; family Poaceae; genus Oryza; species Oryza meyeriana. The sequence goes on along the minus strand of RYFJ01002966.1, from coordinate 31,622 downwards.
TCCGCCACGCAGCGACCATCAGGCCACGCGGGCCGGCGAGGCTCGGTCTCGACTTGATCTGAGCCGTCCGATCTGCCTTGGCAGATCGGGGCCGCTCGTGCGCCTGTGTCAGCGGCCGCACGCGCGTGGATCGCGTCCACCGTGCGCCGCACTCTCATGCGCCACTGACCCATGGGTCCCACCTGTCGGCGCTGGCCCTGTGGTCCGCTGACGCATTAAATCCTTGTTAATTCGCAATAAATCATTTAGAAATTGTTTTTGCATTGGGACAATCACAGAAAACCTTTAAAAATCCATAACTAATTCATACGAGCTCCGATTAATTCCATTCAAATTTCATTAAATCCAGAAAAATACCAAGAATCCATTATAAATACTTTCAGCCCCTGTTTCAGTGTCCACATATACTATTTTCAATTGTTTGTACTTTATTTGCTATAGAAACCGACGTAGTCGACCCTCCAGTTTATTACGAAGTCGTTGCCGAGTTCGTCGAGCCGGGGCAAGGCAAGTCGCATCGTTTCCTCGATCATTTTGTACCCATTTATTGCAAAATATTTGTTTTAAATTATTAAACATGCATTGTTTCATTATTTCATGTGGGAAGGTTGATCTATATAAATGCAATTTTTATTGCTCTGACTTAATTCCACCTGTACACCTTTGTAGCTAGGAATAATATGATTAGAGGATACGATTAGGATGCTTAGCCATGCTTAGAGACTGTTAGCTCACATGAGGAAATAAATGCTATTATTTACATATATAGTTTGACTCTATGTCGGGAAATGGAACCTTGGATAGGTTGATATTAAGTACTAAAATTTGACCTAAATGGTGGGCTGTGGATACATGATTCTGGTGGTCGCACCCATAACAATTAATGACCGGTTCGCGAGAACCCCTTGGGCAATTAATCGTATATTCCACAAGCTAGCATGGGCAACGGCTGGGTTTGAAGCATCTCTTTTCCCTCTTCTAGGCACCGTTGGTGAGAATGGGCATGATGGAGTTGGGTCGGCTCGGGGTCGGGTTGATCGGCTTCCGGATTCATTGTGACGCAAGGGGGTAGCCTGGCTGATGTGGGGTGTCCTATTAGCAGGCATAACCTCAGCGTGGTGTGGATAGTTAGGGAGAGGCTGCGTGAACGGTCCTGTCACAGCATCTCACGGGGTGTTGTGGTGACACGCCGGCACACGGGAACGTGTGTGGGACTATGTCTTGTGGATACAATTGTACACCTCTTATCAGAGTAAATCTATTCGAATAACTGCGCCCGTGGTCATGGGCATCTTGGTTAAGACTCACTGTGATTAGTCTCAATTGCTATAGTGTTAGGATGGATGATTGGGCCTGGTTAACGTGGTGTAACGTTGATCAGTAGAGGATTAATATTGTTCAATTAATCAACCTTTTTACAATTTACGGACTACCACTGTTTGCAATTGCTTTTACGCAAATAAACCCCTAGCCTATCTTTATCTCCCATGCATTTTGCATAATTGCGGGTGTGACTTGTTGAGTACTGTGGGTGGTGCTCAGTCTTGCTCCATTTCCCTTCTTAGTGGTGGAGTACCTGTCGGACGAGGATTATCAGGAGGACTAGGTTGGATCTGTCATCAAGATGTCTGTGGAATGGAAGCCTCCGCTTAGCTAGCTGTATATAGGCTTTGTTTATCTTTATTGCTGTATTTATGTAAGACAATTTTATTCTGTTTGTAAGATGCACTCTGTATGGCAACTTGATATTGTGTACCCTGACTTTTCTGGACAGGGATTTAATACACAGAAATGTTTAAAATTCTGGTTACGAATTTCTGGACGTTACACCGGGCTCTTCGCCCGGTGCGCCTAGTCTTTGCCCATTCTCTAGACTCTTCACCCGATGCTTCAAGGTTTCACCTAGTGCGCCAGGCTCTTCGCCTGTTCGTCGAGCTCCTCGCCCGGTGATTCGATCTTGGTATGACCAAAGGGGTTGTGGCCTGCCTCCAACATTATATATAAAAAATACATCATTTAGCAATTCGAAAAACATACTTATTTTCGTAAATATGTATGGTGCTTTGCCTACATTAGCATGAGGTTAGGCAAGTCACCTCTATAGGATAGCACAACCTTTTGTAAAATAAGTTAGATATTTAGAGTTTAAACTTTATTTAAAATAAATTAATTTATATATTCTTACTTATCTTCGATCTATGAACCGAGAGATTTATCTTTTTAATAGTTACTTACCCATCCGTACTTTTTTATTTACGAGAGACACTTGATTTTTTTTTAATCAGTGTTAATTTTTTCTCCAGGTGCGAGGATTCAATTTGCCATTGGAAAGAGAGACTTGCTAGGATACTACTGATAAGCATGACTTTCGAACTGTTAAACGATATTTTTTAAAAAAATTCTTTTATATAAAAGTATCTCTAAAAAATCAAATAGATCTATTTTTTAAGTTTTTAATATTTAATATTTAGTTAATTACATGCTAATAATATTTCTTATTTTGCGTGTTGTCTCGAACGTCACCTTATGCTTGATTCGGTTCTGCTTCTAGCTTATGGCTTATCTCTCGATTTCCGATATCACATTTTCCAAAACGCAAAACGATGTGTGTTTTTTACAAAAAACTTTCTATATAAAAATATCTTAAAAAACAATCAGATTCATTTTTGAAGTTTCTAATAGTTAATACTTATTTAATCACGCGCTAATAATATTTTTCGTTTTACGTGTAACTTATTAGCCACACTCACCAACCTTCCCGAATGCCACCTTAGTGCCTTTTGAGTGGCTTGATCGTAGATGGAGTATGAGGCCACTGGTTGGGGATACTTGTACCGTAAATACCCACCCACGAGTAAAAAGAATGAGTGCTCATTTGGATCATAGGGGATGACGCATTTTTTTTTAGAAATTAAGTTCATTTTCTTTAAAATTCGTGCAATTTTCTTTCTATTTTAAAGGAGCCTTTGTTGCATAGTGATCCTCGAAACAACACCTAGAGTTTGATACCATATGTGTACAAAGAAAGTAACACAATCTAACATTGTTTTTCTTTGGTTTCATATTTTGAAATAAAGTTTTGCACCTCCACGTAACACAAATTAAGCTGACCCAATAGGATTTTTTGGGTACCTCATTAAGAACTGTAAAATGCATACACTTTAATAGAAAACTAGGAACTGGTATCAATCCAACGGGATGCCCATATTTATGGCGGCAATATGCCAACATATCGTGTTGTTTTGAGAAGCGTCTTTGTTCTGATTCTATAAGTTATAGGTACATGCTATATCCAATAAGTTAAAATTCTCATGGCCATGATTAAATGTATAACTGTGTATGTACATAGTTGTTATAAGACCGGAAGTTACTTTTTAAAAAATATTTTTTCTTTTTTGTTTGCCAACTATGAATATATGTATGGAGATATTTTTTGAGTAAATTTGACAAAGCTACAGGTTTTTCAACCAAATTATTGTAAAACTACATATTTAAGACGTTATATTATAAAACTATAAATTTAGAATCAAATTTATCAATAAATACATATTTAAGGCCAAATATCACAAAATTATAGATTTAATATTAAAGTTATTACAAAACTACATATTTAGAGTGTAAATCCCTATCACTGTCGTTATATTGGAGCTATAAACATTATAGTTTTGTGATTAAATTAGCACTGTTTTGTGATAAATTTACTACTTAATCTGTAGTTTTGAATATGTAGTTCTACGATAAATTTGATACTAAACCTATAGTTTTGTAATGCAATATTTTAAATCTGTAGTTTTGTGATTATTTGACCAAAGTATATGTATTTTGTAAATTTTACTCTTTTTTTTAACGTCGAGACATTTTGAGGTACTCTTGAATTGGCTGTCTGCTAAGCCAACACTACGTCATTTTTTAAGCTTCGTAATAAAATGAAGTTCTGAAACTGTCACATACGTTCTGAAATATGAAGCTCAGTTACAACCACTGAACAGTTGGAAAAAGATAAAAGATAACAATTCTATAAATTCTAGTGGCCTTTTATGGAGTGTTCGAATACACAGGTTTAGATAAAAAACCACCTCGTTTTCTGTTAGCATATTTTTCAAACTTAATCTATTTTTTAAGTTATAATAACTAATACTCAATTAATTATATACTAATAGCTCAAATCTATTTGTTTGTTCTTTCCTCACCTTCAAACTCAGAAAGTGGCCACTGTACTGCATACATTCTGTCCAAAAGTCCCATCAGGAGAACACCGTTTCCAATACTTCGTACGCAAGAGAACAATATTCCCCATATCCATCCACGTAACATAACTTTTCTGAGCTCAGTTCCCTGTCAACGAGCTTTACGCGATTCCTCGCCATAAAATAGAGCTGACTGAATCTTTAACCCTTTTCCCCCATTTAAGTTCCTTTAACTAATCCAACAGCATACGAACAGTCATGCATGCATGTATTGCTGCATGTGCAAAGTACCCCAGGCAGCAGAAGAGGAGAGTGCAGCATGCATGCATGTTGCAGGAGAGGATTAGCAGCAAACAGCAAGTAGAACAAACTAAAGGAGAGAACAAAAGGTGGCGGATGGGCCGGTCAGTCTAGCTATTCTCCATGGCGGGAAGCAGGCTACCGCGTAGCGTAGTAGGGAGGGCCCCCGCGTAATAGACAAATGCACCGCCCCGGTCGGTCGGTGGAGGCAAGGTGCGTGACGACCCGGTCGACGGCTGCACAGTACACATGTTTGATAAGCTTACGAGACGACGAAATGTCTCGTAGGCGAAAGGCAGGCCATTATTGGCCTGGATTGTGCTACTGCCAATAAAAGTTGGGCTAACATAAGCGCGACTCTGGATATGGCTTACGGAGCAGCAGCCAATTAACCAAGAATGCACGGCAGCGCGAGACCGCGTCCGCCCCCGGGGGGGGGGAGCAATCGCCGAGGAAATCGCGCGTTTCCGACCATTTTGGGTGTGGGGTGTCCACTCTCGCGGTCTCGCTCGCAGCTGGCTAACCCCAACCACCGGCGGGCGGGGCCGGACGGCTTGGATGATGGAAATCTGGCAATGCAGGCGGACAAACGGTGAGGTCAACCCTTCACGTAGTCGTTTGCTCATGAGCCTGCCGTGCCCACGGGATTCTTTGCCCGCTCGCTCGCCCGCACCACGTTATACCCACGCGTAGCAAGTGCTAATATTTTATCCTTCTGTCTATCAATATAAGGAATAGTTAGAATCTAAATGAAAAGATAAAAAAAAATCTTTTTAAAGCACATCTTCCGAATTACTAAATAGTGTGTTTTTTAAAAAAATTTCTATCTAAAAGTTACTTTAAAAAATTATATTAATCATTTTTAAGTTTAAAATAATTAATACTTAATTAATTATATGCTAATGGTTCATCTCTTTTTGTGTGATCTTCTTCTTTTTTTTTTGCCTCACCTTCAAATTATCTCTAAATATCTTTGAACTTCGATATAATCTTTAATGTACTACTTTAACAAATACTATCTTATAAAAATAAATTATTTTAAAGAAAAAGAGTGATATATTATGATAATTTGTTTAATGATAAATCTAATAATATTATTTTTACATTATTAATCTTTATTATTATTTTTGTTATTGATTGTCAAAATAAAAAAATTAATTTAATATTATTCTAATAATATTTATATTTACGAAACTCGTTTTCTCAGCCACGGAGGCATGGACACCATCACACAGTGCCCAAATCATGGGCTTGGCTACCTCGAAACCGTGCCTGGCGACGATGATATTGGAACAGGGGACAAGTGTAGTGCTATATGTAGCTAGCTAGTAGTACGTCGAGCATAAAAGGCTTACTTTTCTGAAGAAAAAAATGTATATTGCCCCAGCTTCAGTCTCGTTCACGCTAGATGCCACTATCTGCTTAAACTAGATACCACTATCTTCACGCTAAAAACTGAAGAAAAAAAGGTCGTCACTCGTCAGACGTCAGGCCAAACTGGACACGCTCCAAGCACAGAATCTGCTTTAAACTAGTGATAAAACGCACTCTTACATGGCTACCTGCATGCATGCAAGCTGCCAACCTGCAGCCAGTTGCAGCGAATTTTAGGTCGCCCTCGCGGGAGCTCCACCTCCACGCTGCATGCATGATATGCGTGGCGACTGGCGAGCCGCGCGCTGACCCGGCCGCCGGCCGATCCATCCCCATCCATCTGTGACTGCGACCCCGCGAGCATGTCTCGAGTGTACTGGTAGCTAGCGGCGTTGCTTGGCTAGATCCAGCCACCAACCTGCCCCTTTTTATTGTCGGCTTCCATGGTTTACGTGACATGCTCGCGCTAGGCTGCAACTACCATTTCAAGTCAGCGGTAGCAAGCTGGGACAGTGAGATGTGCGGGCGAGCCGCGAGCGTCCCCGGCGAAGCATGCCAGGGGAGGAATTTTTTTGATTTTTAGATTTATTTATTAAAAGATTTGTAAAAATAGATTTTCGTTTCAAAAAATTGCAAAAATAGACTTCTGCCGCCCTCTGGGAGGGCGATTTTATGACGTGGCTGACGGCCGTTGGCCCCCCGCCGACGGCCGTCAGCCATTTTGCAGGCGGCCCCCGGCCTCCCAAAAACCGCCCTCTGAGAGGGCGGCAAGGGGGCCGCCTGCAAAATGCGCCCGGGCCGGCCATTTTACAGGCGGCCCCCTTGCGCCTCTGGGAGGGCGGTTTTTGGCTTGCCGCCCAACTAGAGGGCGGTATTTAGCGTTAATATAGTCCGGACCGTCCGGACCCTATCCGGACAGTCCGGACCAATATTCCGAAAAAAAAGAAAAAAATTGATTTAAAAAAATTAATTTTCGAAATCAATTTTTATGTGACTACCGGCTGCCGTCACTATTTCCTAGGCGCATACTGTCGTCACTCCCTGGCCGTGCCATCCTCACACAGTAGTTGCATCGTTAGTTGGATATCAATAGGTTTGTATGATAGTTAATGTGTGTTTAGTTGTCACCGCTCGGAATGTACTTTCGTCGTGAAGTTGACACTCGAAAATTCATATTTTTGATCAGATTCGTCAGAAACGTAGATCGTGAGGAATACGTCGTTTGATCGATGAGCGTAAACGAAGTAAAGTGGTTTCATCAGGAAACGTAGAATTAATAAAACGTTATATACAACAGACAAACTATTACAGACACAAAGTACTGCGGGCCCGGACCGTAACCTCTAGGCCTCTTCGACTTCCTACCCTGCGTTCGCACCTGTCCCTGGGAGTACGTCAACCGGTCTGGTGGTACAGCACGGCCAGCGCGGGTCGTCTGCACGGGTGTGGCAACTGGTGGGTCCTGTGTCTGTGGTGGCGGAGCTCCTTCGAGCTGCGAGGCAGCTAGTATCTCATGGATCTTCTCGCCCTCGTCCTCGTCTCTAAATCGTCCCCCTCGAAAGGACCCGGTGCCCCAACCGCTGCCGCGTGCGCCTGCGTGAGGAGCCAGCGCCAGCAAAACATCGATGGCGCTGTAGAGTGGAACAATGTACACCAAATTATTGATTATTGCAAATCGAAATTTTGCAAGAGAAAAGTAACTTTGATATAACCTGAAGGACTTCTGTGGTGGCACCGGGGGCACTTGTCATGCCCAGCTGCACCTGTGGTTGTGTGTGGTACACTCCATGCGTCGACGTGCTAGCTCCAGAGGGATGTAGGTACGGTGTAGCGAAGGCTGCAGGGAAGCATATTGATGTACAACGGTGCATGTCATACAAGGAAACATATTATGAACGGAAGGTTAGTAGAATTTACCTCTGGAGGGGCCAGATGGCTGACTGGAACCCTGTGGGCGCACTCCTGCTCCTCCTGTTCCTGTTGGCCGTGGCTGCTGCTGGGGTATATAGACGGGAGGTACCGCGTCAAGCCGCGCGACAAGTGAGCGCACGAAGCACTGTGTGCAACGCCTGACGAATCCTCCGAAGGTCGTCCTCTGCTCGTCCGCAGTCAGCACGATCCAGTGTCCAAACCGTCCGAACGCCGCGTTGACATCACCCTGAATCTGTCGCGCTGCGTCGGCCTATTACAAATGTGATTGATTATGTGTTAGAACCGTGGCTTACCTAGAAAGGGAATGGCAAAGTGCAAAGATAAAGTGACTTACCGCGCGAAAGTAGTCCTGGTCACGGTGTGTAGGATACGTGTCCGTCGTAGCAGCGACGTGTGGCTGTGGATCACTGGGTGAACGTTACGCGTATGCGGGTCGAGGTTGGTACACCTAAGGTATGCTAGGTAATGCTCCTCAGTGTGTGCACGGAACTCGTCGACGACATCCTCCCGTCGCCAAACCAGTCTCCACATACGGCTGCAGTCGGGGATACACTGAGCACTGGCTGCCTGTCCCTACGATATACCTATTTGCAGAGAGTGCATTAGAGTACATTAAAGAGTGGTAGAACTAAACAAGATCGTAGTTGTACTTACCGGTGCACATCGCGCGGCACAACGACCTCTATGGGCATAGAGAAGACTGACGTAGGCCGAACTGTCGCATCACGCGCTGTGGAAGTGGGGCTCGACGAAGATGTTGAACACCAACGGCACTTTCGTCAAACCAGTACCTGGTCGCGCATGCAAAGAGAACAGAGTCCGAGCGGTGCCACGGGCTGCGATGGCCTGTGGACTATAGGGCTCCAGACGACGTCGCTGGGCAGCAGGCGGTCCAACTCCATAACGACTCGGAGTAGGCCCTCCTAACCTGGTTGTGGCGTAACGACGCTGCAAAATAAGAAAAGATTACACGTCAGTGTTTGTGCATAGGTGGTAAACATAGAATTTCACATTACGTACCTCACGGCGACACCATACCGTCCATAGTCGGGCGGTCCTCGGGCCACTGCCGTACAAGCTCCAGGGCGCCTCGTAGGCAGAGAGCTGAATGAAAGGACGGCTATCGCGAAACGCTCTGTGCCATAGCTGCAGAAGGAGAGGGCAACCGGCGAGAATCGCACCTGGATCGGTCTTCGTGCACGCGTCACAAAGAGCACGGTATGTCGCCGCTAGCACAGCAGATCCCCAGCTCACTGCGGTACGTAGCCGTCCTGCGCTGTCGGCGATCGCACGAGCGTAGTGGATCAGTCCCTTGTCCACCGCGTGCCCGTGACTGTTGGTGAACATCACCCACCCGAACAACACAACAGGTAGGCCTCCATGCTCCGCTGCACCGAGTATTCGTCGGCGTCGTCGTCTAGCTTGTCAGGCTGTAAAGGAAGATCATAGTCAGCATCACTGCTCCTTTATAGGTCGGATGATTGTGAAGCAAATGAATCTGTGACTTACGGTGAACTGTAGCACCCACGCCTGCGAGGGGCCAGCGTGGTGTAAGGCGGTAGCGACCTCGGCATACCAAGCCCAGGTAGACGCTGCACGGCCTCGAACCGAGCAGATATGTCCTGCGCCCAACCGTGCCCCCGTCAACCGGACCGACTGCGTCCCCTGCGAGGGGAAGTGCCCAGCAGGTAGGACACGTCCTGTAGTGTGGGAGTCATCTCGCCACATCGGTAGGTGGAACGTGTGGGTCTCCGGTCTCCAGCGATCCACCAGCGCTGCCAGAAGTGACCGGTCAGCTTCCTAATCGCCTGGCGGGGTCTCTCTCGTCCGGTGCGGGCTCAACTAGCCTGCACAGCGGAAGAAGTCCAGCCTCACACACCTGCCAATATATAGAACTGTTATTCAATATCGGGAAAAACATAGATATGCCAAATGATGTGAAATGAATATTCGTACAGCTCTTACCTCTGACGGAACCGGGGGTCTATCCGCAGGAGCTGACGTGAAGGCGTGGACGGAAGGTGCTAGCTGGGCACCCTCGACGGCTGACAGGTAAGACGGTGGGACTGGTCGAGACCCCGGTCGAGCAGCTCTGGTGTAGGGTACGCCATACCTTGCATACAAATAGAGAGTTAGCGTAAATTAGTTTTAATGTTTATAGCATTGTTACATGACAATAAAACAACAGTACGATACATGTCATTCTACAACAAAGATCAAGTATAGACTTACACTACACCCAGCACCACAATTGTTCGAGAACGTCTAAGACGGGGTCGTCTTGAAGTTTGTGCTTCACCTGTAGGACGACTACCATCAGCGGCTGAACCCGACGGTCCAGCTTCTGCCGCCTTGGACCGGCTGCATCCTTTGGACATTTCTTATAGTATGACCTGTTTGGTCACACTTTGAACAACGTTTAAGTCTTCCACCGCTTCTGACTCATCCATGTCATTACGGATGCGTCTTGTCTTGCGGCGATCTTTTTTAGTCCTCAATTTGTTGGGTCCAGGAATGTAGATAGCTGAGGATTCTCCGTAGTAAATGTCCCGCTATATCGAAACCGTATATCTCTCCACTCCAGGTATTATAGATTGCTTCTTTTCTGAAATAAGGTGAGACAAAATAACGTGCTTCGATCCACACTCACCGCTCGCGGCAATCACATGGGAACATGGCTTGTGGAGCAGAGTAGGTTTTTCGGCACGAGCACTTGCAGGTCCCGTCTTCTTTGAGCACACACTCCTGCACACTCTTTTGCGGTAGATTCCGCGCATGCCCTTGTCGACACACAATATTTTAAAATCTGTGTTCTTGTGTGCCTTGAGGTAGAGCACGATGTCTTCGGGCCTTATTACTTTTATCTTGCAGGTACTTAGTGAGCAGCGTTCCAAAGAAAAGATTATATCCGTCATTGAGGGGCCAGCTGCTCTGAACCGATCTCTAAAGTACTTGCATTGTGCCATGCAAGATAAATTCAACTATTCCAACAAGTGGGAGCCCTCGAACACCACGCATCACCCAGTTATAGACCTCTGCCAAATTTTGTGTCATTATGCCAAATCGAGAACCATCCTTGTCAATACAACAATGCCCATTTCTCCTTTGGCTCATTCTCATCCACTCTGAAAATTTTCTAACTGAGGATGGCATGCTTCTTCTCATACGAGGTCATCACTTGATAGAGGTTCAAGAGCTTTGTGGAGCTCATCCCCTCAATGGTAGCCCTCCTGGACTGCTCATCTGTTTGTTTAGAGGTCAGCTCATCCAACTCCTCCAAAGCTCATTGAACTTCTTCTCTTGATTCTGGACGCAAAGCCTCTTGAAAAGATCCATAAGGTGCTTATTTCTAAACTGTCTGTAGAAATTAGCACCATATGACGCATGCACCATCTGCTTTGAACATCAGACCACCTTGGTGGGTATCCTTCTCAACATCCATCTCTCAGTTTCTCAATTGCACGCAGCAAGCCAGAGCTACGGTCATGTATGAGGCATACATCTGGTCTCATCCGTACAACTGCTGTCTTAACCCTTTCTAGGAACCAATACAGCTATCAGTGTTCTCACTCTCAACAAAAGCGAAAGCCACGGTAGAACTTGGTTGTTTCCATCAACTCCAATTGCTGTTTTAGCTGTCCTCTATATTTTTCCAGTCCCCAGAAATGTCCATCGATGCAGAGGATAGGACGACAATGGATAAATGCCTGAATGCAAGCACCTTAGTGCAAAGAATACACGTTTGCAACACGCTTTTATTACCATGGTCAATTGATGGAAAGGCTTTCAGGTCATAGCACGTCTCCGGATTCCTCTGAAGAATCAGCTTCTAAGAGACGAGGCAAATTATCATAAGATGCTTCAAATGTGCCAAACCTCATCTCTACAACTTCTGTTTTTGCCTCCAAGCCTTATCATAGCTAATTGTATATTTGAATTTCTCTTCAATATGCCTAACAATTGACCTTGGTTCATACCCAGGTTGTTGACAATATGAGAGTACACTCTGTTGCAACATAATGCAGAGGTCATGTTTTATGATATTTTTCAACACTTGTCAGTAACATGAATACTCCGTCACGATTGAACTTGCCAATAATCTTTCCATATACCCTTGAATGCGTGACACCGCCATGGACACCATCCTTCATGCACTTCAGGGTCTTCATACACTGATTTGTTTGACTTCACGACCGAGAACTCCCTCTGAAGTGACACCGCCCATTGTTTGACTGCCTCCTTTAAATCTTCTACATATGCGTACTTAGCCCCCTGATGACCTCATTCTGCTTGTACTCCCGGCACATGATGCGCTCGGAGATAGTAAGCGCAGAGAAGTCCTCGTTGCTCATTCTGCAGGCACACGTTGTCCTCATCAGACGAGTCATCATACTCTGCATGCTCATTTTCAGAATCTTCTCTAGCCATTTCTTGGATGATCGTGTCGATATGTTCTCCCTCATCTGCCACACCTGTTGCCTGTCTATCTTCTTCATTCCCTCCTTCATTCCCTTCTATTGTTTCACTATCACCTCCCGCCGTACTTGGACCCTCATCATCTTGTACGGGCATTGCACCAGTGTTGTTATCTTTCTCATATAGGACACAAGTATGCCCAGTGGCAGCCACGTTGAAATGCATTCTCCACATAACCATCTTCCAAGGTGGCAGTGCAATCCACTGGCATCAGTTCCCAAAAAAACCTTCAACTACACGACTGACTACTACATACAAGGTTATTCCGCTGAGCTGAGGGTCCAGTCGAAACCCTCGCATCAGCCAGTTGTATACTGATCCAAAACTTCTCTCAGCTGGCCTATCATATCCTTAGCCGTTGAACTAAACTCCGACAGATCATACACCGTCTGGACCATATCTCACATTCCTTGCCCCGTGAATAACTAAATATCACCTTATTTGACATATCTGTTGATGAAAAATACAGTTAAACTAGGTACCAACATCCTCCTAACATCTAAAACCGTGTATTCCAGATTTTACAAGTAACATCTGTACAAAAAATAAGTCATCTAACAGATTAACTAAAAACTAAGATCTATATAGTACTATACACGTAACTAGTACATTACTACATTAATTCTTACATACAAATAGAAATTGCAAAGGACAATGGATTTTACCTGCAGGCAAATCAAGCAAACGGGCAGAGCTTCGCTGCTTTCGCCCTCTCAGCTCTCTCTGTTTTTTTTTTTTCTAATTTGAGTGAATTTTATGATTTTTTGAGTCTGGAGGGGGTTTTATACCCGGGGGATAAAAACCGCCCTCCATAGGGCGGCAGGGGCCGCCTGAAAAAACCACCCTGCAAATGGGCGACTTTGCAGGCGGCCCCCCGGGAGCAAAAACCGCCCTTTCAGAGGGCGGTTTTTGGGCACATTTTGCAGGCGGCCCCTTGCCGCCTCTGAGAGGGCGGTTTTTGGGAGACCGGGGGGCCGCCTGCAAAATGGCTGATGGCCGTCGGCGGGGGGGCCAACGGCCGTCAGACACGTCATAAAATCGCCCTTTGGGAGGACGATTTTTAAAAATCGCCCTCCAGAGGGCGGGCGGGAGTCTATTTTTGCAATTTTTTTGAAACAAAAATCTATTTTTGCAAATCTTTTAATAAATAAATCTAAAAATCAAAAAAATTCACCAGGGGAGCGGCCGGCTGGGGGGCCTGGGCGGGCCGCCGGGAGCCTAGTAAGTCTTTTTCGTGATTGAGTCATGGTGAAGTACAAGCCCACGCATGTTGTAGTCCGAATTTTTTTATTTTTATATTTTTTTAAAAAAATATTTACAAAAGTATATTTTCATTTCAAAAATTTACAAAAATATACTTCCAACGGCTTAAAAACGTCATCCCAGAAGATGATTTTATGACGTGACAGACAGCCATGGACCGAGCGACCGACGGCCATCTGCCCTTTTTGCAGACGGCCCTCTTTAGCTCTCTGGGAGGACGACAAGGGGGCCGTCCGCAAAAACGTCGGCCTCCTTTAGCCCTTCCAGAGGGCTATAAGGGAGCCGCCTGTAAAAAAAAGGCAGATCGGCCGTCGCCCGCCCTAGCTCATGATCGTCTATTACATCATAAAAACGTCCTCTGGGAGAACCAAAGGGAGTTGTGAGTATATTTTTGTAAATTTTTAAAATGAAAATATATTTTTTAAATATTTTTTAAAAAAATTATAAAAATAAAAAAATTCTAACTGCTCTGCTTCCCGACCAAATGGCATCGTCGGCCCATCAGATTTTGCCAAAAATTACCTGCATTTGCCATCGCGGTAACCCCCAGCGGCCCAGGCGCGTCGCCCGTCTCTCTCCATCTCCCGAACCCCTTCCTCCCAACCCGTCTCGCGAGCGGAAGAGAGCAGGCGGTGCACGGTGGCGCACGGCGGCGCACCGGCGGGAATCGGCCCCTCTCTGCATCCCCTCGCTGCATCCCCTCTCTGCATCCGGCGGCGCACGGGCGGCGGAGGGCGGCGCACGGGCGGCGGAGGGCGGCGTAGGGCGGCGCACAGCGGCGGTGGGCGGCTGAAGGCGTCGGCGGCAAAGTCTAACCGGGATGGGTCACGCCTAAGGTCACGGTTTACGCCTCGCCGCCTCCTCCCGGGGAAAGCAGATTCTAGGGTTCACTCCTCCTCTCCCAGGAAGCGAAGATCTACAGCTTTTCGCCTCTTCCGCCACCGCCGCTCCGGCCGCCGGATTTCGTGCCGTCCATGGCTATAGCTTGATCCTAGGTCCTAGGGGGTGCGCGCAATCGGTGACTCACCACCCGCGGCCGTGGGGCGAGCCGTGCGCGTAGCAGGCCGGCGAGCCAGACTGGTGGGAGGGGTCAGGGCGCAGAGCCGTGGGCGCGCGGCCGGCGAACCAAGTTGCTAGAGCCAGGCGCACTTCTCGGCACCAGTGCAGGTACCATCCTCTAATGTCTCTTCTCGTTGATTCTCACTCTCAGTCTCTGTTCCTTGGTTGTCACTGGAAATCAAGAGTTTGAGAAACCGTTGTTTTTTGTTTGTGATATGCGTATGTAGATCAATATAGCAAGTTCAATTGATGCAGGCTCGTCTGGAACGCTCGAATTGAAATGATTCTTGTCAAATTCATGTGAAATTTCTCTTTTCCAAGCGAGTCATAAAGAGGAATAGGCATTTTTTTCCTTTTTCTCCTTTTTTTTTCATGATCAGGCTAGTGGAGATACCCCATCTGCATTGCTTAAGAGTTCTGACCTGCTACTAAAGTGTGCACACCCGTTGCAGTTTTCAGGGCTCGACTGCTGCCTAACTTCTCAACATATGCTAGTGTTTTTTACTGTCATCGTCTGTGCCATTTGCCTGACTGGTTTCATGAATTTTCCAAACACAGGAGCTGTACAAGATCATGTCTCCAAAGAGAGGAGGAGGTGGCCGCCGAGGTCGTGGCCGTGGCCGTGGGAGAAGCGCTTTGGTAGAAAGTGACATGGACTGTCATGAAACCTCTGCACCTTCTTCCCCAAGCAGTACTTCCGATAAAGAGGACAATGTCGAGTTCACTTCCCCGCAAAGCCCACTACCTTGTATTGCAAGCCCAGTAGAACATGTATGCAGCACATTACTCAATCCTAAGATCAACCACCGTTCGGATGCAATTTTCGGTGATCAGGTTAATCCAAGAGCAATTAAGTTTTGTCATACTTCCATAAGTAACAAGTTATTGTAGGGAGAATAAACTTTGCAGCAGCACTTAAGTTATGATTTTTGCAGGCTGTGGAGCAGTTGAAGTTGCGTCATCACAAACCTTTAAAATTTCACGAGAGATATCGTCCTTATTTGAGGGATGCCGGCTTGCTTGGGCTCTCACAAATTTGCCAGAAGATGCCTCAGTTGGACAAAGCATTGATCACTGCCCTTGTTGAGCGTTGGAGACCAGAAACTCATAGTTTCACTTGGCTTCTGGGAGATGGCAGTTACGCTACAAGATGTCGCAATGTTGTTAGCTCTTCCTATGATGGTCGTCAGTTTGTTCTACCACTGATCATGATTATGGCAGATGGTCATTGATTGTCTAGTCATGATCCAAGAGGACCATCGATGCCTGGAAAATCTTTTCTGCACTACAAATGGTTGAAGAAGCATTTCTATGAATTACCAGAAGGGGCAGATGATCAGACCATGGAGAGGCATGTTCGAGCATATATCCTTAGCCTTTTATGTGGGGTGCTATTTCCTGATGGAACAGGACGGATGAGTCTGATATATCTTCCACTGATTGCTGATCTTTCTCGTGTTGGGACATACAGCTGGGGGTCTGCAGTGCTGGCCTTCCTATACCGATCTCTTTGTTCTGTTGCTTCCTCCCACAATATCAAGAACATTGGTGGTTCATTGCTTCTCTTGCAGCTTTGGAGCTGGGAGCGCTCCCATGTTGGCAGACCATTGGTTCGGTCCCCACTATGCCCGGAGACAGGCAGCCCACAAGACGTGCCCCCAGTTGGCTTTCGTTGGGTAGGTGCTCGCACACAAAGTGAGAATGCTACACGCTGGTCTTAAGCAGTACAGGATGAGCTAAACCTGCAGCGAGCAGATCAGGTGAAGTGGAGCCCTACTTGCACATTGAGTCCTCAAGCTTGCCACCACTTTGTACAAATGATGCAGACTTGTGGCTTACACAAGCTCCACTAATAAATTTTCCGATAGTTGAGATGTATTTGCCTGAGCGAGTGATGCGGCAATTTGGCCTTCGCCAATCTATTCCACCACCTTTTCGACCTACACTACAGGCGTTGCATCGTATTAGTCGACGTGGCAGAGAACGTGAGAACTGGGAAGAGACCCACCATGAGTACATTCAGGAATGGGAAGCCCGCCGACAGCGTATATTTCGAGAGTCAGAGCAGTATGACCCGTCTTCTTATGAGGAGTACCTGCATTGGTACTCAGGAGCTACACGGCGTTATCTTGTACCATCAATCAGCGATGATGTGGAAGCAGGACCTTCATTACAACCTGATGATTCAATTGATCTGCAGTATCAAGCCAAGGCTCCTATGATCCGCAAAGCAGTAAGCCTAAATTATCTTTTCAGTTCATATGATCAGTTTCTAAAGTTGACTGAACCTAATTTTTTTCAGATATACACTTCCTTTTGCAAGACTTCAAATAGTTTTTACAAGCACTCCATGCATAATTAACTACTATATTTTAACTTCAAGGCTCTGCTTATTGTTGTAGGTTGATAAACTGCATGGTATGGTAAAGAAGGCCAAGATAGCCATGACATCCACAGCTGATACAACCACACAAGCCTTGGTCTTTGAGTTTCTGCATGGCTTTCAAGATGTTCTCCATGACCTCGGCGAGATCAAGGAAAATGGTGTTTCAGCTACTAGTCCACATGTTGAATCAGCTGCCACTCAAGACATGTCTCTACTTTTGCTAGAAGCTGAACAGAACATTGTTGGTGCCGATCAAGAAGCTCAACACCAGGAAGAGGAAGAGCTTCACGTGGTGGATGATGCAACAATGACCCTCGAGCCTATGGATGAGGAAAACAATGGTTTCAACAATATCATCTGCCCATGTCCTTCACTGGAGTTGGAGGAACATTGTCACTCACCTACACCAGCCATTGATGAGTGTGATACAGCCACTCCTGCTCCAGACTCTGTAATTCCACAGCGAAGCACTGATGTTGATCAAGATGGACATCTGGAAAACCCTAATGAAATGGACCAGATTGTACTGATGGTGGAACCTATATGTGTGGACAACAATGGTTCCAACAATGTGCTCTCATCCATCCCGTCAGCTCAGCCGCTGGAGGAGAATTGTGAAGTAGCAAAGGCAGCCAATGAAAATGCCGATTCAGCCACCCAGGTTACTGGCTCATCTACTGCACAACAGGGCACGGATGTCAAGCTAGATGCTGAACAGGAAAACCCAGGCACAACAGAGGGCAACTAACTCTAATGGCTGTTCCTCCTTCGTCTGCAAAGGAGACAGGCGAATACGCGATACTGATTCCACCCCTATGGAGCAATCTGTGTCACCTGTGTATTGATTCTCTGAAGGTTGAATATATTGCTGACAGTGCCTGCTTGTTATGAGCCTTTCCAGACTCTTTAGGTTCAATACTGATGTGATGTACTAGCTCACATATCTCTTGATTTGCAAGGTCATTAGGTCGCTGCTTTAAATTCATTATTTTTAGACAGGCAGCCAGGCAGGGCATTTTTAGTTTTTGATTACGCTTTCGACGTCCGATTTGAACTCGATGGCTGGTAATGTGTACCTTCTTTTCTTATAAAAACAGAAAAAAGGCCTTTTTTTCAAAAAAGAAAAAAATAAAGGAAAAAAACATGCTGGAGGCAGGCCTGGCAGACTGGCAGCGAGGTTTATAAAAATATACTCCCAACGCACTTTTGAGAGAGTGTTTTTTTTAATATCCTTTAACAGAGAACGATTTGATGACGTGGCAGGCGGTCCTCTGGCCATAAATAAACCGTCCTTTAGGAGGGTGGTAAGGGGACCGCCTGCAAAATGGTCTCAGGGAGTAAAGACTCCCATTAGGACGATACTAGATGCTATCGGTCCAACTGGGTGGAGGCAGGTGGTCCGACCGTCATCCCCAGGCTGGTCCGACCGGGTGGAGGCAGACGATCCGACCGCCACACCTACTAGAACTGCTGGGCAGTCAGACCATCCTCCAAATCCAGTACAACCGATAAGCATCTGCACTTTCACGCAAATTGCTCGCTGCTGGCACTGCGCAGCTGGTCAGCCTGGCCGGGCTTCGGCATGGCACCGAACGCCGTCCGCTCAGGTCAAAGTGGATCGGCTCGCTGAGGCACGGGCCTTTGGGGCACTCGTCAGTGATGACGACAGTCACTAGGTTGCCCGAGCAAGCGTTGTTGCCAGTGTTTTCACTAAAACAATTTGCACAAATTAATGTCAGATGAAAAAGCATACGCACGTGGGTAGCACAATTAAATCGACGAGCATGCGTAGATATATCGAACTCGTATACAGTATACTGTCCATATATGTACCTGATAGTGTTAACACCAAAATTTGGTATGGCTCTGTATCAAATTCGGTTAAGAAGAAAATTACAGTTAACTGACAGAAGTTGATCCAGAAGGGACCGAATCCAGGAAGAAGCCGTGAAGACCACAGTATGGCGGTTAATTACTGTATCTATTAATTAGGCAAATGCTAGTGTTTATCTTTAGGAGACCTGGTCTTGTGTCTGATCGGGTCCTGTTAGTGTTTCCTTTTATGTTTAGGAACTCTTGTACCGTGTCCAATGAGGACTCGTATCAACTCGGGGTATAAATACGTATGCCCGGGTGCTTTGTAAGATATCTACACCAATCAGATCAATACAATTTCGGCGCATCGCCACCCCTTCGACGGGTTCTTGCTTCTCGAGCTGGGCTGCATCGGTTAAGTTCGACCTCCTGCGAGAGGGTAAGTCTCGTCACCCCGGCCACCGCATCGGCTAGGACTTCCTCGGTTAAGTCCGATATTCTAGTCGGTTTACGGTGGACGGCTTTCCACGATATATCTATTTTATCTATGGCTGCATCAGTTTAGTTTGACCTCATAGATCGATTAGGTATATCACATCACGCATGCACAGATCGTATCAGCTTACTGGGTGTAACTTATCGATAGTTTGTGCTGCATCGGTTAGGTCCGACCTACTAAACTGCCTCCGATAAGCTATTCCTGCTAGGTTGATACTTTTTGCGCAAGCGTCTTATCGAGATGTATAGCCGATAAGTTATCATATTTTACATCACGATCGCATTAGATCTATCGGCCTATCGAGGTCTCGTTATCATCACCAGTCTGTGCTGCAACGGTTGGGTCCGATCTACTAGACTGTTGGTAATAACTTTACTCTTAATAAGTCGATGGGTTTTATGCGATGTTTTATCGGAGTGCTTAGCCGATAAGTTATCTTTATATCCAGCCGATTTGTCACAAACATGTTTGGAAAATCGCTGCCAAGTCGGGGCGGCACGAAATTGCATATCTCGGTTTTTCCCTATGGCAAGAACCCGGGCACGAGCACGAGCGAGGACCCGGGCACGAACAACATGCAATGACCCGGCGGAGCACAAGCGAGGACTGGGCACGGGAACAACGCAGGCGAGGATCCGGGCGCGGGCAAGAGGACCCGGGCACGGGCAGCAGGCGAAGACTCGGGCACGAGCACGGGCACGGGCACGAGTAAGGGCCCGGGCACGGGCGCGGACAGCACCTTGGGCAGCGCTAGCTATTATTATTGCAGTCGGCTGAAGTTTACTCAATCTACTTATTTACGCATCCTGCATATTTATTTTATCAGTTTATAGCCGATTTTTGAATATCCCTTCGGCAATCGGCTAGTTCGTTATTTGCTTATTATTATTAGTGATTGCTCATGCCATCATCGGCTTCTAGTCGGTGTATAAGTGCTACAGTTCATATCGGCTACCGGCCGATCAACGAGTCTAGATCGGCTTTCAGCCGATTGGCTCATTGATTTAATATTTTCCCTCCTTGTCAATTGCAGGGTCAAATTGACTGGCACGCCTACGAACCTCAAGATTTTAGGACCTGCACTGGAGTGAAGCAAATCTCCCAGGCCTTCGCGTGTCTCTAGGCGCCGAACGGCCCCCGGCGGTTTTCGGCGTCAACACGTTTTTGGCACGCCCAGTGGGACACGAAGTTTCGACACGGAGTTTCAATCTGAAGTTCCAAGATGGCTGGAAAAGAGATCAAACAAGATAATATGATTCCAGTCACTATGGAAGATCTAACTGAGGAACAAAAACAGCAAGTCGAGCAAAATATGGCCAATTTTCAGAAACTGTGCTTAGAATCCTTCAGCATGACAAGACAAGGGCCGATTCAGAAGACGCAGTTTTCAAAACCAGTTTTGTTTGGTGAATCGAGCTGCACACCACCTGAAAGTCCACCAGTAAAACCCTTACAGGAGATGGTGAATGAAGCAGTACATCACGCGCTCATCAATCAGTCTGAGATCCTAGTGAACACGCTTCATAATCTTATCAAGAAGACAGTGGACAGATCAATTGTTCAAGAGCCTACTCGGGGTCCTGTCTATCTTCCGCCAAAGACAGAGCCAAATCAGGTTACTTATGAGATAAACAGAAACATATCGGAAAACCTGTTTACACACAACCAGGCTGGGGGGCAACAGGATATTCCTACTGGATACCATCGATCTGCTTATTACGGGGGATATCACCAAAATTATCTAGGAGCTGGGGCCGATCTAGGTAGTTACCAAAGGGAATATCCTAGACAGAATCGGCAACAAACTCCACCTGTACAGTATCAACAGAACAACCTGAGGGGGAGGATTTATCAACAAGGGTTGCAGAATAGTAAGGGAAACAATTTGGGATGCAAGCCCAGGAGCAAACATTTATGTATCGGCATCCATATCCCAAGTGGTTTGACAGAGTGCCGTTGCCACACCGATACAGGGTTCAGATTTTTCCAAGTTTCAGGGCAAGACAACACATTACAGTAGAACCGTCAGAAAGCCGATTCTGGCACAGTGCGGAGAGGCATCGGCTGAGGAGGCTCCGAGAGTTAGGTTTTTTTCCCTTGTCGTTATTGGATGGCTTTTACATGGTTCTCCTCGTTACCCACCGAATTCAGTTCAGGGATGGGCCGATCTAAAAAACAGTTTACAAATACTTTTTGCTGGGATCCATGAGATGAGACTGACGGATTTGACATCGGTTAGGCAACGACCAGATGAAACAGTACCGGAATATATTCAGCGATTTCGGGACGTTAGAAACCGATGTTACAGTCTGAACCTGAGCGATGGACATCTAGCCGACTTGGCTTTCCAGGGTCTTTTAGCGCCAATCAAAGAGAGGTTTTCATCACAGGAGTTCGAGTCCCTGGCGCACTTGGTACAGAAGGTATCGGCTCATGAAAGCCGATTTCAGGAGGCGAAAAAAGATAAATATCAGAGAAGGGTTGCTCAGGTACAGGTTTATTCATCGGACTCAGACGATGAGGGATCCGATGCTGAAGTCGGATTGGCGAAGTGGGCTAGAAACAAAAAATCAGTATCATGCCCGTGGGTCAAGGATATCGGCAAAGAGGAGCGATATTACTTTGACGTCAATAAAGCCGATAAAATCTTCGACCTGCTACTAAAGAGAAACAGATACAAATTCCGCCAAACCACGTAATTCCGTCGGCCGAAGAACTGAAGAAGAAGAGATATTGCAAGTGGACAATACGAATCACATACACCAACGAGTGCAAAGTTTTTCGGCAACAAATTCAATCGGCTGTCGAGCAGGGAGAATCAAGTTTGAAGACAAGAAGCCGATGAAGATTGATGGACAGCCGTTTCCCGTGAATATGGTTTATGCGGGATCGTCGTCAAGGACTCAAGCCGATGAAGGAAGGCATTGAGGATATAGATCTAGGATTACTTCATCGGGCATGATAGAAAATATTCGAAGTACGAAGAACAGTGGATTGAGCCGGACATGGAAAGATATAATCCGCATTGGAATTGCCCGTTCTTCGTTTCTGCTGGGATCAAGGGGAGAGATTGCATCAATTGAGATTGCCCGAATGCAATAATATAGGTCTGGCAGGCTCAGCAGGAAAGGTTTTTGCAAGATGGCCACTTGAAAGGCGAACATCGGTAACAGCCGATTGGAGCCGATCCATGAAGATTCTTTGAAGAAAATGAAGAAATATATGAAAAACACAAATCCAGAATCCTCAATGGTGTCTAGCAGAATATTCAAAGAATCAGAAGAGAAGGGCACAACGGCTACGACACGAGAGCAACGGGAAGAACAGAGGCAAGATCAGGAAGAAGCCGATCATCGTCGCAAAAAAAATAAACGAGTATGGCGTGTGAAGAGGAAGGACGATGAAGTCGATCCATCGGCTCCAATAAATATGGTTTTCTTTTTGCCTCGAGAATACAAGGCACTCTCATCAGACGAGGACGGCAATGAGGAAGTTTTCGCTCAGCTAACGTTGCAACCCGATCAGGCCATATTTGATAAACCTGAAGAGTCAGAGCATCGGCATTTAAAGCCATTATATATCAAGGGCTATGTGAATGGGAAGCCGATGACGAAGATGCCAGTTGATGGGGGAGCAGCTGTTAATCTAATGCCTTATGCTACATTTCGAAAATTGGGGAAAACTGCCGAAGACTTGATCAAGACGAATATGGTGCTAAAAGACTTCGGTGGAAATTCATCAGAGGCGAAAAGCGTGTTGAATGTGGAGTTGACAGTGGGAAATAAGACATTACCTACTACGTTTTTTGTTATCGATGGAAAAGGATCATATAGTCTGCTTCTTGGCAGGGATTGGATTCATGCAAGCTGTTGCGTGTCCTCGACGATGCATCAATGTCTGATACAGTGGCAAGGAGATCAAGTTGAGGTAGTCCTAGCAGATCAGTCAACCAACATTGCAATGACCGATTTGCCGGTCTGGGAAGCAGATGGTGTTGATTGTTTGTCCGAAAAAACATGGGAAGGAGATTATGTTGGTCACCAGCCAAGGGTACAGCCGATTCAGCAAGTCGGCTCCGAGTTGTTACTCTGATGGGCTCCTTGAAGATTTCGAGGGGAAACTGGGACAAGGGTTTATGTCGGCGATGATTTAAAGGAGATCGCATGGACCAGGAGATAAGCCAAGGCGACGTACATAAGCAAAAAGTTAATGTCCTGAACTTCGAGAAGAATTGATAACACTATTGAAGGAGTATCGGGATTGTTTTGCTTGGGAGTATCATGAGATGCCAGGATTAAGCCGATCAATTGTTGAACATCGGCTACCCATTAAACCAGGATATCAGCCGTTCAAACAGGCTCCAACGAGATTCAAGGCAGAGTTGTATGAGCCGATAAGCGGAAATCACAAGGGTTATATAATGCCAAGTTATAAGGCGTGCCGATATGCTGAGTGAGTTTCTAATATCGTCCCGGTAGAAAAGAAGAATGAAAAATTGAGGATATGTATCGATTTTCGGGATTTAAATAAAGCTACCCCCAAGGATGAGTACCCGATGCCGATAGCAGATTTATTGGTGGATGCAGCATCAGGACACAAGATTATTAGTTTCATGGACGGCAATGCAGGATATAATCAGATTTTTATGGCTGAGGAAGATATACATAAGACTGTGTTTCGATGTCCTGGAGCTATCGGTTTATATGAGTCGGTAGTAATGACGTTCGGATTAAAAAGTGCCGGTGGGACTTATCAGAGGGCGATGAATTATATATTTTTGATCTCATCGGCTTGTTAGTAGAAATTTACATCGATGATGTGGTGGTTAAGTCTAAGAGTGAGGAGAGCCATATAGCCGATTTACGGAAGGTACTGGAAAGGGCCAAGAAATACGGACTGAGGATGAATCCCAATAAATGCGCTTTTGGTGTATCGCTGGGACAGTTTTTGGGTTTTATGGTTCATGAGCGAGGAATTGAAGTTAGTCAAAAGAGCATCAGAGCCATTAAGACTACAGAGCCACCAAGCAACAAGACAGAGTTACAATCATTGATCGGCAAGATTAATTTTGTAAGGAGATTTATATCAAATTTATCAGGGAGGATTGAATCTTTTACTCCGTTGTTGAAGTTGAAAGCCGATCAAGAGTTCGTGTGGGGGGCAGATCAGCAGAAGGCATTTGATGGAATTAAGAGTTATTTGAGTTCCCCACCTGTTCTAATTCCGCCGCAGAAAGGAGTGCCGTTCAAGTTATACTTATCAGCCGATGAGAAATCCATCGGGTCTATTTTAATTCAAGAGTTTGAAGGCAAGGAGCAAGTCGTGTTCTATCTAAGCAGAAGGCTTTTGGATGCTGAAATAAGATATCCTGCGGTGGAGAAGTTATGCCTTTGTCTGTATTTCTCATGCACAAAGTTAAGGCATCATATCCTATCGGCTGAATGCACGGTGGTTTGCAAGGCCGATGTGGTAAAGTACATGTTGTCGGCTCCAGTTTTAAAAGGGCGAGTTGGTAAATGGATCTTTGCCTTAATCGAGTTTGACTTGAGATATGAATCGGCTAAAGCGATCAAGGGACAGACGGTGGCTGATTTCATTGTGCAACATAGAGGGGATTATGAGAATTATGTAGAGCCGATCCCATGGACTTTGTTTTTTGATGGATCGATTTGCAAGCATGGATCTGGTATAGGGCTGGTCATTGTATCGCCTCGGGGGCAAGTTTTGAGTTTGCTTTTACAATTAAACCTTATCGGACTAATAATCAAGCGGAATACGAGGCGGTATTAAAGGGGTTTCAACTTTTAAAGGAGATTGGAGCTGATATCATAGAGATTGTTGGTGATTCTTTGTTGGTAATCAAGCAGTTGTCTGGGGAATATGAGTGCAGGGATGATGTTTTAAGATCATATTATGAGGAATGTACAGATTTGTTAAAGGATTTCAAGATGGTATCAGTGGATCATATCCCTAGAGAACAGAATTTAGAAGCCATGATCTTACACACAATTGCTTCTGGTATCGGCTAAATAGGCAGGTTGAGGTTGAAATAGCCGATAATGATATTCGAGACAAAGCCGATGATTGGAGACAGGAAATAATTGGTTATTTACAAATCCGTCGCAATGGGTTTCCAGGAAGCTTCGGTATAAAAGCTACTAAGTATATGTTGCTTGATGGGGATTATTATCGGACTTTTGAGGAGTTCTGCTGAGATGCCTGATTTGGAAGAACCAAAGTGGTTATGTGCGAAGTGCATGAGGGCGTTTGTGGGACTCATCAATCGCTCATAAGATGAAGTGGTTGCTGAGAAGAGTAGGATATTTTGGCCGACAATGCTGGAAGATTGCTTCAGTACTATAAAGGATGTAAGATTGCCAGAAGTTTGGAAATATAAACGAGCACTAGCATCGGCTATGATCTATCATTAAACGTGGCCGTTCAGAGAATGGGAATTGACATGATCGGCCAGGTTTTTGCTCCATCAAGTAAAGGATATAAGTTTATATTGGCAGCGACCGATTATTTTACGAAGTGGGTAGAAGCGATTCTCTGAAGAAAGTTACGTCAAAAAAGCGATCGAGTTTGTAAAGGAACACATAATTATCGGTTTGGGATTCTCAGACGATAACTACTGATAGGGATTATTTTCGTGTCCGATGAGTTTCAACAGTTTGCTGGCCAGTATAGGAATAAGTTATTAAATTCATTGTCTTATTATGCTCAGGCTAATGGACACGCGGAAGCTTTAATAAGAGTTTGATCAAGTTGATTAAGCGGAAGATTGATGAACAGCCGCGAGAGATGGCATACTACGTTAGCCGATTCGTTATGGGCATATCGATGGTGTGTCATGGATTACCCGGGTGCACCTTACCAACTGTATATGACATGAAGCAGTTTTGCCTTGGGAGACTAACATCGGCTCTAGGAGGATTTCTTTGCAAGATCAATTGACAGCCGATGATTATTCTAACTTAATGACAGATGACTTGAGACTTGGCTCAGAATCGGTTAAGGGCACTGGAGAAGATCAAGGAAAACAAAGCTAAGGCAGCTAGGCATTATAACAGAAAAGTGGTGAATAAATCGTTTGCTGAGGGGGATCTTCTGTGGAAATTAATTTTGCCGATCGGGTCCAGAGATAATAAGTTTGGAAAGTGGTCGCCTAATTAGGAAGGGCCCTATCGGATTAATCGTTGTGTGCCTGGTAATGCCTATATACTAGAAGATCTTGGCCCTATCGGATCAATCGTTGTGTGCCTGGTAATGCCTATATACTAGAAGATTGTGGAGGGACGGAGTTTGCTAAAGCGCTTAATAGGAAATATCTCAAGAAGTACTATCTGAGCGTCTGGATTAACTCCTGAATCGGCTGGATGCGGCCGATTTCTAAAACAGTTCAAAAAGCCGATGTTTTTGCATCGCCTAAAGATAGCCGATATTAATTGATATCGCCTTTAGATCAAACAGACAAAAAAAATACTAAGGGACAATTGAAACAAGCAACAGTGCCGATTAGATTATGTTACAGCAAAAGATGATCGGCGTGTTCCAGAGCAACATCAATAGTATTAAGGTTTTACAAAAAGTTCTGAATTGTTTCGATCGTGCACAGTCGGATCTGGTCAATCTCATTGATAGCACGAATGTCGGTCTATCGGAGCGCGGGATGATTTCAAATTTTGCGCTGATGAACGACTTGACGCATCGTTGCTGTGCACCTTGGCGCTTGGTCTTGTAAGCTTGTGGTAGGCCGTGAGCTGGGATTCTGTTGTTTAGATCCTTACGAACTTTTTCATGTTCTGCCAGCAAATCGGTCATTTTTCTTCAGTTGGTCAACTTGGATTGGAGCTCTTGAGGGGCAGTCACCATGTCATCAAAAAGCTTTTTCTTCTCTGTTTGGGCTGATAACGATCGGCTTGGATATCTTGGTATCTTTCTGTTGGTCTCAGCACGATCGGCTATGTGCTGTCTAAGCTTGATGAGTCTGAATCTGTGAGATTCCAGGTATGCCGCGGGAGTCAGTGCGTCGATGAGTTCTTCGGGTAAATGATGTTCAATATGTCAAGTCTTGCCCGGATCGGCCCGCAATTTCAACTAGTGCGTCGATCGGATTTTCCAGCCGACTGGTGATACTAAGTTAAGTACTTCACGCACATCGGCTGGGAAGGATGGTTTGGTTGCTGCGCTGGTGGCTGTTGCTTCTTCTGCTCTAAGTACTTGCCGTGTCAAGGAGAACAATGCAGGACTGCAAATTGAATCGGTGAAAGAATCATGAAGAGTTAAAAGCGAAGTATGATAATAGAGACTACTGAGGTAGGGCATCGGTAGCTTGGGTGGCATCGGTTCAATGGATGAGTTAGGGTGTTTCTTCAGATGGCCGATGTTAGCGATGTAGTAGGAACAAGCCTCATCAACGCTTGGGGATGGGTTGCTGAGTTGAGCGGCTGGAGAGTCATCGCTCGGTGCTTCGGAGGGATGTCATGAAGGTTTGAGGTTGGAGCGATGACTCGAGCTGAAAATGAACTGCTGAGAAAGATGGAAAAACAGTTAATGATGTAAGCCTTTAGGCACATACCGAGGAGATTGAGGGGCCGATGTTGTTTGGGGAGTAGGTGGCGTCGTGACCGTGAATGGCATTGGTTTTCTGCTTCTTGAGAGAAGGGCGATGCGCCGCTTTTTGGCTTCTGTCCTGTCGGCGGGGGCTGGAGGGAGCGATGGAGAAGGAGCATCGCGCCTAAGTTCGGAGTAGCCGATGGGGGTTGTAATGATCGGCCCGACCGTAATGTTCTTGTCGTTGGCTCGAGTGGGCAGCCTGCAAATTAAGAGTGGGGATGATTGGAGATGGTGATTAAGGACTTATGGGTGTTAAATGTCTCTGGATTCGATGTAGTCGGCGATGAGGCGAGAAAGTGTGGATGGCAGCTAAGTTGAATAATGTCTCCTCCATTCTGAACCATACAGACCAAAAAGTTTGTGTTGGCGGTACATCACTCGGTGGCGGCGTCGGGGAGAGATTATGTTAGGTCCGCATCCGATCATACTCAGGGCATTGGTTGGACGTTGCTCAGGGCTTGAAGTTATTCGACGAAGAATAGCGTGAAGTTGACCAAGACAGCTGACGGGCGCCGTGCATGGATGGTAGATATATGATGGTTTGCGATGGCCTAGAGAGACGCAGTCGCAGCAACAGGGGGGGTAGAAGCCGTAGAAATTGGTTCGTTTCATCATCTTCTAGAGCATTGAGTGGATTGAGTTGGAAGTTCATTTGAATGCGATGATTTCGTGTTAATGGCAAAACAAAAGGGGTGGTGGGGGGCCCCTCCGCCCCATGGTTTATTTGAAAGCGGTAATTATAAAACTTAACATTGGATAAGTTCAGGTGGGTGTATATCTTTAGCACGAAGAGCCGATGCCTTCGCCCATGGAGATTACATGGCGATACAGTAAGTTCCTGGTCTTCTGTATGATGGCTCAGGAAAAGATTGGTCAAGAAGAGGTCTCAGAAAGGCCTTGGGGGTGTAGGACATTGAGCCATACTGACAAAGCACAAGCGACCCAATGTGCGATGGGTGGCCGGCGATAGCTTGATCGCTACTTGACTCAGTAGCAGCTGATAGTCGGGACAAGGGAGTGTTCCAAAGGGATGTTGGTTTCAATCAGCCCAACACTCATGCCCGACATTGATGTGGGTCGTTGGCCGAGGGTTGCACCACCGAGACAATCCGTTCAGCCACATTCAAAAAAGCGTACATATTCCGATATACGCTGGTCCGGTTCTTGTGTGGTTGTATATACCTAGACCCAGCCCCACCGGAACATGGTTTTTCGCTTGAAGCGATGGAGGTGAATGAGCCTGAAGTTGATGTACTATCGTAGTCAGGCAGGTGAGCATAATCAATCCATTAAGGTCGGGTGGCAATCCGTGCACGAAATGAAGGCTTGAGAGCACTGACAGAAATATAAAGCCGATGCAGCAGAGGCTCGTCTTTTCATATCGGCCAGAGAAAGGTTGATCAGTGGCCGATGTTTGATTCTTCTCGAGGGTTTCTCTTCGTTCGGCGTACTCTAATTATACTCAGTCCCTCTCCAGGAAGCTGGCTTCGCCAATGACTGAAGTGTTGGTCAGTCACTGGCCGCATGGCGAGTTTTGAAAGGGATAGCTGGGTCTCGGCGGTTATGAAATATGGTGGGTTTTGCTGCCATAGGGGCATGAATAGAAGAAGTTGGGAAATGGGGCCTGGAGAATCAGATCTGGTCTCTAAGATGTAAGTAAACAAGAAATGGCGAAGAACATGAGGTAAAAATGTGGCATGGATTCATCTAGGCTGCAGAAGGCAGGAAAACATCGGGCAAGAGATTACTAGGGACTTGCGGATACTGTGCCATCGCGAGAAGAGGCGAAGATGCAGGATCAACACCGAAGAAGAGGGATGGACGAATTCGTCTGGTGCGCTGGAGCTTGACAGAGCTTTGGAAGATGAGCGGGGTGGCTCGGTGATGTGTAAGCATGAAAAAGATGGGAGAGAGCGTTTTATAAAGATGTGAGACGTGCGGGAATCGAGGCCGTTGGTACTGTTTCAAACATTCATGGCAGTGCGGCCTACTTGGGCTGCTCGGTATGGAAGAAATCTGGAGGCCCAAAATGAAAGAATTTCGAAATCCTATAGGAGAACTCCGAAATTGGGGGGCATGTGTTAACCGGCCAGAATTTTGGTAAGGTTAGGTCAGATTCGGTAGAAAGGGAAGTTACAGTTACTGGTGAAGATTGATCAGAAGAGACTTCCGGGAAGGGGACCATGAGAGTGTTTGGCAGTTAATTGAGTAATATTAATTAGACAAGTGTTTATTTTGAACTGACTCCGTGTCCGGTCAGGTTCTTGGTTAACGTTTTTTATTTATATTAGGTAAATCGTGTCGTGTCCTATAAGGATCATGTAACTCGGGGTATAAATACGTAACGCTCGGCACATTTGTAAAATATCAAATCACAGATCAATACAATTCGGCGCATCGCACCCTTTGACGGGATTTGTTCTTCAAGCCGGCCTGCATTCGGTTAGGTTCGAACTCCACGGGAGAGGGTAGTCTGTCACTTACCACGGTTGTTTATCTTATGGTGGCTCAGTTCAGTTTGACCTTGTAGACTGTAGGTATACAATAGCGGCATAGTTCATATCGGCCCATTGTATCATTATTCGACGTTTGTGGCTGCATCGGTTAGGTCCGACTACTGAAACTGCCCCGAATAGTTATCCTGATATGTTTGATGTTTTTTGTGCAAGCGTCTTATTCGAATGTTAAGCAGTAATTCTTGTTCTACATCACAGCCGGATAGATTATCGGCTTGTCGGATCCTGTTAATTGTTACGGCAAGTCGTGCACAACGGTTGGGTCGATCTACTAGACTGGTATAATAACTCTATTTCTTAATAACGATCGAATGTTTATGCGATGTATTAGTGGGAGCGCTTACCGATAAGTTATTATTACATCACAATCGTCAAATATTGGCTTACTGAGGTTCTGTATCCTCATAGCTCTGTGCTGCAACGGTTGGGTCCGTCTACTAGACAAGAGAATCCGCTGTAACTTAAAGCGATGGGTTTTACACGGTGTTTATCGAGTTGCTTAGCGGTGTTATTCTTTACCCAGCCGATTGCACTGCTCGTCCATATATTTCTTGTTTCTGCATCATATCGTCGATGCTGAGGGTTAGCGATTAGTTACATCGCGATGCGATCACGGTACCGGGCACGAAGACAGGCGAGGACCGGCGCGGAACAGAAGCCAGGTAGACCGGGCACCCGTGAGCAGATAAGGTCCGAGCGCTGGGCACGAGCAGGCCCGGACGGGCACGGGCGAAGCCTTGTTGCGGCATCACAATTTCAATCAAATCGCTGGTGTTTTTGATTTATTTGCGCATTTACATTTCTTATCTCATCAATTTATAGCTGGTCCCGAAAACGCTTCTGGCGATAGGTTGTTTAATCTTATTATATTATTCTGCTCATGCCATCATCGGCTTTCTAGTGGTGTTAAAGGTGCTACAATTGCCATGCGCCCATAAGAGATGAGATGCGTTCATAGTGTTCCAAGCGATAGCTCGACGATGCTAACATTTTTTCTTGTCATATTGCAGGGTCAATTGACTGGCACTAGAACCTCAATTTTAGAACCTAGGACTGGAGTAAGCATAATCTCCAGGCTTCGCGTGGTCGAGGACCGCCCGGATGATCTGGCGATTTTCGGCGTAACTATCAATCTTGGTTCAGCGGGTTCTTGTGGTGCGGCGGGTTTTGTCCATGGTCCGAGCGGGGCTGCGGGT
>RYFJ01002965.1:0-144594 GCA_003991445.1 Oryza meyeriana var. granulata | reverse complement strand
AACACGAGAGAAGATCTGTCTCTCTCCTCCTCTGCTTCCGCCGATCTTCGCTGGTTCGGGCCCACGTTGACGCGGTTCGGCACGGTCCGGACCCTTCTTCAGCTCGGGCCCCTCTCCTGTCTCTCCGCGCCGGCGCCCTCGCATCCCTCCTCTCTTCCCTTGCAGCCAGCTCCACCTGAGAACATCCCCCTGGGAATCCTCAAAGGGGGTCTTCCCGACTTCCCCCCGCGTTCCCCCGAAGGGCGGGTTTTTTTTAAACCCGTCCCTCTGACACGTATAATCGCCGTTTCGGAGAACCGCGAAGTTTACGGAAGAGTTCGGAAGAGCAATCGAAGACGTTTGTCGTAAGGCAAGTCACACATTCATCCTTGAGCATGTTGAACCTACTTTGTGAAATATTTTACGATTTATAAATAAACTGCATGTTTTGCCAATTACATGGAATATGGGATAACCTATCCACTTACTCGACGACCCTGTTATTTGTTATCCATTCCTTGATAACCTTGGATGATAATTAACTAGCTTAGCGTCTCATTAGATGACTTGGCTAGAGAAGGACCTGCTTAGCCATACTTAGCAACATAGCTCACCTGGAATTAAATATCATCTTTTTATTTGATTCGACTCCATGTCGGAAAAATGAACTATGATACGCTGATGTTAAATTATTAAAATTAGAACTAAATGGTAGGCTATAGGTATATGGTTTTGCTTGTCACACCCATGGCAATTAAGGACCGGTTCGTGGGAACCACTTAGGCAACTACCCATACTTTCCACAAGCCAGCGTGGGCAACGGCTGGGCTTAAAGTATTTCTTCTCCCTCTCCTAGGCACCGAAGAAGAGGGTGAGCGGGATAGAGTTGGGTCGGCCCGGGGTAGGGTTGATCGGCTGCCGGACTCACCGTGGCGCAAGGGGGATAGCCTGGCCAATATGGTGTGTACTGTCGGCAGGTGCAACCTTAGCATGGTGTGGATGGTTAGGGAGGGGTTTCGTGAACAGTCCTGTCACAGCCTCTCACGGGGCATCGTGGTGATGCACTGGCACACGGGAACGTGTGTGGGGCTGTGTCTTGTGCGTACAGTTGTATACCTCTGATCAGAGTAAATCTATTCGAATAGCCGCGCCCGCGGACATGGGCACATTGGCCAAGACTCACCGTGATTAGTCTCACCTTTAGATAATTAATCTGGTTTTATGAAACTGGTGTGGTGGAAGGCGTGAGTCCGGTCGACGTGGTGGAGTTGACCGGGGATGACTGGTTAGCGTGGTGTAACGCTAATTGGTGGAGCCTGGTGAGCGTGGTGTAACGCTCATCAGAGACGCCTGGTTGACGTGGTGTAACGTTCATCAGCGCGGCCTGGTCAGCGTGGTGTCGCGTTGATCGGGAAAAACTGGTCAGCGTGGTGTAACGTTGTCCAGTGGAGACTGGTTAACGTGGTGTAACGTTAATCAGTGGAGTCCGGGTAACGTGGTGTAACAGTACCCGGAGGAGTCTGGTAAACATGGTGTAGCGTTCATCAGTGGAGATTGGTTGACGTGGTGTAACGTCAATCAGTTGGGAATGATTGGGCCTGGTTAACGTGGTATAATATTAATCAGTGGAGAATTAATATTGTTAAATTAATCAACCTTTTACTGTTTGTGAACTACTACTGTTTACAGCTGCTTTTACGCAAATGAGCCACCAGCCTCTCTTTGAAATTCTGTGCACAAATGCATCATTGGTGTGGCTTACTGAGTACGGTGGGTGGTACTCAGCCTTGCTTTTTCCCCTTTTTAGAAATGAAGATCTTGGCTTATACCCCAGTTGTGCTTGCCTGTGGTGTAGAGCTGAAGACACGCTAGTTTCGCATTTCCGCTGTTGTTTTCTTCCGTGTAAGAATTAAGTGCCTCTTCTGTAAGTATTTACGCTTTATTTACGTTTGGAACTGTTTATCGATTTGTCATTTTGTGTACCCCTGGTTTGATTCCTGGACAGGGATTTTAATACACAAAATAGTCTAGAAATTGGCTAAATTTCTGGGCGTGACAGCAACAGAGATGGTTTTTAGGGCTGACATGGCATGATGACGCGGGAAGGTGACTGGATTAGTGAGCTCCAATGACCCAAATTGGACTCGAAGGGATCGGACGGACGAGATCTGATCAACGGTTTATGAAGATTGGATGGCTTGGATTAAACCGGGCGACTGTGAATGGATCTAGAATTATAGACCAGGCCCACATGTCGTGCACTGATGTATTGGGGAGGGAGATGATGGGGACCATGTGCCGGTGGCTCTCGACCAGGCGAAACAGGCCTCGGCAAAGGCGGCGAGCGATGGTGGCGTGGCACGGTGGCGATCAGTGATGGCACCGGGACTGGATGGAAGAGACGGAGGCGAGGCCAGCGGCTGGGCGAATGGGCGGCGTCGATGATCATGACACATGGGTACTGGAGTGGAGAAAATGGGGACGGCGAGCAGGCTCGGCTGGCGGGCTCACCGGCGGCAGACGAGGGCGATGACCGGCGACGAAGCGACGAGGACGACGGCGACTCAGCCGCGAGTACGGAGGGTGGCATCTGGCAGGTAGGACGGCTATCGACACGGCCGACGCGGCTAGGCGACGGCAACGGTACTCCTTGGTGCGGCGGCGTCGACGGCAGACCGGGGCATTGGCTCCAGGGCTTGGGAAGGAACGGGGCACCGAGGGAGGAAGAGAGGGAGAGGGGCGGCGGCTTCGGGGCACGCCGAGACAGTGCAAGGCGACGACAGGGCAGCGGCGGTACTACAGGAGCAGCAGAGGAAACCGAGGTGCTAACGATGCGAGGAACTGAGAGGAACAGGAGGCTCACCCATGTCGGCGGCGTCCACGGAGGCGACGACGTCGATGCCGAACCGCCGGCGGCATCCACGGAGCAGAGGCACAGCAGCGGCGGAACAGATGGGGCGACGGCACACAGGAGAAAAGCGGCACTAGGCGTGGCGGCACAGGCGAGGAGCAGAAGAGGCGGCGGCTGAGAGGCTCCCCAATTGTAGCGGCAGGGGCTCCCGGGCAACGGCGACGGCGACAACCTCTGACGGCTCAACGACGACGGCCTGCGGTAGGACACAGTATGTCCACGGCGACGACGGTGACGAGCCGGCGACAAGAGGAGCTGGGCACCGGGACATACGACAACGGCGACAACCAACAAAAGGGAGGACAGGCAAGGCGGCGTGGTGCTCACCAGTGGCAGGCGATGACCTCGGGCGGCACATCGGCGTCGGGCTTCAGTCATAGGGCGACGACGGCGGCGACTGCCTGGCGGTGGCGACATGGAAGCAGAGCAAGGCGGCGGCATAGCGCGCAGGGGAGGAGCATGCCGAGGCGGCGGTGAAGATGGCGACGATGACCCGCGTCGACGCGGCGGCCCTGGGCAACGGCGACGAACGGCGACGTAGATGGCAGACCAGAGACGGCAGGCGGTGACGAGAGGCGCAGAGGACGACGACGATGTTGACGATGCAGCGACCGGCGGGCGAAGCCAGGCCGTGGCGGCGGCTTCAGGCGTCGGCGCTCTACCTCGGGGCGGCGCGGTGGCAGAGGCAGGCGACGGCACGGGCGGGAGGAGGCGGCGCACAGCGCGCAGGGGCGTGGGGCGCAGCAAGGGTGGCGGCTCGCGCAGGGAGGCGGTGGAGCAGGAGCGGCGACCGGCGACGTCTTGCGGCAACACGGCGACGGGCGGGGCTCGGCTACGTAAGGGAAAAGGAAAAGGGAGGCATGGGGGTTCAGAATATGAGCTCGGCGAGGCGAAGACGTGGCCAAGGAGGCGGTTTTGGAGCGGGAGTGGGCGCGGGAATGGCGGCATCGTGGGGGAGAAGGAGACGGGAGGTGGAGGAGACCGGGTCCGGGGTGGCGCACAGCGGTTGCGGGGCAGCGGAGGCCGGGGCGGCGTGGGCTGTCGCAGGCCAGGGAAGGAAGGCCAAGGGCCGGGGGGGGAGGGAGGGCAGCCCAGGGCTGGCGCTGGAGCGGCTCGGCTTGGTGACCAGAGAGCAGAGAGAGAAGGAGAGAAGAAGATGAACAGGAGGGGAGAAACCAGAAAGGAGAGAAAAAATAAAAGGGAAAGGGAAAAATTGGAAGAAAAATAAAGAAAAGAGAAGAGAAGGAGAAAAAGGTGGGGATTCCGGAAATTCTCCAAATTTAGAATTTAAATTTTAGAATTTCAAGGAGTATTAGGAACATCGAAAATTGAGAAATTGTTCGGAATCAGGAACTTGGGGAAAAATAGAAGATATTTTGCGTTGACCGAGAAATTAGGATATTCGAGGAATATATTTCACGGAGTTCGGGAAATGGAATAAATGAATTTCCAAAATATGGGGAATATTTTGGGAGTCGAGAATAGGGGGAAATAGTTTATGAAACATTCGATCGCTTGAAATATTGGTATATTTTGAGAATCAAAATATCGAGGAGGTTTTAGGGTTCCGGGAGCGACACGAAACCCTAGAAGAAAAGGGAGTCAGAATTCACGATGAACGGGGAGATTTCAAAGGACTGAACCGAAATGACCCGAACAGGGGAAAAGACAGGGATTTTATTATAGATTTATCTAATTATAGAAATGATCTTTGTCCCATTAAAATTAATTCTGGAGCTTCGAAAATTTTGGAAAAATTTCAGAGAGTTTATTAAATCGCGGGGAATTTACCAGAAATAAATGCCACCACGAAACACTAAGGGTTTATTATTATTATAAATACTTAAACGCTTAACATATTCCGACAAAAACCCCGGGAATATAAAAGCGTCCAAGCATTTATTTAAAATTTAAACTTTTGCTTTTTTAATATTGGAAATTTCAAAATTTTATTCAAACACGTTTCTCAAACAAAAATTTTCTAGCGTATTCTTGTATTTCGATTTACCTAAAAATAATTTTTAATTAAAGCGATTTTTAGGGCGTAACATACCCCCAGCGCCTTGAGCTTGCTCCTCGGCGACGTCCTTTATTGGTCAACCATGCCCGGCT
Organism: Oryza meyeriana var. granulata; assembly: GCA_003991445.1. Lineage (NCBI taxonomy): Eukaryota > Viridiplantae > Streptophyta > Magnoliopsida > Poales > Poaceae > Oryza > Oryza meyeriana. The sequence goes on along the minus strand of RYFJ01002965.1, from coordinate 139,592 downwards.
GCTACCTTCTTTTCAGTAGGCAAGGCCGCCACTCCTACGGCCACTACGTAGCCAACCTAGCACAGGGCTACCTAGGCCGTAGCACCGCTGCCCTCTGAGGATCACGCGCCAGAAGCTATGGAGGACTTCCGTGTCGGCGAACCGGCCCTTTATCTGGTGAGTGGGCACTGTGTTCTGTCCTGGACGCAAGGGATGGCGGATGCAGAGCTTCACCTCAAGGGCCGTGCCCTGGTGGCCTCGGTCCACGGCCGGGTGCCAGTTTCCCCGGCCATGCTGGCAAACGCGCTGGTGTCCTGCTGCAGCATTCGGTGGGGCGATATCCGAGTTGAGGTGACGATGCCGTCTGATTTCCTGCTCACCTTTGCCAACACGGATGATTGCACATGGGTCCTCTTCATCGACAATTTCAGCTGTAGAGGCGCACGCCTCTCCTTCCGCCACTGGAACAGGCTGGTCCACGCGGGCTCGGACAAGCTCAGATACCTCACCAAGGTTGCCATTGACAGCCTCCCTGCGCTCGCCACCGGCTAGGAAGAGGTGAAACAAATCCTAAACTCCTTGGAGTGCTAGCTGGTGGAGATGGAGGCGATGGTGGATGCCTGCACCATGTCTATGCTGGTCTAGGCGACCAACCCCAGCATGCTGCCCAAAGAGCTCCAGATTGAGGTTTCGGAGCGTGATGTGCTCCCGCAGCCCGCCCCGCTAGAGGACGATGTCGACCCTAAGGTGTTGGAGGACATGGTTGATGTGGAGGGCGTCTTCGGCCACTAGCTGCCAGCTTCACCAAGAACCAAGCCCTGCCTCACATATCAGCTCATCATCCATGTGTTGGAGGTGGTTGACCCAACCCCCTCCCCCCCACCCTCGGTGCGGAGTCAAGGGCTCTTCGTCGAGCGATGATGATGATGACTGGCAACTGCGACGCCATGCTTCACGGGGACCATCGACGACACAGCCCCCTGCCCCCAAGCAACTAGAAGGCGGCCATCTCTTCGCGGGGCTGACTGCCAGAACGGCGGGTGGCCTGTGTCCCTACCGCCAGGCGGCAATCGTTCCCCCGGTCGCCGGCACCAGTGGTGGCGACCCCGTTGCTGGCGGTGCAACCAGGGGGATACCGGCGACCCCTCCCGCCGGTGACGCCATATGCCTAGGCCCCGCCTCGGGCGTCACGTCCTATGGGCCCTACTCCTGTGCGCCTCACGCATAGCGCTTTGGCTCGCGGATCGGGGGCTGCCCCGACTCTTGTGACTACTCTGCCACCCACTCCGCCAGCGTCTCCGTCTGGCTCGGTGGTTGTGCCCCTGCCGCGGCTTCCCGAGGACACTGTGGTTGAATGCGGCTTGCCACCCCTAGCGGGACTCTTTGGGGCCTCCTCCCCCTCCCTGCTGAGCCCAACGGGCTGACAACCCTCTCTAGCTCGGTCGACAGAAGAAGTCAACTTCCTAGGCCTCGGCCAAGCTTCGCAAGCCATGATGGGCCTTGCAGTGTCAACCTGAGCTAGGGGCTCGACCGCTGCCTCCCCAGGACTGGTGGTTGGCCCACCAATGCTCAACCACAACAAGACCACGAGGGCCCCCCTTTCGCAGTGGCCACAGAGGTGGTTTCACCTTCCATGGCTCTGGAGGTGCAGACAGGAGTGTCCCCTCTGCCCTCATTTCCTTCGTGAAGGCTGTGGCCACCACTGTCACGCCGTCCATCCTATGCGTGCGTCCGGCCCTGAGACGCCGCCGCCCATGACAGATGCCCAACTCCTCCCCCTCCCCCCCCCTCCCGGGAGAAGCCTGCGCCTTTCCAAGAAGAATGCAGGGGGCTACATCCACTTAGTGACCAAGGTGCAACGTGTGGCCATGAGGCATTTAGGGGTGGTCGAGGACGAGAACCACGTTGGCAACGACGACGTCCTGCGCTACCCCGAGCTTTTCAAGACCCCCGTCTCGGCCGCTCACATCCAGGCGTTGGGGGCGCTTTGCAACCTCTCTGCCCCCTTGGAGATTCTGTAGGTAGCCTGAGTTTGCTGCCTGCTGCAGAAGTTCGGCGCTGTCACACCCTAAAACTAACTTAATAAATAATACCTGTGAAAATATAATTTTTAGAAATTATTTAAAGGCCTAAAGAAGTGGTTAATGAAAATCCTTAATAAATTTCAGTGTAAAAATAGGCCAGAGAAAATTTTGTCAAATACTTCTTTAATTCTTGTAGTCCCTAGATTTTTCTAGGAATTATTTGAGCTATGGAAGTATTTTTAATAAATAGAAAACCAAATCAGTGAATAAATAATTGGAAAAAGGTTTTTAAATTCTTCCCCGGGGCCATGGGCCGAATTCTCTCTCTCTCTCGCCCGCAGCCCAGCTCGGCCCACTTCTCCCTCTCTCTTTCTTCTCCCCGTCGACAGGTGGACCCCACCTATTGGGGTCTTTGTCTTCCCCGGGCCGAGTCCGAACCAGAGCCGGCACCGCTGTCCCGTGCGAAATCCGGTTGCCCCGCTCCTCCTCTCGTCAAATCAGTCGAGGGGAAATCCTTCCCTCTATCCCCGCCGCCAATCCCCTTAAAATCCGGAGTGAATCGGTTAAGAATTGAGCCGAACTAGAGCTTTCCTCGGAGACCCGCCGCTGTCCGAGTTTGTCGCCGCCATAGCCGCCTTGTCCGCCTCGGACTCTTCCAATTGGCGACGCTATAAGGACCCCCGTCCTCCTCTCCGCGCGCCGCCGCCCTCACCCTAGCCCCAAACACCCCGGAGAGCCCTAGCCATGGTTAGATCCCTTCGCTGCCGCCGCCGCCAAGTCCAGCTAAGCCGCGTCGCTGCTCAGGTCGTCGCCGCCCCTCGCTGTTGGCCCTATTGTGTTCGCCAGGAAGAGCAGCACCCCATACGCCGCCCTGTAGTCACCCTTCACCGCCGGAACGCCATCGCCGCTGTGTACCCGAAGGACGCTGCCACTTTTTCTCATCGTCGGTGACCATCCGCCGCCCGTTCACCGCCAAGGGGCCGTGAAGTAGGTCCATCATGTCGAGCTCGTTCTTTTGGCACAAATCGTAGCCGCCGCCATGCCCTGGATCGCCGGCGAGCCTCGCCGCCCGAGCCGCCGCCGTTGCCAGTCATCCACGCCATCGCCCCATCAGCCGCCGCATCACCCCTCCGTCCCCCGTGGCTGCCAGATTGGCACCAAGTGTCGTCAATCCGTGCGCTGACCTCGGGATGAATCTGAGCCATCGGATCTAGATCCGATCCATCCTAGCCGTCGGAACCCGTGGACCGATCCCGTGGACTCGGTCTACGGTGAACCGCTCTCTGATAACACAATAAATCTCTTTTTCCTTTTCAAAATTAATTCATTATTGCATCATTAATACTTTAATAATTCCTATAAATAGTTTTATTCGGTTTAAACTTCTAAAAATCATAACTAATTCATACGAATTCGGATTGAGGTCGTTCAAGTCTCTAAATTATTTAAAAATCAAGATCTATCCATTAAAAATGTCCACATGTGCTATTTCTATGTGCTTATGTACTTTTTTGCTTGTTTTGTTATTTGCCTATAGTTTCTAACGTTCCGGAAGAGTCAGTTTACGCCGAGGGTTCGGAAGACTTTACGGAGCAACAAGGCAAGTCAAACAGATCCACCACCCTTTGAGCATGTTGATCCTATGATTTAAATCTCTGTTTTATTCAAAGGTGCATTTATTTTATAATGACATCGGGAAGGGAAACCCTGATCCTTGTTTATAGCCTGTTGTCTTGATAACCTGCCTTGGTACCTATGGAATTAATATGACTAGCTAGCTTAAGAATTAGTTAGCTAGAATAATTCTAGGTTGCTTAGCCCTGCTTAGAAACTGTAGAATCACATAAAGGTTGTTAATCACATATGATTTCGCATGAAATGAAGATGGTTCTGTTCACGACGGTGGTCGTGTGAGGTTGATTCTTAATGGGCAACTAAAACATGAATAAATGGTGGGTTGTGAGCACTAGGTTGGTTTTGTTGCTAGCAGTGCTCATGACAGTTAAGGATCGGTTCACGAGCTATTGTTGTGAAACATTTACCGTACCAACCATAAGCCAGCATGGGCAACGGCTGGACTTGTAGTGTAGCATGTCCCAGAAGGAGACACCATGGTGTGTTTAGTTGATAGGTGGTAGTGTCAATAAATCCACAATGGCAGTGCCAATAAGACCATATGTTTAGGAGCCAAGAGTTTCTCTAGCCTAGAGGTTGGGGCATCTCTACTGGAGACTTGGCGAGTGGTCATTCTATTGGGCGTGTTATGCGAAGAGTCATGTCACAACTCCTTTTCGTGGTATCGTGGTGGTGCCAAGGCGCATGGTGACATGTTGTGGGGTTGTGTCTTGTAGGTAAAGTTGTACACCTCTGGCCAGAGTAAAACTGTTCAAATAGCCGTGCCCGCGGTCATGGGCGAGCTGAATGATGTTTTTCGTGATTAGTCCTATTTATTAACTAATGTTTAAATGTGGTATGAGACATCCAGGTTGGGATGGTTTGGGCCTATGTAGCTAGGTGGGTTGTACAGTGTTGATTTAATACTGCTTAATTGCTCTACTGTTTTAATTCTCTCTTAAATGTTTATTTAAATGCTATTGATGCAAATTAGCCCTATATGCCATCCTTTGCTATCCTATACACTTGCATATTTGCTGTGTGGCTTATTGAGTATTCCATGTACTCACCTTGCAATATCAAATCGTCAGAAGAAGAGTACTACAATGAAGGAGAAGATCTGGAGGATTAGGCTGGGTTCAAGTCAAGTTTGCCTGTGGAGTATGGAGACATCGCTATCGCTAGTTAATTCCGTTGCTTATATTTTTTTATTTGCTTGAGAGGTTCCATCTGCCTCTGTAATATTTATACATTCGTCATTTTATTCAATATAGATTTGTACTTTGTTATCAAACTTGTTATTGTGTACCTCGGCTAATTCCTGGGTGAGGATTTAATACATATGTAAGCGTTTGGAATTTTGGAAGGAAATTCCGGGCGTGATAGGCGCCCTGTACCTTTTCGATGTTATCTTTTTCTATCCTAGTGTGGAATGTCAGAGGTTTAAATTGCCCAGCTAAAAGGGCCCTTGTAGCAAGAGTTGTAGCTGCCTCGAGTGCGTCTTTTGTTTGTCTCCAGGAGACTAAATTGGCTTTAATTGATGCCTCGCTTGTATCGCAAATCTGTGGCTACCGGTTCGATGCCTTTGATTTCTTGCCGGACAATAGTGTCCATGGTGGCATTTTGTTGGCTTGGGACAACACCCACTTCGCCGCCACCCGCCTGCACCAAGGAAGCTGGACAACTACTATGGCTGTGATTTGCCTTGAAGGGGACAGGATCTGGGCATTCACAGCAGTCTACTGACCAAATCAGATGCCAACAAGACCCTCTTCCTTGAAGAATTGAAGCAAATTGGCCCTCTGATTAATGGAGCATGGGCGATCGCCGAGGACTTCAATTTAATTGCTGCTGCCTTAGAGAAGAACAAGACGAATATAAACCAAAGGTCGATGAATGGCTTCCGCGCGACAATGAATGACCTTGAAGTCAAGGAGTTGTATCTCTTCGGTCGTTGGTACACATGGAGCAATGAGCAAGACAACCCCACTCTGGTGAAGCTTGATAGGGTGTTGGTTAATGCCGATTGGGAAGAAGCTGTCCCCGATTGCCATCTACAGGCCTTGGCAAGCTCGGGGTCTGATCACTACCTGCTGGTGTTGACATGCGACGCGCCTAACCACCGAACTCGCCGCTTCAGATTCGAGTCTTTTTGGACCAAGCTGGATGGCTTCTCTGGAGCTGTCAACCAAGCCTAGCAGCAGTAGGTCCAAGGGAAGGACCCACTGCTCGTCCTGCACATAAAGCTCTCGCGCACGGCCAAGGCCTTACGGAAATGGGGTCAAGATTGCATCAGTTCCATTTGCACCCAACTGCTCATGGCATAGGAGGTGGTGTTGCGCCTTGATGCGACACAGGATGAGCGAAACCTCACACCGGCAGAAAAATGGCTGAGGGTGTCGCTCAGAGGTCGGGCTTTAGCCCTAGCCTCGCTGGGTAGAATCTGTCTTCGACAAAGAGCGAAGCTGCAGTTCATCAGAGAAAGGGACACAAACTTCAAGTTCTTTCACATGAAAATCAATGCTCGTAGGCGAAAGAAGTTTATCCCTGCCCTTTGCCATGGAGGGATCACTGTCACGACAGAGGAAGAAAAATTGAAGATGGCTGAAGATTTCTTCACCTTGATCATAGGCACCAATACCCCCTGTTCAGCAGCCCTAAACCTAGAGTCGCTTGGCCTTGTGCGTCGTGACTTGAGCGATCTCGATTGCCCTCTTCTTGAAGAAGAGGTTCGACTGACAGAAATGCCTATGCCGAGTCAGAAGGCGCCAAGGCCTGATGGTTTCACAGGCTTTTTTTCAAGCTTTGTTGGTAGACAATTAAGGACAACGTATTGGTGGCGCTGCGAAGGCTCTTTTCCTGCAACTCCCAGCATCTCCACCTGCTGAACAGCTCCACTATCATCCTATTACCAAAAAAGGAAAACCCCCTTCAAGTCACTAACTACCGGCCTATCAGCTTGGTCCATAGCTTTGCGAAGTTGGCAACTAAGATCCTGGCCTCCCGCCTGGCTCCAAAGCTAGAAAGTTTGATCTCTCCGATGCAATCAGCATTCATACGCACAAGAAGCATTCATGAAAACTTTGTGTACAATCATGGGCTAGTGAAGGAATTCCATTAAAAGAAATTCCTGATGCTTCTGATGAAGATGGACATCACGAAGGCCTTTGATACTGTGTCCCGGGAGTTCTTACTTGCCATCCTGGCGCACCTTGGGTTCAGCCAGAGGTGGCGTGACCTCCTCGTTGCCCTCCTCTCTACAGCCTCCACGACAATCCTGTTGAATGGAAGGGAGACACAGCACATCAAGCTCGTAAGGGGACTACGGCAAAGTGACCCCTTGTCGCCTCTGCTCTTCATCATTGTGATGGAAGCTCTGGCTGCGCTCTTTGCGGTGGCGGCCTTAGCTACTATCCTCGTCCCGCTCCCTGTAACATACCCAAATTTTGACTTTCAAAATTTCAACTGAAATAAATTAATAAAAAGCTCTCGGAGATAAAATCTTGTAGTTTCTCTTCAAGGGAGCAAAATGGGAGGTAGATTGACTAGTGTAAATCTAAAAAGGGGTATGTTAAAACTTTTGTAGTCAAATTTTCAAATTACTCAAAAACTCACCCTAGGTGAAAATATAAAAATACAAGAGAATATAAAACACGGCATAGGAATCCATACTACAAATTCCTAAAACTTTCCTTAGGTCAATTGAAAATGGAAGTAATACATATTCAATTGGGCATAAAAATTTTGACTAAATTAAAATGCTTAAGGGTTGGTGCATAAAGATTTTTAGGAATTTCTTTACAGAACTAGAAAATGTAAAGGGCCTAAATGTGTATAAATAAAACTTGACATAAAAATGTGGAGATAAATAAATTCACTACCATTTCATGTGCATGCTTTCTTTTGATTATTTTTGGGTCTTAAAGTGCATTTTCATAATAGGATGCATATGCATTTATATAGCCTAAGGAATTTCTAAAAATAATTGGTTTAACATAAAATCATGAAAAAATTCCTGTAAACACTATCCAACATAATTAATCCACTGTAAAGTTTATATGATTTTATCATTTCAATTGGTACTTCAATAAAATCCTTCAAATCAGCAAAACTAGGAGGACTAGTTAAAATAAATTGATTAGTTCTTATTTTCACCAAATAAAAATAAAAACTGATCTTGCAGTGCACTTCTACCAAAGTGTGTAACAATATGTACCTTACAACTAGAAAATTTGGCTTGATTTAATTCTCAAAGGAAACACATAAAATGATAAGTGCAATGCACTAAGGAATAAAAGAGACAACAGAAAACTGTGCCACCAAGCCTAATTCATCTTTTTTCCACATTAAAAATATAAATCCCCTACCCTTGGAACTTGGCAGGTTGATAGAGCATATATTCACCTACAAACATGAATTTTTCCAACTCCAGAGACCTTCTGTAACTCAGTGGAAACTTCATTGCAAAAAAAGCAACCAACACAACTTTCTAGACAGCAAATTTCTTGAGAACTTCTCCAATTTCACTGCCATGTGGGCCCCACAGACACCCTGACCCCACCTGGCAGTCACACCACCACCCAAGACACCCCAGCTGTCCCTTGTGACACGTGGACGCTCGGGAACGCACCCAGCAAGCCAGGGCTTGGCCACCTTAACCCTGACGTGTTAACTTCGCGTTCAACCTCAAACCTTCGCCCTGATCTCTCTCTCTATCCTCCCTAATCACGTTCTGGCCGATGCAACCAAGAGAAGAAGCACTTAGCCTCCTCTTCCACCTCAAACTCGTCATCGGCTGCAAAGAAGATGACATTGCTGGCAGCCATCGGATCGTCATCATCATCATCTCTTTCGCGTTCCCTCTGCTACTCACCATGCCTAAAAACTTTGCTTTTGATCTTTCTCCATTTCGACTAGACAATATCCAGAAACGCCGCTGTGCCACAAGAGCTTGCGGGTGCGCTCTGGACATCACCGGCGGCGTAGATCCTTCGATTCCGGCCTCCTCGGTGCAGCTCTGGCCGAGCCGCTACGCCAAATACGGCCGTCACACGCGTGCTGTCCTGTTTGGGGCTTGGGCAGGGACTTTATTTGAGAATTTGAATAATCACAAGGTTTAAAATATAAAACAGCCCCCTCACTAACATATGGAACCAGACTTATTCGTAATAACTATAGAATCTGAGGACTCTTAATGAAAACTAATTTAAACATGTACTAAGGACCTCAGGTTTAAACCCTAGCTCTTCCAGAGGGTTTTCTGAAAAGTACATCTCACTGACCGGTGGACCCATGCAATATAAAATCTGAAAAATATTAAGAAGAGGATTAATGCGTTATTGGTTCAACTGAAAAATATGAAAACTTGCAAAATCCATAGCTAATTCAATTTAACTCCAAATTGGGTGAAACAAAGTTTGTTAGAATCACAAAATTATATACTCTATTCTTGTAGATTAAAACCTAGAAAATCTAATACTTAATAATCCTCAAAAATGATATAATGTATAAATGTGCATAACACTTTTAAAAATTTATAACTAAATTCATCTTAGCTTTAAAATTTGGTAAATAAAGATTTGATAGAATTACAAAAATTCATATATTATTTCTGTAAACTGAAAACTTAATTAAATTTGTACAAAAGATATTTTTATTACATGTGGAATAGGTAAATGCTTAAATTAGTACATAAAATGTGTAGTAACTTCTAAAATTCATAGAAAATTCATTTTAACTCCAAATGAGTTATACCAAATTTCCTTGAATTCATAAAATTATGATCTTTATTTGTGTAAACTTAAACCTGACAGCTTATGTGCATAAAATACCTCTAAGTTTTTATGAAGCACATAAATACATATATTGCACCTAGAACTTACAAATATTATAGTAAATCCATGCTAGCTCTAAAATTAATAAAACAAGACTTCTTGAACTCAGAAAATCATGCTCTTATTTACTGTAAACAAAAGTCTTGCACACTTAGTATAGGAAATACTTTTAACTTTTGTGTAATACAAAAATACACTAATTTATACCTAGAACTTATAAAATTCATAGGAAATTCATATTAGCTTCAAAAATTATGACCTCAGCTTTGTTGGACTTAGAAAAGTATGATATCTTTTCTGTATATTCAAGAATTGGCCAACCTAATACAGAAGATGACTCCAAAAATTTGTGTAATAGATAAATGAATATATAATGTGCATAATAGCTTCTAAAAATTATAGAAAATCCATGCTAACTCCAAATAAAGTGAAATAAGATGTGTTGTACTCATAAAATTTTACTCTTTACCACTGTGATGTAAAATTTGGTCAAAATCACCATAGAGAATGCCTCCAAATACACATGATGTATAAATAACATATTCTACCGTATTTAGACTTCAAACCCTTATAACTTGCTTATACAAAATTATAAAATTGAAATTCTTTTACAACAAATCATCCTAAGCTATACCAAATATTACTGTAAAGTTAAGATTTACAAAACTACCTTCCAAATTCACATGTAATTAAAGTACACGTATAAATGCCGTAATCACGTATATAACTTCTAAAAATTTATACCTCAAAAGTGAAAGATGGTAAAATACAAATTTCTCCACCAAAAATCATACAAAGTCAGTACCAACCCACTGTGTAGGTTTGACACATATTAAAATAACTTCAATTTTGACTTATATCGTATTTAGACGTATTCACGTATAGAACTTGGAAAATTCATAACTCCCAAACAAAAAGTGATAAAATAGAAATTCTTTCACCTAAATTCAATTTAGATCAGTAGCAACCTATTGTATAAACCTCATGCATATTAGAGCATTTTGTATTTTTCACATTATTTGCTATTTATTCGATCGTACGTTAAATTCTTTCTAAAGAACGAATTCGAAATCGGTAAAGGAGTAGAATAGCTAGTGCCCAGGGTATTCAAGAGTAAGGCAAGTATTCTCCCCTCTTACTTTGAAAAATTTGAATTCTATGTTTGGGGAATGAAATGGGTTATTTACAAAATTGAATGCGTATTTATAACTATTGGTATGTAAAATATGGGGAATGGTAGCTATACCTAACTTGTTACATGATCTACCTTGGTAATTTTGAATTCCCTACTGGTTCTAATCCTAGGAGTGGTTAGAGTACTTCACTTGTACTCATACGAGCTTATTATTGCTTATTTAAATGTAAATTGCTTAGTCATGCTTAGAATTATGTTGAAATAGATTATGATCACTTTATAAATGAGATTTTGGGAATTTCATAACTTTTGAATAGAGGTGAAGCTTCTGGTTATTTGTGAACTAAAATAATGAAAAATGAGATTTTAGACTTGGGCGGCAAATGGTGTGCATATGGAGTAGTTGCACTTCGATAGGGGGAGTCTTCGCCTGAGTCGATTAAGGACTGAACTTTATGTCACCCTCTATTATTTACAGTGCAACCACATGTGTTGGTATGGGACAACCTTAGCCTATTAAGTTGTTTATGCGTCTAACCTTATATTCGGGAGACGGTTGTAGTATAAATTACTCTTGGCGATGGTTTATAGAAGCTACCCATGTGCGTGTGTTAAAATTTTTACGGACCAGACTCGTCCCAGTGTGCGTGTGTTATGTAAGTATGTTGTTTCTCTACTTACAGCATGGAGCTGTCCAATACAACAGTGAGTGCCACGTGGGTTGTTTCTCCATGGCGTCTCGGTGTTTGGCTATCCATCGTGACGATATTAAGGAACCGGACTTAGTGTGGATTTCCACTTATCGTGCTCATGCAAGGTTAGATAAGTAAACAATGTAACGGCTTTGTTGTGACCTCTAGACCGCATTTAACGTGTAGAGTGTGGTGGTACCGACGAGTACCGGACAAACTAGAGAATTCACATCATGTGAGTAAAGTTGTACAAACTCTGTAGAGTCAAAACTAATCGGTTAGCTGTGCTCGTGGTCATGAGCGACATAGTGATGTGCCATGAGTATAGTTTTATGATTTATAACTATGTTTATGAAATTGGGATGTAGATTGGTAATATTGATGATTGTGATCACTTGTTGTCGGGGAGGGTAACAAGTATGAAACTTATATTATGTTCATTACTTTCTTTATATACTATACATGTTTTATTCCTTTACCAAATACCGTTGCAAATGCTTGAGAATAAAAATTGGCTTTATGCAAACATAAGACTACAAATAGCCTTTCCTTGATTTAGAACTTGCACGTAGAGACATAGGATTGTCCTTGCCAGTACATTATTTCGGTAATGTACTGACTCTTGTTTGTATTATTGTTGCTTAACTTGTTATAGGTTGAGTGCTACGGGAATTCGTTGCATCTTCAGGATTGAGTTTTTAGGGGGTCTACCCCTAGTCGGTTGCCTGTGGTATGGGTAGACAAGCTTCCGCTAGATCATATTATTTGGCTAATTGGCCTATGTAACTCTGAGGTTATAGATTTAGTTATTTACTTGTATACCCACTTATTGTATACCATTGCTTGAGATAAATATGTGAGACTAGTACTTTTCCTGGGAGCTAGTCAAACACAAGTATGAGTTTGATATAAAATAGATATTTGCTTAATAGTTGGTGTGTATCGAGTCCTCTGTGATATGTAGTCTCTTGGTCGGCACCATCATATGGTTTGATGGGCATATCTCGGGGAGGACTGGCAAAAGCTGTTCTATTGAGTATCTCATTTACTTCAGGTTCGGCGCCATGAGTTTGTAACATATTTGTGGTTCACGACATCAAGTCAGCTTTGAGGTGTGGTGATTACAGTATTTATTTAGTTTTATTTGAGACCCCACCACTCCAATAGTTAGCGTTGTGTGGCGAGCTGCAAATAACAGTACAAGTCTCAGGGTGGCCCTCACACCCCCTGTCAGAGGGGTGCCACTCTAGGTTTCCCTTTATGCCAACGATGCCATAGCCTTCTTCTGGCTGACGATCGAGGATGCCGTGGTAGTGCGAGAGATCCTCAACCTATTCAGTCGTGCAACAGGCTTTGTAACAAACTTGGAGAAGAGCTCGTTGACCTCTATTCATTGCGAGGAGGTGCATATAACGGCAGTCTCCACCATTCTGCTCTGCCCCGTCAAGCCGTTGCCCATCGTCTACTTGGGTCTCCCTCTCTCTATAGGGAGACCAATGAAGCAACAAATCCAGCTGATGCTTGATCGTTTCTCCAAGAAGGTTGTGGGTTGGAAGCTGAAGCTCCTATCCTATGAACGGAGGCGGATCCTGGTTAACTCGGTGTTGATGGCGCTCCCAATCTACTACATGACGGTGTTTGAGCTACCTTAATGGGCCGTCAAGGCTATCAAGTGCAGATGCCGTGCCTTCCTTTGGAAAGGAGAAGAACGCATGACCGACAGCCACTGCCTGGTTGCTTGGGACAGAGTGTGTGTGCAAACGGAGTATGGGGGCGCGGGGATCAAGAACCTTTGCTTGATGGGGCTAGCCCTTTGGCTATGTTGGCCCTGGTTCTGATGGACAAGGAGAGAAAGGCCATATACATCACTAAGCTCCGACTTCGACAATAAGTTGTCCTCTTCCTTTGACTCTCTCACTAGAGTGCAGGTTGGCAATGGTGCCACTGCTAATTTCTGGACTACGAACTGGCTTCCAGGAGGAGGGTCCATAGCTTCCACGGCACCAACCCTGTTCTCCCACGCCAGGCAAGGGAAGCTCTCAGTGCAGAATGCACTCCACAACAACCGCTGGGCTCAGGATCTGTGTGGGGGGCTCTCCTTGCAGCCTTGGTAGAATACCTGGCGATCTGGGACAAGGTGGGCAACATGGCCCTAGAGCAGGACTGGGAAGACTCGATTTCTTGGTCAGTAAGTGGACCTGGCACCTACTCCACCTCCTTAGCATACCTCTCCTTCCAGGGTTGCACAAGGTCCACTTGCGGTGAGTTGGTCTGGAAAGTGAAAACTCTGGGCAGATGTCGTTTCTTCATGTGGCTTGCCATTAATGGGAGATGTCTGACGACAAACAACCTACGAGATTGAGGCTGGCCACATCAAGGCACATGTCTTCTGTGTGGTACAGCGGAGGAGACTTGTTCACACTTGTTCATGTCTTGCCGTTTCTCATTACGCTTCTGGACATTTCTCAAGGAGAAGGCTCTGGTGCATGCCTGCCCCCAGGGATCGACACTGGCTGAGTGGTGGGACGACGCATGTAACGCCCCGATTTTTGGGCCGTTAAAAAACTATTTTATAAAAACCCTAATTCCAAAAATTTGACCTTTTTGTGTGCCATTAAGGACTATGTGTCGAGATCTCAATTATTCTCCCTCCTTGAAACTCCAAACTCCCTCTCAAATTCCCCAATCAAAAATCCCGATCCAAAATTTAAATCTCGAATTCAAATTTTTGCAATTCGAATTCCCCTTCCAAACCTTTCAACCAAATCTTCATTATTTTATTCCTCCCCAAAAAGAATTCAAAATCACTTCTGAACCTCCCTTCTAAAAATTTCCAAAAATTTCCCATCCCAAAATCTAAAATCAAGTTCAAATTTCCCGTGAAATTCCCCTCTATTTATTTCCTTGAAATTTCATCCAAATATTCAAATACATTTCATATATATATATATATATTATCATCCAATTTCAGTTCAAAAGTATCTATTGAATCTCCAAAATTTTGTTAATCCAAAAAAATTCAAATTTTGAAACTCAAAAACCCTCCAAAACCCCAAAAACCCTCTCTGGAAAATCCTTGGGAAAAAGGGAAAGATACTGTTCACAATGGGCCGCTCTCTTCTCTCCTCGGCCCAGCTGCCGCTCAGCCTAATATCCCCTCACCCGCGTCGCTGACAGCATGGGCCCGCTTGTCAGCGATTGCACCTCCCTCGATCTCCCGCTTGCACGCACGCTGACGCACCGGGCTCGCCCATTAGCCACAGGACGCACGCTGCCCACGCACTGCGCCCGCGCCCAACAGCCCAGGCCCACGGGCTAGACCGCCCCTCCCCGCACCTCAGCTCGCGCCGCTGCCATATGGGGCCGCGTGTCAGAATCATCGTCTCCCTCACGTCTCTCCCTCTCTCTCGCCCAACAGTTGCTCGAGGAAACGCCCCCGAGAACGGCGCCGCCCCTGCCGCCCTGTCCCGTCGTTGTTGCCGTCGCCCCCGACGCCCTCGACCTCCCCGCTGCTCCCCGCCGCCCCTACACATGCCCCTGTCGCCTCGGACGCCGCCCCACGCTTTGCTCGCTGTGCCACCGCCATGGCCGAGCTTGGAGCTCGCGCTATTGCCTCTCTCCGCTGTCGCATTGTGCCACTGCACGCCTATAAATCCGACCGCCTCCCTCTTGTTCCCTCACCCCGCTCCTCCTCTGTTCCTCGCCGCAGCCGCACCGCCTTGGGCCGAGTTCGTGCTTTGTGAGTCGCCGCCGCCGCCAACCTTTCCCCTTTTCGGTGAGGCCCGACTCCAAACTCCTCCCTTCTCCTCTCCCCCTAAGTCCCAAGCCCCAGAACCCCCACTGCCAAGCCTTGCCACCGATAACCTCGCTTTGCCGCCGCTGCCCCCATCCTCTCTCCGCACGGCTCTCTGCATCTCATCGCCGGCCTCCGTTGCTTGTCCCTGCCTCGATCCAAGCCGGTCATCACGATCCTCTCCCTTCCCGTTCCCCGATGCCATGCTCCACTCGCCGCCGTTCGGCCAATCGCCGTCAAGTGCCGACGGCCATCGATCCCTGGCCGCTCGCTCTCTCTCTCTCTCTCTCTCTCTCTCTCTTCTCTATCTCGCTCTCTCTCTTTCTCTCTCTGACTAAGCGGCCCCGCCGCCGCCCGGCTGACATGAGGGCCCATTCCCTTTTTTTTCTCTTGTATCAATGACAGGCGGGCCCCACAATGCACAGGAATACTCCCTCCCATTTCACTGCCATGTGGGCCTTTATGACATGTGGGATCCCTTTGTTATACTCACTACTGTGTATGACATATGGGACCCCTCTGTTATACTCACTACTGTATGACATGTGGGCCCTATTTTGTCATCCAGCATACCTCCCTTACATGTGGGCCCGACCTGTCATCCCTCTCTCCTTCTTTATTAACCCTGTCCCACTGACATGTGGCCCCCTCTCAGCCCTCTCTCACATTGACATTGGGACCCACTTGTCAGAATATTCTATAGAATATCCCTTTTCCCAATCCAAATAAATCCTTTTTATTCCCAGAAAATCAATTAAAGCTTTAAAAATTCATATCTTTTCAACCGTAACTCCGATCGACCCCGTTCAAGTCTCAAATTTTTTCTAAAATTGAGATCTATCTCATGGCACTATTAGTTATTAATAATAGTATTGTATTATTAGGGATTTTGTGTGTTTTTCTCTCGTTACGCGTAGTCAATGACGACGGAATTTCTTCGTACGTCGGATTTTTGTGAGTTTTGAAGACAAAGTTAGCGGCAAGCCACTCCTTGAACATATTGCTCCCAGTTTATAAAATATTTTTTATTGCCAAATTGTATTTTAGTGCGCATGTTAAATCTGTTTCGGCCTCAGTTCGTCGCACGACGAACCGACGGACCCACCTAGTAGTTGAAATAACCTGTAGGCTTGCAAAACCCTATTCCTTGTCGCTCCACCTCAGTGTTACCTCGGCATACGTGCTCTATGAGCATGGGTAATGATGGTTTCACCCAAATCACATGTGCTGTCGAGCTGGGAAAACCAGGGTTTATAAAACCTTTTCAATCCGACACACGGTGTCGGTAAGTTTGCGAAACAAAGAATGTTTGCGAAAACCCCGCGATGTAGAGTGATTGCCTGGGTGGAGATGCTTTGTAATCGCATATAAGGACCGATTCCTTGGGAAATTGCACTAATCATAGTACAGTGCAACCACACGGGTGGAATGGGACACCCCTGGTCAAGTAATTAGTAGACCCAGGGTTGGCTTGGTTGCCTTTGGAAGTAGAGTCACCGGGGTGGCAATATGAGATGCACTCGTGGGATCCTGAGTACGAGGAGTCTGGGGCTCGCTCGGTATTTGGTCTGGGACCCGTTCAGTTGGCATCATGCAATCCTGGAGACACTTCGGAAAGGCCTTGTTACGAACCTCCCCTGCTTGGCCAGTAAGGGAGTAAGCTCACGTCGTGTGGGAAAAGCGTACACCTCTACAGATCTCTGAACTATTCGAACAGCCGTGCCCAGGGTCATGGGTGATGTGAAGTGATTCCTTTAGCGTAGCTTTGTTTTCATAAAAGATTTATGAAGCATGTTTGTGGTTGGGAACCGTTACCAGAATCAGCCAGGTCGGCTGATTGATGACCAGTACATGGTCTGAAATGGTCCTGTGTGGATCGGGATGTCAGACGGTATCATAGTTAGACTTCCCGAGTGGAAGCAGTGTAGATTTGAGATGGAGATTATGGATGGCTCTGGGAGCCGAAGCTGAGATGATGAGATGAATGATGTCCTGGATAGGATGAAAGTGAAAGAAAAATAATAGAGAAAAAAATAAGATTACGTCCTGGAGAGGACAAAAGTGAAAATAAAATAATAGATGAGAATACAATGAAAAGTTACTTGAGGGTAGACCCAATGAACCGTTGTCGTGATCCGACAAGCGGTATAGGAATACCTAAAAACAATTAAGATCTGATTCGTCTGCTTGAGTTGTTGAAAAGTAATTCGCGAATATGATCGAGACGGAAGCCTCCTCCCAGTTACATTGAGACAACTCACACTTAGGGTTTTTGGAAAATATTTTAAAATAAAATGTTTGCAAAGTAAACCCTAGCCTTTCTTGATGGCCTACATAACTCATAGTTCTCGTGATTTGCTGAGTATGTATATACTCAATCCATTATCATTTTTCCCTCCTTCAGGAAGAGTGGAGTTGAAGTGAAGATTAGGGTTTCTTTCCTAATCCCAAGCAGTTGCTTGTAGATTGGGTTCTCGCTGCGTTGTCATTCCGATGCTGTTGTTCTATTTGAAGGTTGTTGCTCAGGACTTGCCCGAAGTGGCAACTTAAAAGGTATATTATATATAAATATTTTATTTAGTTGCTGTGGTACATCTCGGTTGATCGCAGGTACCAGCAAGGTTTCCTGGGACTGGACCAGCAATGCGGTTCCGTGGGAGTTGGTTTACGCCAATCTCCTATGGCGCTCCCTCTCTGGTGCCACTGTAGGTGGTGCTAGGGTGGGGGTGTTACAATGCACGGCGGCCGCTCAACAAGGAGAGTAAGCAGATCTTCGACGCCTCCGTCATGCTTGCCTGTTGGACACTATGGAAGGAGCGGAATGCCAGAATTTTTGAAGGAAAGCAGGAATCCATCAGCTGCTTGGTGGAGAAGTTCCTCGAAGAAATAACAATCTGGCGCTTATCCCGCATGATACCGTAGGGAGCAGCTAGCCGCAGCCTGCTCCGCAAGCTGCCTGGGGGAAGTTCACCTAGGCACAACCCAACAACCCTGTGGTTGTAACATATGTGCTGTGTACTCCTTTTCTTGCTTAATAAAAATTTTGGCCGGCTTCCGCCGGCCCGGGAAAAAAAAAAGTTGTCACCCACTGTGGGTTGTTGTACCCAAAGGGCTTCACCCAAAGCACTGGTCTATACAGCACAGGAGTATCTGAACTTGAATTCAGTGCTCTGCTCATCTTCTTCAGAAGAACTAAAATGTTGTGCATACTCAATAAAAGCCATTACATGCTGCAACAGGTTGCTTTGCCCCCTTTGCTAAAGAGAACAGAAAATTTCAGATGGTTCCAATTGTGATTACAAAAAAATTTAGATTGCCATTATTCCAATTGTCACTAGAGTAATTTCTATTTGGTGGGGCTCTCAAGCACAGGATTGGTACTCCTTGCCAAAAAAACACCGGAGCATGAAGCACTATCACTTGCCATTACAAGAAACCAAGAACTATAGAACTTGCAAGAACCTCACCATGAAGGTTTTGACACCTAAATTTGACACTAGTTTGGAATAGTAAGTTCAAGCCAAATTTGTAAAAGATTAGAGCCTTCATGCCAAGGCCGATCCGACCACAGGTGTCCAAGCGGTCCGATCGGACAATGAATGGCAGTCTGACCTTCAGCCTGAGTCCGAATCCAGTTTTGGTATTTCTTGTGTTTTCTTACTTGAGGCCAGGGTTTTTCAAGTCATAGTTGATCTCTAAGCCTAATAGAATATGGAGAAGGCCCTGTAGATGCAAGACTACCCCTCCTATAAATATAGGGGGCTAAGGCCGATTAAAACAACCAATCAATCATCAAAATCAATCTACTACCTCTACATCTATCTTCTACATCTCCCTCCTTCTTTCTTCATGTATCCCATGTCTATTCATACTCAAACCCACTGATTTTCATCGTCTTTTGTCTCTACGGCGTCAAAGGATGTCCTAATTAGTCTGCCGAGTCTAGGACAAACCAGCACGCGTTCACTCTAATGGGATCCCTCCTAGGTGGTCATTCGGTGGCTTCTACCCTCTGTGGCGGTGCGTCTCTAGGTGCCGCTGCGGGTTGCACACAAGGTATTCACGTGTGTGGCATGACACGTTTTTGCACCAATAGAAGGATGCAACATACTCCCGAAGCAGTTGTCACAGAGCATATGCAGCAGATGAATACTCATAATTCACAAGAAATCTGGAAGAAATCAGCCTTCTTGATTGCACCACAATTTTACTCTTGTACTGTTGTTAACTTTACAAGAGTACAAGAAATCACAATGTTAACTTTACAAGAAATCACAATTCACAAGAAACCACAATGTTAACTTTACAAGAGTATTGTCAAATTGCACAAAGAGTACACTACTTCATCAAATTGCACAAGAACAAGAACAAGCTTTGGATGTTCTTGGCACAAGCACAAGTTTCTAGATTTGTTGAATTACAGTGGTTGGAGCATCAATCGAGCTTCTAGTGCCGTCGAGTTCCTCTGCTGCTTCAAAACTTCTAAATTGTACAACTACCAATTGTATGTGTTAAACAATTGTGCCATTTTCAAGAAAAAATAGAATATTTAAATAAAAATCGATGGTTCATAGTATTATAAATACGACTATCAATTGCACGTGTTAAACAATATTGTGCCATTTCAAGTAGATGCCGAAATACTTGCACAGTTTAGTCATAGCATAAGAGTGGGGTGAGATTAGCTTAGAGCAGGATTTTACATTTTGGAATGAGGCAAATAAAGACAACAACAAAGGGTGGCGGAGGGAAAAGTATTCAGAAAAATAAATTGGATTTTGACCCAGTTTAACCCACTTTGACCATTTTTTTTATTGCAGTCGCTACTTACTAGGATGAAATAGGAGATATGAAATTTCACAAAGCAAGAGCTGTAATAGTCTATATGCAACACCTGTACTACTACTATTTGAAGCAAGACCTACTCCTTCCCATCTCATGATTTATCAATAATTGGATAAGTTATGACCAGTCACCAACATTGGACGTTCTCTCATATACTTGGGAAATTAATTGAGATAAAAATATTTAAA
Source organism: Oryza meyeriana var. granulata (assembly GCA_003991445.1). NCBI lineage: Eukaryota > Viridiplantae > Streptophyta > Magnoliopsida > Poales > Poaceae > Oryza > Oryza meyeriana. The sequence goes on along the minus strand of RYFJ01002965.1, from coordinate 119,488 downwards.
TTGGAATAGAACAGAAATTGTTTTTTGAGTGTCACAACTATAACTAGAACAGACAACTAAGATTAGAGCTTGTGCTAGTTCTAACGTGAATGATTTTCATGACAGTGATCTAACTCAAAATATATAGATTAAACATGTACACAATCGTTCATATGGTATATAATACCATATAGTGGTTTTTGGTTTGGTTTTCTCAAATATCTTAATTAAGTGCTAAAAGTAAATTAAGATGATAAATCATCATAATACCTAAAAGTAAATTAGGATTCATCATACTACTTTCCGTCAAGATTACTACTACATAGACGACTTTCAGTGTTAGCACACTACAAACACTATATATACATACAAAAATTTCATAATAAATGACCAAGCCTTCATCACAACTCTATGCAAATATCAATGCTTACTGGATGGATGCTCGGGGTTGGTAAGGTATGTATGATCGCGTGATCTTCCTGATGAGTAATGTGAAAGAAAGAATAAAACTCATGAATCAGAACAGAAAAAACTGTACATGGATCTTATGAAACAAAATTTTCGGAAAACATTTTTTTCCTGACTCGTTTGGCCCAGTAGGAATCAGCTTTTCACCTTCAAGCTTCTCTTTTCCCTCTCCAAGATCGTAAAGGAGACTGTTCCAAACTGCTATGCATAGATCGCTTCTCAGGATTGAAGAGCAGGGCTAGGGAGTTGGACGCAACGGATTATTCAAAATTCAATTAGCATAACCAACTAATCACTTTTGATTGGACGGATACATCTCAGAAAGGTTGGACTAAATTCCATTATTGAAAAACAATAATTAATATTGAAGCTGTGAACCATGCCAATGCTTATGTGATGTCTACATTAGGATCACCATCCTTTCTCCCCTCTCTGGCATTACTGTGTTTTGCTTGATTGCCCTTGATTTTTTTCCTTTAATGTTCTCAATTCTACGCAATTTTACAAGGTGCTGCAACTATTGCAGTTGTTAGAGTTTATATCGAATATGTGTACATGGGCAGTTATAGTTTAGAACTTAGAGTTGTAGTAGGTGTTAGGGTAAAATTATAGTCGAACTCTGTCCTAAGCTCTAGGGTTGAACTGTATCTTAGTCTCTCTCTTAAATAGAAGGCCACATTAGTTGTAACCGTATGGCGACGGTAGCATAATTGTGGGTATGACTGGCCGGTCTTATTGGTCGATGATCGTGGATACCCGGATACACTGTAATTATGCTGGATCAGAGAGGAGTGCCCGTAATCAGTGTCCCGGAGATGTAGGCTTCGGCTGAACCTCGTTAACTAATATCGTGCCTCGTTGTCGTCATCAGTTTTGGATCTCCTATGGCGTTTCTTCCGTGTTTGGTTATCGGTGGTCAATACGTGCTGGTTTTCTAACAAGTGGTATCAAAGCTTGCAGGAGATCCATGGATAGAGGCGCGATAGAGGTGCCCTACACTGCAACTACTACACATAAATATTCAGGGAGGGACATTGACGCAAGGTGGAGCACGACGGCAATCAACGGAATTTGATCGATTGATGCGAACACTTCGGGCGGTGGCCTGAACCGTTCGATGAGTTGCAATCAACAAGGTGGTGACTAGACGTGGTGTTTGGGTTGATGGCGGCTAAAGCGATTGGCGATGCAATCAATGGGGTCGGACACATCAGGCCGGTGGTCCGAACTTTTCGATGAGCTACTTTCAACGGGGAGATGGTCAGATGTGATGCTCAGGGTTGATTGAAGCTGGAGGCGGTCGACGGCTCGAGCAGTGGAGTTGAACACTCCGGACAGGGTGGCCCGGGCCTTTCGGTGAGCTGCATTCGACGGGGAGATGGTTGGACATAGCGCTCAGGTCGTTTGGTAGCTGGGAAGACGGCGTGGTGATTTGCCGGCTTTGGCTCGTGACTAGATTGATGGTCGGTCAATCAGAAGTCAGAGTGGTTTGTGGTTGTCGGGCGAGCTGCAGTGCACGGGCCTTTGGTGCAATAGGCAACGGTACAGGAGGCGGAACTCAACAGGCCATCTTCGGTGAGAGGAGGCAGTGGCGAACCCGAGCAACAACGGGTCAGTTTCGTTGATGGTGTCAATGTGACTGTTTGGCAGTACATGATATATCCATGATCATTGGGTCGGCATGATGGAGATATATGGGGATATATGAAAATCTGCATCACTAAAGAGGAAGAAGAGCGAGAGCTATCATGGCAATTTCTTCAAGTGATTCAAAGTGATGGTGAATTTTCTCAAATTATCAGGTGCTCAGTCTAAGGATGCGGAATCGTGTATGTTAGATTTGTTAGCTCGGTTCATAAGACGCCAAGGAAAAAAGGATTCTCTTCGTAACAGTTTGGTGAATTTGAAATTGCCTATTTAGTGATGATAACGGTTATCTGGCCATGGAGTAGATAAAATCAAATTTAAGAAGGAAGATAGAGGTAAACATGTTCTTCGGGGAGTCGGAGATGTCCCAGCTAAGAAGGAATTCAATTTTGCTTGGCAAAACGACTATGATGATATAAAAGAAGGTAGAGCACTGTTGCAGGTAGAATCGAGAAGAAGAAGTTACAGGAGAGCAGAGTCCCTTGATGACGGTGAGCCTGTTATAGGCTTATCGGACGGCTCGGCTTAAGCGGCAAAAAAGGAAACAACTCAAGTCCGGGTATACGAAGATTTGCACATTGAGCAAATTCAGGTTGGCGTGGCATATTCGCCAAGGTAGAGTTTGTTAGAGTTTGTGTCGAATATGTGTATATAGTCGGTGATAGTTTAGGACTTAGAGTTGTAGTAGGTGTTAGGGTAGAGCTAGAGTCGAACTCTGTCCTAGACTCTTAAATAGAGGAGCACATCGGTTATAACCGCATTGCGACAGTAGTATAGTTGTGGGTACGATTGGCCGGTCTTGTCGGTCGATAATCGTGGATACCTGGATACACTGCAATTATGCTAGATCGGAGAGGAGCGCCCGTAATCAGTGCCCCGAGGATATAGGCTTCGGCTGAACCTCGTTAACTAATATCGTGCCTCGGTGTCGTTATCAGTTTTGGATCTCCTATGGCGTTTCTTCCGCGTTCAGTTATCGGTGATCAATCTTTGCCTGTTTTCTAACAGCAGTATTGCTGTAATAATATCCTGTGAGCTATATTGATATCGTTCAATTACTCATATTTCCTTTCTCAAGTCAGCTTATTACCACTGAAATAACTGCACTCCTACTTAGTACAATACACGGGTAGTGAACTTTCTTGTCTCAAATTCTGATTCTCTGGAGCCCGGATGCAAACAATCCAAATAATCGTGGGCGTAAATTTGACTATTAATGATTTGCAAATTGCATCCAAGCTCTGGCTGCAATGTTCATTGAAAAAGTCCGACTGGTCATCGAACCGTCTGAGCTGCAGGACCGTGGCCATAGTTTTTTTTTAGAAAAAAAATGCCCCTTTGCCACATATTTTAAGGGCCTCCTTATAATTGCCACAAAGTTAAGTGGCTTTGTTAGTATGTAGTTGAGTAGATTTCCTCTCATTTGCCACATATAACAGTTTTAAAATTATCTCTACTACAAGTGGAGTCGTTCTCCTCCTGAGCCATCGTACTTCCTCATTAAAACACCACCCTCCCTAAAAACCACGCAAAATATGGTGTTCTAATAAATAAATTATGTATGTTTTTATATCCATCCTGTTGCAACGTATGAGTATGACACTAGTAATTATTGGAGCTAATTCTTATGACAAATTGTAACACCTCGTTTTCAGCGAGATGCTAAACTATATTTCGCTAAAATCTATCCATAAAAATTTTGATCTTTGTGTATTGTATCGTAAGTCGTGTCTGGATCTCAGTTTGTCTTCTTGTTCTTGCTCTCGTAATCCCTCCTCTCAAAAACCTCCATTCCAAAATAATCTCCGAGCTCGAATCGTTGTATTCGAACTTCGCTCCTTAAACCCTATCGGCTTTCTCCCTCGAAAAATCTCCCACTTTGATATCTGCCCCGTTGCTTCGAAATCTAAACCCTAAAGATATTCCCTTTGATCCCCTCTCTAAAATCCCCTCGGTTTCTCTCCCCCTTGATCCCTAACATAACCCTAAGTCTAAATGGGGAATCACATCCCTGTTCAACCACCATCTCCACCAACATACATACATACATACATACATACCCATATATAACCACCTATATATGTGTACCTATATACATGTGTATATATGCCGTGCCTTCATCCTTAACCCCCTTGAAAACTCCCCAAATTCCCTTGAGCACCCCCCAAATTCAAATTAAAGATTGTAATTTGAATTTGAATACCCTCCCCTCCTTTGAATCTCCCACAAATAATCCTTGAGTGTCAAAATACAAAAAAATTGCTTCCAAAATATACATAATACACTTGGGACTTCCCCATGTATTCCTTGAATTTTTCTGAGTCCAAACATGTATTTTGAATTCAAATCCCTCCTTGAAATCTACCCAAAATCCCTTGAAATAAATCCTGGAAAAATAAGAAAGGGCACTATTCTCCCAGGGCCGCAACCACCTCATTCGGCCCAACACCGCACGCAAGCTGATCGTAGCCGCTGGATCCGTGCCACGTGGCCCTCACGCCGATCACCCGCCGTCGGATCCCCCGCTCGCTCACCCGCCTACGCGGACTGCTGTCGGCGCTTCGGATCACGCCGCGTGTCCCAATGCCGCTGACCACCGTCCGATCACGCCTCAACAATTCTTCTTCCTCCTTCGTCCGTCCTGTTTCCACTCTCGCGCCCGCCAGGTGATCGACCTACGTTCCGAGAGGACCCCCGATGCCACGCCGGTCCCCGCCCGGCCCCACCATGGCCACCACAGCGCGCCACACGCACCGTGACAACGATTGGATGCGCTTGCCATCTCCCGCCTTCCCTCTTTTCTCCCTACTGTCCCGAGACCGAGCGGTCAAAAGAGATGCCGCTTTGCTCCCGTCACTGCCGCCCCCACCTTGACCGAGCCCAATGCCGCTCCTCCCGCTCATGATCTCCAAGCCCCACCGCACGATTCACCGCCTCCGTTGCCCTTGAAACCCTGACCGCCAATTCGAATTCGCCGCCCGCGTGAAATTTCACCGCCTTGGCCTCTCCCGCCTCTCTCCCCTCCATTATTGGAGACCCTCTCCCAACCGACCTAGCGGTCTCCCCCACCACTCCTCGCCTATAAATACCCCTCCTGAGACTTCCTTTCTCCTCTTCTCCGCTCTCCTTCTCGGACGCCGCCGACCGAGTGCCATCCCGAAGCACGCCCACTCGGCCGTCCCGAGCTCCATCGCCAAGCTGGGCGGAGCCCGAAGACGCTGCCCCTCCCCTGCTCGAGACTCCGCATCCCGCGCCACTCGTGTCATCACTGTCGCTTGGTTCTTCCCTTTCACGCCTTCCGGTCCAAGTCGCCGGCCTGAACCCGAAGTCCCCTCAGTGAGCTTCCCCTTTGTGCGTCATGTATGCCAGTGTGCCCTCCAGACGGCGCTTAGGCTAAATCCCCGCCCCCCCCCCCCCTCGAGCGAAGCTCAAGCCTCAGACCTCGCTCTTCCTCCCCTACGCCGCTGTAGTACGTCCAGTACGTGCTTGCCGTTGTCGTAGCACCTCGCTGCCGCCGGATCGCGTGCGCAGGCCTCTCTGGTTCCCTTCAGCCGGCCTCTCCTCCTCCTCTCTTGCCATGAATGCCTCCCCCTTTCTCTCCCCCAGACTTTGGTCCTCCGCCGCCAGTCGCCGTCACTAGACCCCTCGAGGATCCGAGCTGCTCAATCAATTTCCCTTGACCCTCTCCTCCAACCGGCACCGCTGTGGGCCGCTGATCGACGTCGCTCACCGAAACCACTCCCGCTATCGTCAGCCGTCGATCTCGGTCACTCTGTTCCCCTTCTCTACCCCACGCGAGCCAAGCCCCGCTCCCCTCCCTCGCGCCCACTGCCATGTGGACCACACCTGCAGAGACGGCTGGCGTCCCCGTGCCGTGCACATGGTCCCCGTGGCCACCGCCAATGACGTGTGGGTCCGATTTCTCTTGGTCCACCGTGGAACGCCCATGCAACCATCCCCCTCTCTCCCTCTTCCCGCACCCGGTCCGTGCACCATTGGGCACTGGCGTGTGGGTCTCCTCTTCCTGTTCACCACAGCCTACGAGCCACCACTCCGTGAACCCCTCTATCCCACTACCATCCGGGGCCCCGGTCGGTAGTGAGCCAACACTTCCCTTGTCTCTGCCCTATGGGAGGAAGTTGACAATGGGTCCCACTATCAGTGTCACAGTGGAGAGATCCCTAGAATATACCCCGGAAAATTAATAACTCTTTTTCCAGTGATCCAGAAATTCCATTTAATTTCAAAATTTCATAACTTTTTATCCGTAACTCTGATTGACTCTGTTCCAACTCTAATAATTTTCTAAAACTGAGATCTATCTGATGGCACTATTAGTAGCACTAAATAGGATCTTTTTCTTGGTCTTTGTGTAGATTTTATTTGCTTACGCATAGTAACCAGTCGTCAGAAATTCATTTCGGAGCGGATTTCGCAATGATTTCTCGAAGACTCGAGAAGACCTAGAGCAAGGCAAGTCACCTTTGATCAATCGAGCCTATAATTGAAATTAAATTATTTTATTTGCAAAATCTTGCATCGATAAGCGTGCACTGATCTGTTCGGTCCCGTTTACGAGTCAGACCGGTGGACCTACCCAACCTTGCTGCATTAAATACATCCTTGATGATTGACATGCCATGTTCTCTTGTAACCACCACTGCCACGCCTCAGTGTTTGTGCACTATTTGTGCGAGTACTGACGGTCGCCCCTTTTTAAACTTAAAATTTGAGAACCTCTTGGGTAAAACTTGGATTTACGAAAAGATTGAAAAACCCGACACCTAGATCGGTGTCTTGTGAAAGAAAAATGAGTTTCAAAAATGGAGATTCGTGACACAAGGCCAGTCCAGTGTGTATGATACCTCTGTGGTCGCCTTAAGGACTGATTACTTCGGAATTTTATCTGAACATAAGACAGTACAACCACATGGGTGAATAGGAAGCCCCTGGCTAAGTAACTAGTCTCTCAGGGACGCTTTGCATGCCATTGGACTGTGGATCGTGCGGGAGGGCGTTGGAGATGTCTCCTGGGTTCCTGGTACAGCATGGTCAAGAATCTACCCTGTGATTGGTCTCAAGGACCCCTCTAGTTGGCATTGAAAGTGCATCTATCCCCTAAGTGGGTTTTGGTGGATTAATGACAAAGCGGTTAAGGGACTAATGAGTTTATCAAGATTTGTGCAGAGAATTAGTCCCAGGTTGCTTAGTGTGGTGCATGGAGACCCCCCAAAAAGACATGATGCAAAACGGCGAAGCGACTCGGAGTTTATTTTAAATTCATTTGAATTTTCTTTGGAGTCGTAGGAAAACCGTTCTATCAAGAGGGGTTGCAAGCAGTGTTCCAAGACCACTCAAGTGCTTAAGTTACAAATAGCTGAGAGTTCATCACTTTGGCACAACACATACACTTGGGTGGGCTATTTTCAGTGTCAGGGTCGAAGGTTCCGACCTACAGGGCCGGAAGCTCCGACCAGGCCCTTCGGCCACTCACTAAGTGTTGACCGGAGGTTCCGATCCACCGGGTCGGAACCTCCGGGCCAAAATCTGTGAGTAACGGCTATGTGACGTAAGCCATGTCCTATAAAACCCAAACTTGGATTCTAGCCGTTGCTGATGCATTCCACTTCGTCCCAACTGTTCCCTAGCCTCTCCTAAGGTGCTTTGAGCTCTCCCAACTAATCCTAGTGCATTCCTTGTGATTCTTGTGAGGATTTAGTAGAAAATTGGGTGAATTTTGTTGAGAGAAGGCTAGGAGGATCTTGTGCACTTGTGGAGGTTGCGGATTGGCTGCTTGGGGCTTATTTCTCTTGGAGGGAAACCTCCTAGACGGTTAGGCGTCTCCCGCGAGCTTCCTCTTGTTGTGGATTGTCCCGGGAAAGTTTGTGAAGGTTCATCTCACCTCCACAAAGAAAAGAGGTAAATTCTAGTGGAAACCAAGTTTGATCTTTGTGGTCACTTGGTGAGGAAAGAGGTCAATTGAGACCCAGCTCTTTGGAGCTCCTCAACGGAGACGTAGGATCTTTGTGATCCGAACTTCGGGAAAAATCTTTGTGTCTCCGTTGTCTTTTCTCGTTATTGCCTCATTTTGTATATTAACTTGCTAGCATTTATCTCTTACTCCATTACTTGCACTTTACTTGATCTCTATCAAATTTATCCTTTATAGAAGTATATTGGTAGAGCCTGAACTCCAGGGTCGGAACTTCCGGCGTTCTAGGCCGGAACCTCCGACCAGCCCTCTCGGCCAGCCCGAGAAAGCCGGTCGGAACCTCCTACCATTTTGGTCGGAGGTTCCTATCAGTATTTTACCGCTGCTTTTGGAGAATTTTTCAGGAACGCCTATTCACCCCCCCCCTAGGCGACATCAACGGGCTTTCAATTGGTATCAGAGCCTAAACTCCTAAAAAGCTTAACCGCTTGGAGTTGATCCGAAGATGTCGACCGAGAAGGTGGTTGATTCTACCAGAGTTCAAGGAGACGGAGATGGCTCAACTAGCAAGTTAGGTGGAAGAAAGGGAGTTGCTATTGACCTAGATTACAACAAGTTTATCCCTCCCCCTCAGCAATTCATCTCCGTGCCTTCCGGACGCGCTCCCCATTTTGACGGGACCTTCTATAGCGCATGGAAGCACAAGATGAAATTGCATCTAATCTCATTGCATCCAGTGTTTGGAAGATTGTGTGCACAGGTGTGACGGATGCTCCGGAGGAAGGAGAGGAGCCTACACCGGCTCAAGCGGCTCTTATCCATCGCAATGCTCAAGCCGCAAGTGTCATCCTCAACTCCTTGAGCCCCGAGGAATTTAACAAGGTGGACCAACTCGAGGAGGCCAAGAAGATTTGGGATACTCTTCAATTAGCGCATGAAGGATCCCCCGGCGTACGAGAGTCCAAGATCGAGTTGCTTGAGGGGCAACTTGGACGGTTCGTAATGGAAGACAACGAAACGCCACAAGAGATGTACGATCGCATGATGGTCATTGTCAACAAGATCCGTAGTCTTGGTGGTGAAGACATGACTGATCATGTGGTGGTCAAGAGGCTTCTCCGCGCGATCGCCCCAAGGAATCCCACCTTTGTGACTCTCATCCGGGAGATGAAGAACTTCAAGAGACTCACCCCAAGCGACGTTCTCTCAAGGATTATATCACATGAGCTACTCGAAGAGGAAGCCAAGGAAGTCAAGCAACTTGCCAAGAATGCCGCAATCATCAAGAACAAGAAAGTTGCTTTGAAGGCAAAGAAGGAGCAGGCCCCAAACGACTCTGAGAGTGAAGATAAAGACTTCGCTCTTATGGTGAGGAAGTTTAAGCACTTCCTTCGTCGAGGCGGTTTTGGCAAGGACAAGAAGGAGGACGACAAAGGAAGGAGGCAATCCAAGCGGGCGTGCTACGAATGCAAGGAGTATGGCCACTTTATCGCCGATTGCCCCAAGCTCAAGAACAAGGGTAGCAAGTCCAAAGTGGTCAAGAAGAAGACCGGGCGTGCTCACATTGGAGAGGAGTGGTTCTCCAATGATGAGGACGACGACAAGGAAGAAAGTGATGAAGGAGGGGTTGCTACAATTGCTATCAAGTCATCGTCGGGCTTCGAAGAGCGTCTCTTCGACAACTTGAGCGACGACGATCACTATGAGCCCACTTGCCTCATGGCACAAGGGCGAAAGGTAACCTCAACATCCAAATCTCCTCCAATTGATGATGATGATTCTAGTGATGATGAAAGTGAGGATGATATGGATGAGATGCTTAAGGGTTTTAGCAAGCCGGCCATGTCACAATTGGCAAAGCTTATGAAGGCATTGGAGTGCAAAGAGAAGTCCCTCGAACGGCAAGAGGACTTGCTCATCCTTGAGAAGGAGAGAAACCTTGCCCTAGAGGAGAACTTGGCTAAGGAGATGGAGAAGTTGAGGAATTGACCAAAGAGCTCTCTTCGGTCAATAACTCAATGGCTAATCTAAAGAGTATGAATGAATCACTTCAAGAGAAATCTTGTGAAAGTGGACCAAAATCACAAGGCTCTTGAGGTGCAATTTGACACTCTTTGAATAGCGCCTCTACCTCTAATGAGGCCACCAAGATCTCCAATGCCTCCACAAGCAACGGTTGTGCGAAATGCGTATAATTATGATTTGGACGCATATGCTACTAACCTTGAAGCTTTGGAGGCGCTCAAAAAGGAGAATGAGCGGTTGGGCACCTTGGAAAAGTTTGGATATTTGAAAACATTTCAATCCAAGGATGCCCTCTACAAAACCCTCACTACCGACTCCAACAAGAACGGCTATGGTCTTGGCTTCTCTCTCTATGAAAGTAGACCATCCAGAAGGACTATAGTCAATAGGAAGCAATGTTTGAAGTTTGTGAAAGAAGGAGCTACGTCACAAGCCAAGGAGGTAAAAAATTCCTTGGTCAGTCTGGGGGCCGGAAGCTCCGACCATAGTTTCTGGAGGTTCCGACCATGCCTCTCGGCCAGACCGAGAAGGCCAGTCGGAGGTTCCGACCGATTAGGCCGGAGGTTCCGGCCGGATCTCTCCGGCTATACCGAGAGGACGGTAGGAGTTCCGACCAGCTAACCCAGACAGACCGAGACGACTGGTAGGAGGCTCCGACCTGAATGGTAGGAGGCTCCGACCAGAAAAACTGTACTATGAGTCATATGTGATTACCACGGATCACCGCGGTAAAGTGATTGCTCATTTTATTGGTGATTATTATGAGGAGTACAGGGCTTGTGTGTGGGTGCCCAAGGCGCTCGTGGCTAATGTTAAAGGACCCAAACTCAAACAAGTTTGGTTACCTAAATCTCAAACTTAATCCTTTTTGTAGGCATACTCCTCCGGTGGATCGAGTTGGGTTGTTGACAGCGGGTGCACCAACCACATGACGGGAGAGAGGAGTATGTTTGCAACTCTTGATGAGAATGGAGGAGATCACGACAATATTGTCTTTGGAGACGATGGTAAAGGAAAGGTAATGGGATTAGGTAAAATTGCCATCTCCAACAATCTATCTCTCTCTAATGTTCTTCTCGTCAAGTCCTTAAGCTATAATCTATTATCGGTGTCTCAATTGTGCATATTGGGCTATAATTGTTTGTTTACCGACGAGGATGTTACCGTCTTTAGAAGAGATGATAATTTCGTCGCATTCAAGGGAAGGTTGAAGGGGGATCTTTATCTAGTGGACTTTGACCTAGATAAAGTGAACCCGGAGGCTTGCTTGATAGCAAAATCCTCAATGGGGTAGCTTTGGCATCGAAGGCTAGCCCATGCGGGATGAGGAACTTATCGAATCTTCTAAAGGGGGAACACATCCTCGGACTATCTAATTCACATTTGAGGATAAAGACCGTGTGTGTAGCGCTTGTCAAGCCGGAAAGCAAAGTTGGAACCCACACCCCACGAAAAACGTCATGACTACCTCAAGGCCATTAGAACTACTTCATATGGATCTCTTCGGTCCCGTGGCCTACCTAAGCATCGGAGGTAACAAATATGGGCTCGTAATTGTTGATGATTTTTCTCGCTTCACTTGGGTGTTCTTTTTGCAAGATAAGACTGAAACCCAAGGAATTTTCAAGAAATTCGCAAAGCGGGCCCAAAACGAGTTCGAGCTCAAGATCAAGAAAGTTAGGAGCGACAATGGGGGGGAGTTCAAGAATACTCAAGTGGAGGAATTCCTTGATGATGAGGGGATTAAGCACGAGTTCTCCGCTCCATATGATCCACCTCAAAATAGAGTAGTGGAGAGGAAGAGCCGGTCTCTTGTCGAGATGGCAAGGACTATGCTAGATGAATACAAGACCCCGAATATCTTTTGGGCGGAGGCGGTGAACACCGCGTGTCATGCGCTAAATCGCCTCTACCTCCACAAACTTCTTAAAAAGACGGCATATGAACTCCTCACCGGTAACAAACCCAATGTCTCTACTTTCGTGTTTTGGTTACAAATGTTTTATATGAGTAAGAGACCTCGCTCATCCAAGTTTCTCCTAAAGTGGATGAAGATTTCTACTCGGATATGAGTCAAATGCTCACGTCTATCGTGTTTTCAACAAAGTCTCCGAATTGTTGAAACCACGAAGATATGACATTTGATGAACTAATGGCTCCCAAGTGGAGCAAGTTGAGCTGAGATGCTAGTGAAGGAGTCATAGGACACGAACATCGCAGAAAAAGGCAATTGGAGAGTGAGGCCGCTAGAAGAGTCGGAAGAGCAAAGAGGACCGAACAAGCTCCTTCCACTCAAGCGACGCCTCCAAGCACAAGAGTTGATCAAGAGGACGATCTAGCACGAGTGGATGGATCGATCCGAGGGCACTAGTGAGCCAAGAGACACCGTGCGAGCTCAAGTCCCCTCGGTGCACTATCCAAGAATTCACCACACCGTGCAAAGAGATCATCCCGTCGACAAACATTCTGTGAATATCCAAAGAGGAGGTAACTACTCGCTCTCGGTAGCTAACTTTTGTGAGAATTACTCTTTTTGTCTCTCTTTGGAGCCAATTAGGGTGGGAGGACGCACTTAGTGATCCGGATTGGGTGATGGCCATGCAAGAAGAGTTGAACAACTTCACCCGCAATCAAGTATGGTCATTAGTGGAGAGACCCAAGCAAAACGTTCATCGCACCAAGTGGGTCTTCCGCAACAAGCAAGACGAAAATGAGTCGTTACTTGCAACAAAGCACGGTTAGTGGCTCAAGGGTTCACTCAAGTCGAGGCCTCGACTTCGGTGAAACCTGCGCCGGTGCTCGTCTTGAGTCCATTCGAATTTTATTAGCTTATGCCGCTAACCATGATTTCAAGCTTTATCAAATGGACGTCAAGAGTGCGTTTCTCAATGGACCAATCTCTGAGTTGGTATATGTGGAGCAACCGCCCGGGTTCGAAGATCCCAAATATCCAAACTATGTCTACAAGCTTCATAAGGCGTTCTACGGGCTCAAGCAAGCCCCTAGAGCTTGGTATGAATGTCTTCGCGACTTTCTACTAAAGAATGGCTTTGAAATAGGCAAAGCCGACACTACTCTCTTCACTAAGAAATTCAAGAATGATTTATTTGTGTGCCAAATTTATGTCGATGACATAATCTTTGGCTCTACTAATCCCTCTTTTAGTGAAGAGTTTAGTAAGATCATGACTAGGAGGTTCGAGATGTCAATGATGGGGGAGCTCAACTTCTTCCTCGGGCTTCAAGTCAAGCAACAAAAGGATGAAACCTTCATCTCGCAATCCAAGTACCTCAAGGATATCCTTAAGAAGTTCGAGATGGAGGGAGCCAAACCCATCAAGACTCCAATGCCAACTAATGGGCATCTCGACCTCGACGACAACGGCAAACCGGTGGATCAAAAGGTATATCGCTCCATGATTGGATCTCTTCTTTACCTTTGTGCATCTAGACCGGATATTATGCTTAGTGTGTGCATGTGTGCTCGTTTTCAAGTGGCACCTAAAGAATGTCATTTTATTGCCGTTAAGAGAATTCTAAGATATTTGGTGCACACTCCTAATTTCGGTCTTTGGTACCCTAAGGGTTGTGATTTTGAGCTAATGGATATTCCGATCCGATTATGCCGGGTGTAAAGTTGACTGCAAGAGCACAACGGGGACTTGTCAATTCCTTGGACGGTCTCTAGTTTCTTGGGCCTCCAAGAAGTAAAACTCCATTGCCCTATCCACCGCCGAGGCGGAGTACATCGCCGCCGGCTCGTGTTGTGCTCAACTCCTTTGGATGAAACAAACCATTCAAGACTATGGCTACAAAATGACCAAAATCCCACTTCTTTGTGACAATGAGAGTGCCATCAAAATAGCCAATAATCCTGTCCAACACTCAAGAACCAAACACATTGACATACGCCACCACTTCTTGAGAGACCACGAAGCCAAAGGAGATATCACCATTACCCATGTGAGAACCGAACACCAACTTGCCGATATCTTCACCAAGCCCTTAGATGAGAAGAGGTTTTGTGAGCTTAGGAGTGAGCTCAATATCTTAGATTTTCGAAACATTGCATGACTAAGTGCTTGACTAATCAATAGTCAAGAAAATGGTCAAAAGGATGTCAATCAAAGTGAGCTTCTGTGTTTTTAAGGCCACTTCTCGTATAGAAATTGGTCTTAACACTGAGAACGGAGCTCCAACATTCCCAAACTCATTTTCCAAAAATATTGCGAAAATCCTTGTGTGATAATTTTACATTGCGAAAATTTGGTTCTTTTCATTGTTGATCTTCATTTGTGATTATTGTTATGTGCTTACTAATTGCTGCTAGTCACATATGGGTCAACGGAAAATCATGTCCATCTCCTTTCGGCCAAAATATCTTGTTTTCCTTCCTTCCAGAAAAACTCTGTCGGAGGTTCCGACCATAGGGCCGGAGGCTCCGACCTAATTTTCCCTGTTCAAAAAACAATCAGGCCGGAAGCTCCGGCCTCTGATCCCGGAGGTTCCGGCCCACCAGCGGTTTTAACCCCTAGGCGGCTGGGAGTTCCTCTCTCTCTCCTCATTTCATCCCCTCCCAACCCTAACTCGTTTCCATTTCTCTTGTGGGCGATTTTCAACTCCAACCAACAAAAATCTTCGAGCATTCTCGTTTCCCTCCTCCTTGGTGGTCGGAAACTGCCCGTCAGTTTTGTGCTTCCTCATCTCAAGGTATTGATTTCGATCTCATTCTCCTAGGTTTTCATATTTTTGACCCGACTCTCAATATGTAAACCTAGGACTCAGTTTTCCCTTGGGTGAAAAAACCTTCCCTGCACTTTCCCTAGAAATTACCGATCTATAGTTTTGAATAAAAATGCATTGGCTAGTTTTATAGATCAAGTCGCAACCATGTGTCGGCCGGAGGTTCCGGTCCTCGTGGCCGGAGGCTCCGGCCCCTAGGTCGGACCCTCCGACCGGCTATTACTGCTAGCCTTTGTAACCTTGGATCTTCCAATATATCCTTGACCTCAATACTTCCTTTGATTTCTTGGTTGTGTTTCAGTGTCAATGGCTCGCGAGAAGCGTCAAAAGGCTAGACAGGATGTCTCCACCTCCGGTACCCAAAGTGATCAGGACTCGCCTCCTAGACGGGCTGACAAGGGAAAGGCACCGGCTCGTGCTAGCAGCAGCAGGAGGGCAGGGGGAGGCAAGCGGCCTGCTACACAGCCTCCGTCTACAAGGCAAACTCGAAGCTCTGCCTTGGCTATTCGGGATTCGGATGCTCCACCACCGCCGCCACCAAGGCGTGGGATCTCGCAAGTGCGGCACTCGCAGCTCTGGCAGTGGGACTGTCAATGAATCAATCCGAGCAATAAAGCACAGAGCTGTCAGCACTACTCCTTTTTGGCCACATTGGCAGACAGCGCTTTGATTATCTACACGATGTGCAAGAGGAGCAGAGACAGGAAGCTGAACCCAGATACCCTTCCTCAGGAGTTGGCAGATCCTCGCTTTGTCACCGCCGTCCAGGTAGACTGGTACAACTCAGTCTTCATGAGTCGACCCAAGCCGGTCGTGGAAATGAAGTATTATAGACTGGGAGACATGCAGCGCCAGAAAGGGCAAAATATTCAAGGATGTAATCAAAGCTTTGCCTGGATAAGGATATTGGAGGTATCATGGGGTTACAGTATGATGGAGTGAGAGGTGATCGGTCAGTTTATGCGACCGTATTCTTTGAGGAAGCCACAACATGAGTATCAGATAAGATGGCGCACTCGGGCGTGGAATATACAGTTACTATCTCTCAGTTCGCCGCCATCTTGGGATTGGACCCCGAGGATCTGAACCGGCCTAACCTGCACAGTGAGAAGCCATTGCCCGTTCAGAGGACCATATTTCTCTATGCCGATGGGGCGCCAAGAAACTGCATGGGCACCACCAAGGGTCTTTTTCCCCCTTACAAGATTCTTCTGAACATGATCAGAGGCAACTTAATCTCCTAAGGCTGGCGATGCCATAGCTCTTCCCGCTCGCTCCACTTCACTTTGCTTGCCAGGCTGAGGAGAATCAGCCTCCTGTCAGTGTGATGAAGTACATTTGGTTTGAGATCTTCAACATTGTGGTGGTGCCCAAAGAGGAGCGCCCCCCCCCCTCCATATATTATGAAGATGATAGAGGAAGTATCTAGTCTTGTGTTTGAGAAGGAGTGAAGCACAAGGCCTTACCGTCTCCACTCCAGCTCGCCGGCAGTGAAGTTTCCCTCCGTAACTTCTCAGCCCGGCTCTTCTTCTCAGTCTTCCGAGTCGCCTATCAGGAAGGCACTCAAGGCCATCTTCAACATCGTGCACCAAGAATGCCGTTGAAGATAAAGAAGATGGAGCGCTCGGCAGAAGGAGATGTTGAGGGATGCCGGCAAGACAGTCTCAGATGATTCTTCAGTATGAGGTTTTGAGGATCCTTTTGCCGCCTATGAGACTGCCAGTACATTGCCAGTGGGTCGGCCCTTTCCAAAAGACCTTTTGGAGATTCTGAGTCTGAGCTGCTTCATGAGGAAGACATAGAAGAGGACTCATATCATGATAATAACAATGGGAAGGATGATGAGGAGCATGACAGCAGTGAGTGAAAATCGAATGAGGATGATGAGTCTATCGCAGCACCTCCACCAGTACAGCCTGGCTTTACACATCTTGCTCCTCTTTTCAGCCAGTCTACGACATTTCTCCCATCATTGAGAGAGATGATGGTGCCGCCAGTGGCAATACAGAGTTGTTGCTCCGATGATGAACCGGCACTGCAGGGCAGTACAGCGTCGGCGACACTGAGATTATCCCCTCCGACGACGATTGAGCCCTTCTTCCCCTGTCTTTCCTCTCTTTTGGTGTCTTGGATGCCAAAGGGGGAGAAAATTCAGAATGAAGGGCCTCCTCTTACACTTTTGTGGCATGATCTACAGTTTGGCCGGGAACCTCCGACCCTGAGGCCGGAGGTTCCGACCCCCTTCTGTCTTTAGGTTCCTAGACTTCCTTTTCGGCCACTTGGACATATATTGACCAATTGTTTGCGATGTAAATGAATGCTTAATTATGGCTCTAGATAAATTTAGCATTTAAATCTATTCTTGTAATGCCATACAATGTGATGTGATGTTTACTTCTCATGTTTTTGTGTGTTTGCCATGTCATATGCACTTGATATTCTATTCATCATGTCACACCTTGCACCCCACGGATGAAAATAGATGAAAAAGCTTGTCATGTTTCACAAAACTCAATATGCATATATGCTTCACTCTTACTAATATATACATATTTCTAGGGGGAGCAAAATTCATCTACATTCATTTCAAATCAAGTTTTATATATTGATTTTGTTGTAAGTTTTAACCGTGTTGTCATCAATCACCAAAAAGGGAGATTGAAAGTGCATCTATCCCCTAAGTGGTTTTGCTGGATTAATGACAAAGCGGTTAAGGACTAATGAGTTTATCAAGATTTGTGACAGAGAATTAGTCCCAGGTTGCTTAGTGTGGTGCATGGAGACCCCACAAAAGATATGATGCAAAACGGCGAAGCGACTCGAGTTTATTTTAAATTCATTTGAATTTCTTTGGATCGTAGGAAAACCGTTCTATCAAGAAGGGTTGCAAGCAGTGTTCCAAGACCACTCAAGTGCTTAAGTTACAAATGCTGCGAGAGTTCATCACTTTGGCACAACACATACACTTGGGTGGCTATTTTCGGTGTCAGGCGGATGTTCCGACCTACAGGGCCGGAAGCTCCGACCAGGCCCTTCGGCACTCACTAAGTGTTGACCGGAGTTCCGATCCACCGGGTCGGAACCTCCGGGCCAAAATCTATGAGTAACGGCTATGTGACGTAAGCCATGTCCTATAAACCCAAACTTGGATTCTAGCCGTTGCTGATGCATTCCACTTCGTCCCAACTGTTCCCTAGCCTCTCCTAAGGTGTTGGGGGGGGGGGGGGGGGGGGGGGGGGGGGGGGGGGCGGGGGGGGGGGGGTTGAGCTCTCCCAACTAAATCCTAGTGCATTCCTTGTGATTCTTGTAAGGATTTAGTGGGAAATTGGGTGAATTTGTTGAGAGAAGGCTAGGAGGATCTTGTGCACTTGTGAGGTCGCGGATTGGCTGCTTGGGGCTTATTCTCTTGGAGGGAAACCTCCTAGAACGGTTAGGCATCTCCCGCGAGCTTCCTCTTGTGTGGATTGTCCCGGGAAAGTTTTTGTGAAGTTCATCTCACCTCCACAAAGAAAAGAGGTAAATTCTAGTGGAAACCAAGTTTGATCTTTGTGGTCACTTGGTGAGGAAAGAGGTCAATTGAGACCCAGCTCTTTGGAGCTCCTCAACGGAGACGTAGGATCTTTGTGATCCGAACTTTGGGAAAAATCTTTGTGTCTCCGTTGTCTTTTCTTGTTATTGCCTCATTTTGTATATTAACTTACTAGCATTTATCTCTTACTCCATTACTTGCACTTTACTTGATCTCTGTCAAATTTATCCTTTATAGAAGTATATTGGTAGAGCCTGAACTCCAGGGTCGAAACTTCCGGCGTTCTAGGCCGGAACCTCCGACCAGCCCTCTCGGCCAGCCCGAGAGAGCCGATCGGAACCTCCTACCATTTTGGTCGGAGGTTCCTACCAGTATTTTACCGCTGCTTTTGGAGAATTTTTCAGGAACGCCTATTCACCCCCCCCTCTAGGCGACATCAACAGGCTTTCAGGCATGGGATAACCTAGGAGGGCTTGGGAAATGCCTTGTCACGAAAACCTCTATGTTATCAATCGTACCCGTACTGTGCGAGGTGGTGGCTAGAGTGAGTCTCGTCGTGTAGGTAAAGTGTACCCCTTCTACAGAGGTCAAAATTGTTTTACTTTTACCCTGATTGCAAATGTGTGTGGTTTGGGAACTATGAGAAGGATGTGTCGTCGAGGACGCGGGTCGTCCGATGATGTCGGCTTGGCTGTTGAGGACAACAGGACTCGGGAAGTCCGGAGAAAATATTTTTGGCTCAAAAAACTGATTGATGTGAAATCTAGAGAATGCGAAAACTGAAGAAACTAAAGATTGACACATTTTTCACTCCAATCAGGCGAGACTCCACCTCGTCCTGATTGTTGAGAAGCACATACTTAGCAAATTCAAAAGAATTTAAATAAAATCAATTACAAAATATTCAGCCTCTCTATGAAGCCTGCAACAACCACCTAAGTTCCCCTGGCTTGCTGAATACGTAAGTACTCACCCTTGTTCTATATAGTTCTCCGCCGTGAGCTAAAGCTGGAGTTGTAGTAAAGTGAAGACTAGGGTTTCGTCCTGGTTCCCAACCACTGCATGTGTGTGAGACTTAGTCCGCTGTTCATTGCTGTCTCCGGCTTGCTCTGAAGCTGCAACATAAGTTAAGATATATGTTTATATATTTAATTAAGGTTTATGATGATGATGCATATCTGATTTCCGTGGATATCAGCGCTGCTCCTAGGACTGGTATCGGTATCGCGGTTCTGCGGGAAGGCAGTTCATACTGTTTTCCTGCGGCACGCCCTATTTGGTGCCGTTGTACGGCGGTGCCAGATCGGGGTATGACATAAACTTAGGCTATGCATGATCACCTAATTTTTCCTATGCGGAATTTGGTGGTACACTGAACGGATGAAGATGAAGCCATAGATGTCAATCGAAAACCCGAGTTGACGTTGTACTTTGTTGCAGCAGTAAGACATCGGTGATAGAGACCACCGTGTAGCGAAGCTCGTCCTTCGGTCCCCTTCTGTGCACATTAGGATTGGTGTTCTTAGGGTTTGGGATAGCTAGTTCGTATTTAGGTCGTCGCCCCGTACGGGAACAATATCCCCTTTTATATAGGCACAGAGGAGATCGGGGGCAAGTTCACAGGAGTAAACGGCGCGTCCAATCATTGCGCGAAAGAGAGAAACGAGCGCACGAACCTAAAAACTCGGCATGGTCGTTAGGAGGGCGTGGGCTTGGAGTGGATCAAGCCCGACGCACCACTATCTTGCTCGTTGGGCAAGGAGATCAACCAATAATAATGATAGAAGTGCCTGTTTTTTTTCCTCCTCTTAGCTGCTCAGCACTGGTTCTTCTTTCTGCTCAACATTGCCACTGTTGCTCACCACAGTCATGGACGACAACTTCTAGTGGTCTAGCCGCATCCATGCCGCGTGCTCCTAGACAATAAGGAAAGCACCGCCGCCACTGCTCAGCGTAGCTCGCACGCCCAGTCTGCCGTTGCCATCGCCACTTGTCTCACATATCGTCGTGATAATCATAGGTCGCATGCCAGATGCCACCAGTTACTATATAAATATGAAGTTTTTTCGAACTGGAGAAACTAGCCCACAGCTCTAAAATACCAAATTAAATATCACTTTCAAATGAACTACCCAGTTCTCTTGCGATTTGTTGGTTAACATTGAGCAATTCTTTCGAAACAGTATTTGCCAAATATGCATATGTTTGTAAATACCATATTTTCCATTGGTCATTTAACATTCCAACTACCCGGTTGGAAGACTACAGCAAGTCACATCTACTAATTAACAATTCAAATCATTTAGAAGACACAATTTTCTTATTTAATTCAATACATCAATAGCAACTCTTCCTGTTAAATAAACTGTCCCTAATAAACTACTTGCTCACATTCGCTTAACATTTTAATATTTTCTTCACATACACTTAAATTCCCTAACCTCCTTTTATTCTCTGAGTGTGAGTGTGGAAGCATGTGCATACATTCATCAGGTGTCGCTTCGGACCGTGAGTATTATAAATGTTGACATCTCTAACATGTGCTACTGTGAACCAGCCCCCTCAAAATAACAATCATAATGCCAAATTAGGAACAAGCGAGATGTAATAGAAGAGACAACATCGATCCCACCAAGGCATGTTGACCCAAAGTGAATACCATAGAGGATCCAAATCATGTTGTTTTACAAACATCTCAATTGTTCAAAAGCCCAGATTCATGCAAAAGCTAATCCTTATGTTAACATGTAAAATGTGATCACAATTAACTTCACTACGGCCTGGCTATCTCTTTTTGCAATGTAATGATGTGGTGGTGAACTAGCTGTAAGTATTCTTATTGAGTGTTCCATCCCTCACACTGCATAAGGACAGACAATTGGTATAGGATCCTGTCCTAATTGTAACATGTATAATGATCATAGTGTCGCTTCGGGAAACATAGATATTGAAAATCTTAAAAACCAATAGGTTCCTAACTTTAAAGGAATTTCTGCCAAGATGATGGATCCAGCCGTAGGTGCCTCTAGATGGGTTTCGGGTAACTAAATATGAACGGGTACCATAAGCACTTTGATGGCAAAAAAACACTCTGATGGCAAAAGAGACGAAAAAAGCAATCCATAGAAGGATTTGGCACCACTCAGGGTGATCTAACTCAACACGTGTAGATTAAACATGAAAACTATACGGTGATTTTTGGTGTGATTTTCTCTAATATCTCAACTAGAAGTGAAGCAAATTCATATGATAATTCATCTATCTTCTTCCTGTGAGGATATCATATGGTGTCCTGCACAGAGGACTTTTGTGTTATAATGCTGCTATAGCACTATATATACATACAAGGGACAAGGGGAAATTTCATAACTGACCAAGCTATCATCACAACTTTATGTTGAAACCAATACTTATTTGATGGATGTTCAGGGTTGGTATAGTAGGTATGATCATGTGATCTTCCTCACGAGTCATATGGAAGAGAGAATAATAAAACCCATGAGTATGAAGAAGAAAACCCGTATATGAATCTTATGAAACAAATTTTCGAAGAACAATTTTTCGGAAACTCCTTTGATAGAACCTGATTGTTTGGCCTACAACTGATATGTCGTAGAATAGCATATAAGCAACCAAAAAATAATTTATGAAATATATATATATATATATATATATATATATATATATATATATATATATATATGTATGTATGTTATTCACGCGTTTAAAAGCAAATGCTGAAAAATAAACTATGATGAAAAAACCCAAAATCAACTCCAAAATTAAGTGTTAAAATTTAAATTTTTGTAGCAGCTTATAAGTTGAAAGGCAAATGATAGGGCTAACTTATGAACCTTCAAGCTTCTGTTTCCCTTCTCAACATAGTCAAGGAGACTGTTCCAAACTGCTACGTATAGATGGTTTCTCAGGATTGAAGAACCAGGTCTATGGAGTTGGACACATCATATTATTCAATAAGCATCACAAACTAGTTACTTTTGAATGGCCGGATATATCTCTAGTGTAGAGGTTGGACTAAATTTCATTATCAAAAAGAAAACTACTTACTACTGAAGCTATGAACCAGTTTTACAGAAACAAAAGAAGTGCGACTTCTGGCCTCTGCACCAGTGGCGAATCTAAGATAAAAACGGAGGGTGGGCTCAAAGTCTAAGTCTAAGTCAATAAACTAAAGTGAAGTATGTAATCTTCCGTAGGTTAAATATAATGCATACATGATCGAATAGAAATACATAAAAAAGAAGAGTACCTTGTCAGCACAAAGTGCATTCTCATATGGCTTAGCAAAGAGGCAATCAGGCATGTGAGCAGCCACCTGTATATATAGATAATAAATTAGTAAAATTAGTAAGAAATGAATGATGAACAAATATTAACCAAAAGAAACAAAGAAATGAATGATGAACAAATATTAACCAAAAGAAACAACATACCACTAAGTCGCTGTAATTCGATCAAGAGGCAAGGATACTTTACGGGTTTTCAAGCTTAGAATCGCTTCATGATTGCTTCATCATCGATACCTCTGAATATTTCCCGCTCAGTGTAGCATACCATCAAATCATTAAGCCAATCGTTCGATATCTTATTGTGCAAGTCTGTCTTGATAATGTTCATTGCTGAAAATATGCGTTTGAGTTGCTAGTAAAGTAATTAAGCAATGTTGTTTTCTTCTCCATTGCAAATCTACCAATAAATTTTATAAATGATAAATCCTCTCAATACACAAATAGATTATTTAGAATCAGAAAAAAATAACTCGTTGTTTGACACAAATAGGAGCAGGAGCAGGCAAGCGGCATGCTGCCCTACTGGCTGCTGCGGTCGCCTGTGCCTTGCAGTGCCGCCGCCGTGTGCGCATCTGCCGCCTGGGGCGCCTGCCAATGCCGGAAACACTGTCGTCGCCCGTCGCCCCCCACCCGACTCTTCTCCAACCGGACGGCCGGACAAACCCTAAGCCCAACTCTGTCTCCAAGTTTATATGTTAATGGGCCAAATGGCATGAATTGAAAAATTGGCCAAATGGGCCTTAATGCGTACCGTTTCATCCAGCCCAAACGCGATCAGCTGATCGCTGAATTTTTACTATTAATAATTTAATTTATTTTTTAATTTACAAAACTAAATTTTAATTTTTTTTGCAGAAATACACTCTTGCCGCCGTGGGCCAGGGCGGCATTTAAAAACCGCTGTGGCCCAGGGTGGCAAATTGCCGGGGCCCACGGCGGCGTCACCAAGCCGTGACGGCGGCCCACGGCGTCAGCGGGCCGGGGGGCACGTGGCATTGCCGCCCTGGGGGACGGCGGCGAATGCATTTTTGCGTTCGGCCCCCTGCATTTTTGCGTTCGTCAGCGGGAGGCGCGTGGGCGAGGGCGCGGGTGAGGGGGGGCCGGCACAGGAGCGGGAGCGGGAGAGGGGGCGAATGAAAATTTGTATTGTACCCCCTGTAGTTCTGCCGGCCTCACGAGGGGCCCGTGAGGCATTCGCCGCCCTGGGCCACGGCGGCAAGCCCACGTGGCCCCCCCGGCTAACGGTGACCCACGCCGTCACGGCCCACTGACGGCCAGGCCATTTGCCGCCCTGGGCCACGGCGGTTTTTAAATACCGCCCTGGCCCACGGCGGCAAGAGGGTATTTCTGCAAAAAAAAATTAAAAATTAGTTTTATAAATTAAAAAAATTAAATTATTAACTGTAAAAACTCCTGATCGCTCGCTGCCTCGCCCCATTCTTCGTCTTCCCCGAGCTCCTGATGGTTCCGAGACCCATGTTCTTCCTCCTCCATCCATATACATCTCAGATACGCTATGTAGTTGCAATTTTTTTTTTTTGTAAAAATTGGAGGGTAGGCTAAGCCCTTGAATCCGCCCCTGCTCTGCACCAACTAAGGATGCACGTAGCCATATTTATGGATACCAGATTATGCCATGCCTATATTAGGATCATAATCGTTTTCTCGCTTTTCACTGTTTGGCATTACTTTACATGCTTGATTACTCTGCATTTTTCCTTTTATGATTTCATTTCTGTGCAGTTTTACAATGTGCCGGAACTATTGTCGTTATGATATCCTGTGGGCTATATATTGATATCGTTCAATTACTCAAATTTTGTTTCTTAAGTCAGCTTATTACCACTGAAATAACGGTACTCCTACTTTAGTACAGAACTGGTGGTTGCTAGTGAACTTTCTTGACTCCAATTCTGATTCTGTGGAGTCCGGGTGCAGAGAATCCAAATAACCGTAGGCGTAAGTTTGACTCATTCCTTTGCAAATTGCATCCAAGCGCTGGCTATAGGGTACATGAGTAACAAAGACACATTTTGTTTTTTTATGTCAATTTCTCTCTTTTGCATTTCAGAGCAACTTCCATGTCTTTCCCTTCAATATCGAATTTTAATCCTGAACACAGGATGAGCAAAAGGATGGATGAATTGGAATGGCATGCTGAAATGCAAAATAAGAAAACGGAAAGCGAGGGAAAGAGAAGTATATTCATATCTGAAAATATGCCTTCAAGCTTCTTAATAGCACAGCATAGCGTTTCCTTTCATAGCATATAATTTTTTAATAGAAGTTCTCATTAACAGGATATTTTTTATGGTCTTCCTCTTTGGTTGTAAACTTGCGATTAGCTATCTGGTTTATTACAAACAATGGAGAAATTATGTAATGAACGCAAAGCTATTGTAAAGTGTGTTCAGTATTATTTTTGAAGGGGCAAATGAAAAAAAAAGGAAAATGCATCATTTCTCAAGTTCATATATATTATTTTGCAAAAAAAAAAAACTTCTATCTTTACATGCTAGAAATTAGTAAGGAGAAGCTTTTATACTAACAACCTGATTGGGAGAAACTTGGATACCAAGGTAACATCTCCCTTGTACAGCTAATCACAGGTCAACATTTTTGACTCTTATCCTAGAAATTTCCACAGATCTTGTTAAACAAGGAACTTGTCAATCCCCTGTGTGTATGTAAGTTAACCACAACTACAGAACAATACAAAGCAAAACAAGTACTGTATCCAATAGAAAGAAGGGTCTAGTATACAATAACAAGGATTCAGAAGCAAAGATGGTTCTTGGCCTGGACTGCTTTGGTGTTCTTGAGAGAAAAATGTCAAAGTCATCACCTAAGCAGCAGGAAGCTGAAGATGCAAAGATAAAGAGGGAAGTGGTAGAAGAGGGATCATCAAAAGCTGCGGAGAAGAAGGAAGAGAAGGCTGGTGAGAAGGAGAAGAGCAAGAAGCGGAAGGATAGAGGGGCTCCTCTTGTGGTGCCTCACTTCCCTTGCCGTTCTAACCCTGGCCTGCTCTAGTCTCAGTTTCGTTTTGTTCTTCTTTCTAGCTTGGCTTAATTTCTTCTTAGAAGAGAATGCTTGGTTACTGGCCACTGTGTTAGAGACTTGTAAGATTGTTTTTTTTAAATTAACTGGTCATTTTCCAGGACTGAAGAAATTGGCGTACTGAATCACTATATTTTGGTAATATCATGTCACACTTTTTTCTGTTTGTTTGAAATGATGAACGGTTGAGTGAATGAATTATGTGACGATGAATTTATCCATGGTTGAGAATTGAGATAACAATCTAGGGTGGATGTTTTGTGACGTTCAAAACTGTAAGCAATCTCTTCTTCTTAGAGTTATATATGTACTACATCTCAGTTCTTTCTGAAATCTGAATTCATGACAGCAAGTTAAGGGAATGCATAGTGTTTCTACAGCTCCATTTTGTAACTGAAAGTAATATGATACATACTTGTATTTGTACAATAAACGTGCATGGTCGAAGACTCTGTTTCTTCAGAAAACAAGTACTGGAAGTTTCACATTGTCTAGCAATCTGAAAGGTAAGGGCTTTAACGTACTAACACGCACGTGTCTGATCATGAAAGTACACTTTGAAGATGATAATCAATCATTTCATTATATATAGGCCCTGAACAATAAAACCAGTATTTTAAATGAAGAATAAGACTTAGGTAATTTTGTCTGAATCACCATTCAACCATTCAGGGTTCAGTAGCATGCCTATAACAAACTACTTCTTCCTAGCAATCAGGATTTCAGTAGCATCCCTTTGTAAATTGGCACTAACAAAGTTAATAGAATTACTAAGAGAATGCAGTGGCATTGCCATCCAAATCATGTACTCCATCTTTTTCAAGCTATCTGTCGATAGCACACAATGCGAACAGATGAAGAATACACTAAAATCTAATAAAAAGTTTGCGAGGAAAAACAACGTGCTTACCCCTATCAAAATACACGATGCAACCACTTCACCTTTTCTCAATGTATTTGATTTCCTCAATATAGACAACATTTCAAAACAGTGACTTGTAGACAGTGGACAAACACTGAGAAACATATAATGAGTAGGTAAACAGTTCTATCTAGTAGCTTCCAATATAGACCATGCAACTTTTTTGGAGTGACAAAATGACAGCCCCATTAACTTGCTGTCATAACTATGTACTCTTCCTTGCATTTACAAGCCTCCAAATCAACCCAGCTGTCCCAACACACACATCAAAAGAGCAGAGTAGTACACGAATGGATGGTACTTGCATCCAGGCTTGCAAAGACTGTAAATTTTGGTCAAGACAAACATCAAGAACCACATGGATCCACCATCTTCTCTACAATATCCGAGCATAGAAACTATAACTTATGCTGTGTGTCGAATACAAAAATTGCTGATTACCAAAGGAATCAAACTGTTCCTTTTAGGAAATTCTATAAAACTCATGTAAATATTCTGCGCAGACTTATGTTCGTTATCATGGATAAATTTCTGGATCCGTCTCTATCCTATAACCATATATCCCAGATATCTTTTTCATTATTATTATATGGATGACGCTTACGCACACACACGTGTGTGTAATATTTATGGACATCAGGATTTAAATCCTAATAGATAGAGTTATGCACCCACGACTCCAAAAGCACATTAGTTGTGCTTACCGATATCCTAGATACTCTGTTTGTATACATCTTCAATATAGAGACTGGATTCAATACCATTACTTTGAAAAAATATATATCTTAGAAGCTCCACACCCATGCTGGTTGCCACTCAACAAATTATGGGCTATAAATACAACTTCACCTTCATTGAGGCTAAGGCCCCATCACCTGCAACCTCTTGTGCTAGCTCTGCCTCCCAGAAATGGCCATCCTGGCGGCAATAGCGGCAGCTGCAGCGCGCGCGCCACTGACAATGGCGTTCTTGCTGCTGATGGAGGCAATGAGCGTGTCCCATGGCCAGCTCCAGGTCGGGTTCTACTCTGACTCCTGCCCTGACGCCGAGGACATCGTCACCGCCGCTGTCCAGGACGCCGCCGGCTCCGACCCCACCATCCTCCCCGCGCTGCTCCGCCTCCAGTTCCACGACTGCTTCGTCCGGGTACGTGGCGTGCGCGCGTAGGGTGTTTGCTGTTCGTGCGCGGCGGCGCGCCGGCGACTGACGGTGTTTGCTCCGGCCGGCCATGGCGTGCGTGCAGGGGTGCGACGCGTCGGTGCTGATCCGGAGCGCGAGGAACGACGCGGAGGTGAACAACAACAAGCACCAGGGGCTGAGGGGACAGGACGTCGTCGACGCCGCCAAGGCGGGGCTCGAGGACCAGTGCCCCGGCGTCGTCTCCTGCGCCGACATCATCGCCCTCGCCGCCCGCGACGCCATCGCCATGGTAAGCTAGCATCAAGACTGACAGAGACATTGTCTTCCTGTCGAGGCGTTGGGTGTTTGATGCGTGTCTCGCCGTGTCGTCGTCAGACGGGCGGGCCGTCGTTCGACGTGCCGACGGGGCGGCGCGACGGGCTGGTCTCCAACATCCGGGACGCCGACGTTCTGCCGGACGTCGTCGACTCCATCCAGGTGCTCCGGTCCAGGTTCGCCGCCAGCGGCCTCGACGACCGCGACCTCGTCCTCCTCACAGGTACCCCTCCATTGACACCGACACCACGAGCAAACAATGCGTCTTCCATGGCTTCACCTTCACTGACGCGATCAGTGGCGTCGCGATGCAGCGGCGCACACGATCGGCACTACGGCGTGCTTCTTCGTGAAGGACCGGCTGTACAACTACCGGCTGAGAGGCGGCGGAGTCGGGTCGGACCCGTCCATCCCGGCGGCGTTCCTGACGGAGCTCAAGGCGCGGTGCGCTCCCGGCGACTTCAACACGCGGGTGGCGCTGGACCGCGGCAGCGAGCGCGACTTCGACGACTCCATCCTCCGCAACATCCGGTCGGGCCTCGCCGTCATCGCCTCCGACGCCGCGCTCGACGCCAGCAACGCCACCCGCGCGCTCGTCACCGCCTACCTCGGCGCCGCGTCGTCAAGGTTCGAGCAGGACTTCGTGGCCGCCATGGTGAAGATGGGCACCATAGGCGCCCTCACCGGCGACGACGGCGAGGTCAGGGACGTGTGCTCCCAGTTCAACAGCGACTGATCGATCAGTCAAACAATGTACATTTCTTCAGAAAGATCAAATCAATTCAAGAATTCAGAAAACGATATACTTCATCAAAGAAAAATTTCTCCATCTGTTCGTGTGTATTTCAAATGTGCTACAAATTTCACATTTTGCTTTGAAATTCGGCAGAATTTGAGGGATTAATCTTCAAATTTTGCCGGATAAATTAGTCTGCTCGATTGTTCTAGTGGCAAGAACATGCAGCAAAGCAATGCGAGTACTCTGAATTATTTGGGCTCTCTCTGCTTATTTGTGCGGATTGGTGCCTTGAAGGATAATAATCTCGCATGTTAGTGTGAGTTAAATTCTGGTTGTAGCCAGCTGATACAGTGATTTATATGTACCACGCACCGAAACACACCATCAATTGCTGTCAAGGACAGTTGAAAGAAGTGTTAATATTCCGTGGTCATTGTCACACATTAGATTGTCATCTGTCATTGTCATTGCCATGTAGATCATTAGATACGTATCCTGTAGCCATTTTAAGGGGTAAGGGCATGTATGATAGTACATTTAGCTGATGTCTCAAGAAAGTCTTCAACGTCGACATATCTAACAGTTGCAAGAAGGACAACTCTCCCAATTAAACATATGCCAACTAACAATAATTCAGAGCCCATACATAAGGGGTAGCAATTGATTTTGGCAGAATCTTATTTCATTATAGATGGTGTAGTATATATAGCCTTACTTGGTGGAAACTATGGTGTTTTAGTTGGTCTTTTTTCCATGGGTAGTTGAAGGTTTTGTTCCATCACCTTTCAGTAACAATAAAACTTATTGGTTGTGTGCCGTATGATAAAGACGGATGAAGTAAACAATTTTCATTATTGAAAAAATTGATTCAGGCAGAAAAAATCAAATAATCTCGGTTTGATGAAATACAACCCGTAAGATGTTGAGTTGGGAAGAACAATAGGTGTGAAATTGTGGATTGATCAACCATTACCACCAACAACCCAGACGAATTTTCCCTGAAAAAAAGAAAACAACAACAACTCAGACATTTGAAGTAGGCAAGTGCAGATAGATAGATGGGCACATCTTGGAACAGCCGGGTGTCTAGCTAGCATCGATGCCAACATCCATTAGACCCCCCAAGCATGGCAGTGAGTCGATCCAGCAAGCTCAGGCAAGCTAGGCAGCTCCATGAATATGCAGCCCATCCATACCCATGATGCTGTGGCCCCTATCAATTCCTCCAGAGCTTAATAATACTTGTGTGTGGCTGTGTACTAGATAAGATAAACCCTCTACATAATTTGTACATTGAAGTACATCGTAAACATTAATTGTTTCGATATTCAGAGAATGGGAGTGTTATTAAACTAACTGTTTGTGCGTGTGTCTGATGTCTGTCTGTCTGTCTCAGAATTAGAATTGTACTTGACTAGTTGTTCTCTGAAGCTAGCTGTTTAGCTATACTCAGATGAAATTTTTTCTAGCCATATACAAAGTTTGACTTCTCTAATTTATATTAGCGTCGTATTGATATCGACACTAAATAGTTAAGCTGATAAATCTAAAAAATTTCTGACCGACTTATTTCTATAGAAATGATATTGTTTTCGGCCGTGTCTGACTGTTTTCATCCCTGCATGCGATCGCGTGGTTACCTCAGTCGTCTTGCCCGCCGCCGCCGGTGCGCGCACGTTGCTGGCCGCCAGCTGCATGCATGCGACGGAACTAGCGGCGGCGCCGCCTCTGTCCTCTCCGGCCGGATGAGCTTAATTGGTTGCCACTGCACGCACGAGCGAGGCCGGTAGCTCGCTCGACGTTCGAGGTGGTCACTGACGGAGAGCGAGACAACGGCGGCAGCGGCGGCGTCACGGGATGCGTTGGATGGATCTCCGGCCGCACGTGCATGCGAGGTCACGGGGTTAATTGTGATGCATTGCAACTTGGCAATTTGCCCGTTGGGAGACGACGACGACGCCAGAAACGATGGTTTTGGACGGATCTGAGTTGTTTTTCGGCGTAGCCGCTGCTGCTTTGATTCATGCATGTTGGGCTGATCCTGAATTCCTGATCGATCAGAAATTCAGAATATCAGATGTTCAGATGGGCCTATATGCCAGCGTGTATTGGTAGTCTAGCTAGCTAAGCTGATGGTGTGTGGATATAGGGACCAGATTTCTATCTATTATTTTAAAAAAACTAGCTAAGCTACATCAAGATAGGATCGCGCACACTTACTACATGCACTCAGATAGACATCTCATCTGCATTGGCCGTTTGTCTTCTTTCTTTTTTAGTTTTGCGTATAAACATAGACATTTAGATGCACATCGGTCAGAGACTCAAATATGAATGGACCAGTTCCACCACAAAAAATCTAACCAACCGAGCCATGCTCAGTTCGCACGCTATTTTCTCTTTTAGCCTTGATCCCGAACAGGCAGGGCAGAGTGTTAGGGACGATCAAGCGTACAACGGGGATAGCTAGTTTGCACGTATACGCGATAAATATAACTCACGCTCGCAGCTCACCCCATGTGTGGATTTCTCCCCACGCCCCATTTGATTTTTTATTTGAGAGATGATTTTTTTGTTTCTAGCTCTTAATGAATATTAGAGAATAATAAATAAATAAGTTGAGTTGAAAATTTTAAGATTTGGTTGAAAGTTTAAAATAATTCCAGTCGAAAGTTTCATAAATTCAGCTGAGAGTTATCTAAAAATTGAGTTGAAAGTTTCAAAGTTGGGGTTGAAAGTTTCAAATTTTGAGTTGAATTTTTTTATTTTAGAGTTCAAAGTTTTAAAGTTTCAATATTAAAATAGGGATTTTTTTTTTAATTTGAGCTAAACTTTCTATTGAAATATTCATGTATATGGTATCACGAAAAATTTTATGCATGCACACGAAGTCCGCCTGACAGAGTCTACCGCGTCAGTAAAGCTGCGTCTCAGATCAGCGAAATCTCAGGCATCGATGCTGGGCCCTGCTGGCCCCGACTCGGAATCCGCAGAATCAGCAGTCCATGTTAAGTCTCAGGGCGCGTTTGGTAGGGATTCTGGGGGTGATTTTCAATCGGATTAATTGGAGCTGAACCAAACGGGCAAAAAAATCTCCCCGATTCTCAGTCGAATCGATCCGCTATGATTCTCAATTTTACATATGAATAGAGAATCAGGCAAAAGGTAGCTTCTCGTGAGAATCCAATGAACAAAAATTGAAAATCCCTATAAGAATTCACAAAATTCCCATAACAATTAGAAATTGTTATCGCAAGATCAGAATCATAGAATCTGAAGCTCTACCAAATAGGCTCTCAGTCTTGTAGCGCACTCTCAGTCTTGCAGCATGCGCTAGCAACACGCGCACGAATCATCTTTTCCGGCGTGCAGCCCTGGATCAGTTTGTTGTTTTTCCTTGTGAGGATCGGATTATTGTCTAGTGTTCTAGAATAAAAAAAATTACAACCACTTTTGGAATAAACTTAAAAATAAATAAAAATCGCACGGTGCCAAAAAAAAGAGAAAGCATGGCTGTTCGTACGGCTGGTTCATACGTAAACATTCGCGCGGTAGCCTTTTCATGCTATATCCCCGTCTCTCTGCTAATGTCGTCTTGCCTGATCCATGTGAACCACCTTAAACCCTCTCTTCCCACGGCACCATATGTTGAGCACCACATCCGGCTAGCTCGATCGATCCAGATGCGGTCGCTCATAGGCAGTCAGACACACCTCGCTCCTCTGCATGCATTGGTCGTTTCTTGGGCCTGCTCACGTGGGGAATCCCTTCGCGCTGCCAAATTATCATGTTCTTTTCAGTTGATTATTGAAATGAATTATTTGTCCCACGCTTATTCTTAAAAAAAAGTGTTTTACAATGCTCTATACTGATACTAGAAATCTATCTAGACCGTTCATCTTTTTTAATATAATGAATCACATATATTTATACTACCATCTTAATAAATGGTAGTAAAATAATTTTTTCTATTGGTAGTAGATTTTATAAATCAATAGTTAAGATCACTTCTACTCTACTGGTTATAATACTAGCAGTAAAATTACCAATAGAGAATACCGTAAATTAAGGTAAAGACCAATTGTTTTAAGCTATTTATTAAGCTTATTTTTAAAAATATTTAACTTATCTTTATAATCAAGTAGATAATCCGTCACAATAATCCACTCACTAATTTAAATCAAACAGGACCCCAGAAATTGATACATGGCCCTGGGCCACACGGTAGCTACAGGCTACGCCGGCCCAAAGCTTTATCGCCCGAATTCAACTCTATGCCTGCAGAAACCTGAAACGTAAGACATATATATGTGTGTGGTGATCAAGGGGCAGCTTTTGATTGCCTGAAACGTAGACATTGTAGAAAGTAGTTGATAGAATGGTATGAGTTAAATAAAAAGGAGTGATCTTTCAGCGGTATAAAAGTTTATTAGTAAAGTATATCGAAAGCTTAAGTCCAAATCTATGGATGTCATATATACAATTTGTCAGCAAAACAAAGATAGGGTCTTTCTCTTGTCATCACAAAAAGGTCAAAAACTTGGAACATGTGACTGAAACAGAAAGGCTTTTATCATTGTTTGGCCTTTTTGTGAA
Source organism: Oryza meyeriana var. granulata (assembly GCA_003991445.1). Classification (NCBI taxonomy): domain Eukaryota; kingdom Viridiplantae; phylum Streptophyta; class Magnoliopsida; order Poales; family Poaceae; genus Oryza; species Oryza meyeriana. The sequence continues at coordinate 86,087 of RYFJ01002965.1, read as the reverse complement.
CACTATTTTGGTCAAGGGAGTACATTGGGTATGACATTTTGTGAAACTGAATGACTTGTATTTTCTGCATATTACACCATTTTCGAAAACAATTGCAACTTTACTCTGAACCCATCAATACAGTTTGAGGCAATTATCATCGACAAGATCACACCAGTAAATCACTATATACGGTACATACTATATATGCCAAGCAATCTGTAATCTTAGCATTATAATAAACCCAAAATATCACTATACATGAAAAATAATAATGTCAGGGTCTACTCCTTCAGGAATACGAACAATCTTTTGATTGATATTCGGCAAGGAGAGAGCAATTTCCTTGGCATTCTCCACATATGTCTTAAATTTCGTATGATTGGACTCAGGTTTATTATTGTCTAATTTATCTTCAGCCTTGAACTGGACATCTTCGCCTAAAAGCACATCAGTGGCAGCAGACAATTCTTTGACTGCCTGTTTACAGATTGTCCAGTTACTACTCTTCCAATCGAACTTGTATAACGGAAGGAAGCGATGGCCATATGCTGCTATAAACTCAATAGCATCAAGGATGAATTCGAACTCCTCTTCGGAGAGGTAGTAAGCAAAACTCAATCTGGTCCATCCGGGCTTGAGTCCAAGATACCCCTGAAAAATCATGACCATGAACAGTAGATTAATACCATGACATACGATTGAGATTTAAAACATGATTGCGGTACATTTTGATCATACCTCATGAATTGCAGAGCGGATACGGAGTGATAGCCCATCATTGATATCGAGCAAGATGTTGCCATAAGGACCTGCACAATCACAACCTCCCCTTGCTTGGATTCCAAAAAGATCGTTAAGAAGCTTAGTGATGAATCGCCCATGGAGGGGGAGTCGTTTTCTCCTCACGATCTCTAATTTATCACAACTAGGCTCGTAAGCCACCCCATCAAAAATTGAATCTTCCATAGGAGGGTAGATGAGGAATGAAAATATTGGCAGGCGGTTGGTGCTTGTGTTTCCTAGCACTTTGACATTTGGATTGTCAAGAAGCCTTTTCATTGCCATTTCAGTGTATACTTGTTCACGTAGGCCCATCGTGTCATATCCAATGTACTCCTTAACCCAAAATACAAGAGATGCACGAATCTTTTGTACTATCGCTGGTGTACCAGCGTCCTCTCGCTCCTCAATGTCATCATGGTACAATGTATCCTACAAGCCATCAACCATTAAATGATCAATATATCGGACATCAGCTTGAACTATGCCATATTTAACTTGAGAATTTTTATTTCAATTCTCACCTCCTCATTGAAGCCATTGACGTAGTTTACAGTGCCGCCCCCGCATGTTGAGGGAGGCTGAGAATTGAGTCGATACAATGATTTGTTCATAAGAAGGATGCCCGGTGTGCCTGGGCCACCGATAAATTTGTGAGTGCTCAAAAAGACTGCATCATAGCCATCCATTTCGCCGGACTTCATGTCAATTTTCACATAAGGACCACTACAAAAAATGTGTTAAGAGTTTAGAAAACATATATGGTACAAGTTTGGAGATGGATTTCTGCCCCTTAAGGGGATATTCCCTCATTTCTTATATATCATTGCGTGTCATTTAAATAGCTGTAAAAAATTATGAAAATTTTGATAACGTAGATTAATATGCTGTATATCACTACACTAACATGTAAGTTTAAATTCGATTTATACAAGTTGAAACAAAAAAGTAAATTTAATTCTAACTAATACATGTACTATCCGCATTCGTATTTGTTTTTTTTTTGTGTTGCAACTTGTATAGATCAAATTTAATATCGCATGTTTGTGGAGATATATCACACATTGATCTACTTTGTGATATTTTTTGCAATAAACGAGAGGATATAAGGGGCAAAAATACTTTCCCGTACAAGTTCACTTGATTTTTGACCAAGTTTGTAGGTCAAACCCATGCACGTCATAGTGCAACGTTGTCAGAATGTCTCACCTCGCTGCGAAGTCAAAGCAAGCGAACGCGCCATGCTCATGCAGGACGCGCGCGATCTCTCTCGTGTCGACGACGATGCCGGTTACGTTGCTGCACGCCGAGAAGGAGCCGAGCAATGGCCGGTCGGCATACTGGGGGTTGGCGAGTGCGCGGCGGAGCGCCGCGACGTCGACGAGCCCGTCCTCGTCGAGGCCAATCTCGACGACGTCGGCGAGGCTACGCCGCCACGAGAGCAGGTTCGAGTGGTGCTCGTAGGGGCCGATGAACACCACCCACCGCTCGTCCGGCCGGAGCTGCGCCGCGAGACGGCCGCGCATCTCCCAGGACGGCACGGCCATACCCATGGCCTCCTGCAGGCGCTTGATGGCAGCCGTCGTGCCGGCGCCACAGAAGAGCAGCGCGTCGCCGGCGCCGCCGCCCATGCAGCGTTTGACGTAGCGCACCGCCCTGTGCATCAGTCGCGTCGTCTTCCTCCCGACGTGGCTGTCCTCCGTGTGCGTGTTCCCTTCCAAGCAGCAAGCACACACGTCACATGCATGAAAAATATCAGCCAAAAACAACACAAAAATTCACGTGCCATTTCGAGCTAATTCGCCATGGCTAACTGGTAAGCTAGCTAGCTCACCGTAGAACGGGAGGACCTCATTGACGAGGTAGTCCTCGACGTAGCGGAGGCTCCGGCCGGACGCCGTCTGGTCGGCGTAGGTCAGGACGCGGCGGCCGAACGGCGTGTCGAACTCGACGTCCTTGCCGATGAGCTGCGACCGGAGCCACTCCATCTTCTCCTCCGCCACCGCAGCGCGCTTCTCCGACGTGTTTCGGAGGAGAGTCAGCAGGGTGGTAGGAGTCGCCATGGCACCGCTCTTTCCGCCGGCGACCACCGCTTCGTCCACGGTCGCCGCCGCTGCTAATTGCAAAGAAGGCATCCTAATTACAATCAGCGACTTGGTGGAGTGGTGAGCTGAGATCAGCTGCAACCAATTGCTGCTGCTGGTAGGACTGAGCTTGAGCTTGACCATTAGTGCCATGGCATATATATATAGCCTTCTTCAAGTGGCAGTTGACTGACATTTTTTTGATAATGAGTTGACACAAGTTCTTAGCAGCCTTTGACAAATTCATATCGTTAATTCATTATACGTATCAAGAAGTGTGGGGGTTACTTCCTGATTTGTAGCATGCACTACCTCACCTTTGATTTTTGTATGGAGTTTATTTTATTTTTAAGAAAAGAACTTGAAGAGTAAACTTTGACTATTGATTACTCATTAACATATACTCCCCCATACCAAATTAAGTGGTTTGAGTATTTCCAGGCAACTTCTCAATTATTCTTTCTTGTTTATCTCTAGTAATAAATGATATCTCTCTCACGAATAAAACAATTCATTTTTCTCAATGCAATATAAATCAATAACAACAAATACTATAGATAAAAAAACACAAGATGAAACACAAGAAAAAACAGGAATCAGAAGAAAGAGATAGACACAAAAAATTGTTTTCCAAGAGGTTGAACTTCATGATAGAAATTCTCTAAAATCCCTATAATTTGAGACAATTCTAAAAAATTTCAAAGGAATTCAGGAGACCTATTTCTCTGATCTAAAGGACCATATAGAAATTCTTTTCATAGGAATCAAATCCTTTAAAATTTCTTTGTTCTAAAAGAGTCCTAAATCTGTTGATATAATTTTATACTCAAGTTGTAGTCCTGATTTGACTGTTTGTTGGTCAAACACACAATGTTTGACTTTCCGACATTAAAATCAACTAATTAAGTGAGTACGTATTACATTTTTTTGCGATTAAATTGAGTACGTACTTGGTTAACAACTATAAATATGATAAAGAGCTTTATTCATACAGTATCACTGTCTGATCATCAGCTAGAGCTCAAATTGATTGTAGTTTATGGGTGTTTCAATCAGTGTGTGGTTTATAAGCCACACGTAAAACAAGAAATATTATTAGCATATGATTAATTAAGTATTAACTATTAAAAACTTAAAAAATAGATCTATTTGATTTTTTAATATACTTTCATATAGAATTTTTTTAAAAAATATACCTTTTAGGTTTGAAAAATATGCTATCGGAAGTTACGAGACAAAATACCAGCTGTTTCGAACGAATTTTTACTGTTACTAATTTAATTTTTTTTTAATTTACAAAACTAATTTTCGGTTTGAATCATTTACAAAACTAGTCTCTTGCCGCCCTGGGCCACGGCGGGATTTAAAAACCGCCGTGGCCCAGGACGGCGAATGGCATCCCGTCACCCGGGGCTAACGGCTCCGGCGGCCGTTAGCCACGGGGAGGCCACATGGATTCGCCGCCCTGGGGGAGGGCGGCGAATGCCCCCAGGGGGCCGAATGCAAAATTGCATTTGCCGCCCTGGGGGACGGCGGTTTTTAGCATAGTATCCAGGGGGCCGCCTGCAAAATTTTTTTTTCTTTTTTTTTGATATTTTTTTCTCAACTAGCAACACAAGAATAGCAAAATCTCGTGAAGGTGCAGCTCAAACCGATGTAAGATGTGGCCTGTAGAAAATTACGAGTGTGCTTTAAAAACCGTGCTGAAACTTCGGACCTCAAAAACTCAATCTTCCCGGCCGAATTTCGTAAAATTTTTTTGGACAAACCCGACAAAGTTTGGGGAAGCGGATGTAAAAATTTCTGTAGATGTCCGTAGAGTACTTATTTGTCCGATTCCGAAACCGTATACGAAAGTTATGACTGTTTTAAGGTAGTTAGCGCGCGTTACAACAATTTGCCGTCGATTCGGACCGTTCGATCGGTGTGCGGACGGTCCTATGCATTCGCCGCCCTGGGGGAGGGCGGCGAATGCCCCCAGGGGGCCGAATGCAAAATTGCATTCGCCGCCCCCCCAGGGCGGCGAATGCAATTTTGCATTCGGCCCCCTGGGGGCATTCGCCGCCCTCCCCCAGGGCGGCGAATCCACGTGGCGTCCCCGGGGCTAACGGCGGCCGGGTGACGGGATGCCATTCGCCGCCCTGGGCCACGGCGGTTTTTAAATCCCGCCGTGGCCCAGGGCGGCAAGAGACTAGTTTTGCAAATGATTCAAACCGAAAATTAGTTTTGTAAATTAAAAAAAAAATTAAATTAGTAACAGTAAAAATTCTGTTTCGAACACCTGCTTGGCCCATTTTTACCGCTTCAATTGCGTGCATACCGTGTGCATGCGTGTGCTTTGACGCTTGATTTGGCCAGATCAAAATGATGATGGGCTTTTATCTAAAAATGATGATGGGCTAGCTCGTCGTTCAATTATAGGCCGTTCTATAGAGGGCTTTTTGTTTCGTTGACAGATATTTTGTCATTCGATGGACTTCCCTTTTTATTTTTTGCCTAAGTGGGCTGCCCTTCCGGTATCACTTACTAGAAGAATACAAGACCCCACACACAACAAAACTCTCAGACAATTCTCCGTCTTCTCCAATCACCATTCTGTACATATATACATTTTTTTAAATAATGTGTACATATATACATCCATTGGGTACATGCTAATTAAGAGATGGTGATTCTTGCATCCATTATGGTTGTGGGCACTGGACTAATTAGGGACAATGATTCTCGCATTAAAACTGAGGCTAAAGCACTCTCCTCTCAAAGCATGCATGCCTTGATTGTACGAGTTCTGCATTAGTTATGTTTACTTGTTGAATTGCGTTAAAAAAATGTACCAAAAGTGCCTTTGGCATGCACTTTATGCGAACCGGAAACTAAGCTACTGAAGAACACGTCTAATATACTGGTCCGCACATATATTTGACATAAAAAAAAATCAAGGGAAAATTTTAAGGTGCATCTAAGAAGCTCTCTATTTTCTTCGGGTTCACCATTTCGTCCACACAAGTCCGTCCAAAATCAAGTACTTAAATATGATGTTTCGCCTTACATATTTCCTCCGTATGTAATCTGTTAGTAAATTTGTTTATCATGTTCTTTTTAGCTTATGGTTCGTGGACTATTATATATTGGAATTACTAAGTGAGCTAAGACCTATGTGGAGAATAATTTCTAAAAAAAATATTAAAAGCTCACCTCATGAAAAGTGGTATGGGAGTTTAGTATCACCTTACTATTTTTAGGAGAGGGAGACCCCCTTATAAGGGTGAGCTCTTTCTTAGCTACTTGAGACATGCATAGTGGAGAGAACTAGAGAAACACATGCACGCGCTCGCCTCGCCTCACCTCGCCAAGCCAGGTGGCGCCTTCGACGTCCTGCACTGGGAGAGGACAGTTAGTTCACATCGGCGTATCTTGTTCGTGCGATACGTGCTGCACCTGTGTCTGCTTCCGAACAGAACTGTAGGTACGCGTTCTCCTGTGTTTCTATTTACTTGCGCTATTAATATTATAATTTATTTATAGAATCAATTAAATCTATATGTGCTTATATTCTCAACATCATAGGTGCGTCATCCAGCTCCTAATCCATTGCCACCAGTTAGTAGCTTTAAATGATCTTATGACTGTGCATTTGGTAAACATCTTTTAATATCATATCAAACTGAGGCTCACTAATGATTGATTAAGTAAATGAAAGGTCCTAGTCTCTATAAAATGGTCATATTGAAAAATAAATACTATAAAGATGCAAACAGAAAAAGATGGGCTGTGCAAGAATCTTCTTCAGGAGTATGCACACAAGATGAAGGCAGAGAAGTACTTCTTGTTCGGGTTCCAAGAGGAGAAGCTACTTGCATTCAGTTTCACCCACCGTATTCACTGTATGTCAGCCTTTTCTTGTTGTCCCTCCCCTTTCTCTTGCTATCTCTCCTCGTTGCTTTGTCTTGTGAAAACTAATGGAGGTAATTCCTAAAGCTAAGTGAATTATTTATATGTAGCTTACTTGCAATTCAGTCTAACCTTTCTCGTCACTTCCCAGGTCCATGCTGATTACAAGGAAGATGTTGGTGTGAAGTTGGAAAGCCATACTGGGGCCATGGCAGAACAAGAGGTTACTGCTGTCTAATTTGCTTAATATTATCGCTATGAGTAATCTATCTGGTTATGCTTTCATGATAGTTTATGCTATCTTCACCATGGTTTACATTCTTTTCTTCTAGATTAAATTTAATAAAAAATTGCTAATATTTTCAACATCTAGATGGACTTCCGTTTTAAGTTTGGGAGAGTATAAGAATTTTTTTTTACTCGATATTGGCTCGTTTTCATCGAGAGACAGAAAATGCTTTAAGTCAGCTCTTTTTTATGTAAAGTGCATGGCTAGTGCCTAAATTTATTTGTCTGTGTCATTAGGTCCCCATACTCTTAAAATATAGATCCAGGTTCCAAAACATGTTCAAGTGTATCATTTTGGTCCAAAATTACTGCAACCCCTCCGAAATCCTACGTGACGCTGACATGCGTACCACCTCATTTTTCTTTTTTCCTTTTTGTCCTTTTTTTCATTTTCCTTCCCTTTCTCTTCTCTTCTTCCTTCCTTTTCGGCTAGGATGAGGTTGGAGGCGGTCTGGGCGACGAGGGGAGGGGTGGTTAGATGCGGTGTGGATGATGGTGGCATCGGGAGGAGCCGGCAGCAGCTAGGGGCTCCCTCCACTGCAACGGCGATGACCAATGCAATGGGACATTGGGCAGCAAGCGGCGGCAACTGCCTACATGGTCCAACGGCTTCCAGAATCGAGTGGCGATGGGCTCCTCCTCGTGCAAGCATTGTCCACCGCTGGTGCGTCTGTATCGCTTGGCACATGCCTCATCTCCTGTTGGGTGGATCGATCCAAGGAGGAGCAACGGCGGCGGACACGAGCTCCTCCCATGGCGCTCCTCCGAGCAGGTCTAGAGGCGCGAGGCGATGGGGTTGGGGGATGGTTCCTGATGGTGCTCATGCTCGTGCGCGCCGCCGGTGACATGGAACCTCATGAGCCGTTTGGATCGACCGCCAATGACTACGCCGTCACCATCAGAGAGGACGGATCCAGGTGTTGGGGCGCTAGATCTGGCCTGAACGTCCTAGGGCGGTGATGGATCCGGTGCCCCCGAGCTCTAACGTCGGCCGGTCTCCACCGAGCACTTCCCTAGATCTCGCCGCCTGACGCCCCACCATTGTCTACGCCATGCCGCTAGGGGCCTCCATTAGTGCCACGTCCTTTGACGGCAATGGGAGGAAGAAGAGAAAAGAAAGGATGGAAAAAAGAAAAAAAAGAGAAAAAAGGAAAAAGAAAAGGAGATGGCAGTTACGTCACAGCCACGTAGGATTTTGGAGAGATGGTGATAATTTTGGACCGAAATGACACATTTAAATAAGTTTTTAGAGCAAAATATGTATTTTAAGAGTATGAACCTCTAAATAACACAGACAACAAATTCCATACACTTTATTTTTTATAAGTCCCGAAACACATGTCAAACTCCGTTTGCCGTGTTGAGCCTCGAGCTTTCTTTCTACCCTACCTGCAATTTGCTGAACAGAACATGTGCCAGTTTCTTGGTTTACTAGGCTCGCTTATTTCTCCACGAAGATAAACTAGCCCAAGAAAACGTGTCAAACTGTCAACGTTCATAGTATATGGAAAAACTTTAATTTTTCTCTTGCCAGCCACCGGAGATAGTTTTTTTTTTTTTGGTTTTGGAACAATCTAGTTTCAAATAATTCCAACGCCAAATGGAACTGTTGATAATTCGAACAATCTAGCTCATGCAACTGCTAACTTTCATGCTTTTTTCTAACTGTCTTCCGTATACATGCAAATGGAACTGTTGAGTCGGCTAATATAATACTTAGAACATCGTTGAGCAAGACGTAGGTTTATATGGTATTCGAATTGACTTGTAGCTTATGGCTACTTTCTCATTTTTCGTTAGTACGGTTTTTAAAACATAAAACTTTCAAAATTAAATAGATCCATTTTTAAGTTTATAATAGTTAATATTTAATTAATGATATGTTAATAATATTTTTCGTTTTACCAGTGGCTTATAGGTTAAGCTCATGCAATTATACTTGCTCTGGGACCGTTCGAAGCGGCTGAACCGTGCCGACGGCTGACCGGACTAGTGAGGTAATTAGGATATAATTAATTAAATATTAATTATTAATAGACAAACTTGATCCAAGCGTCTGTACTATCTAGCTTACGATAAGTGTAATTAAGATGGCATATTCGAACAAATAATTACCCACAGTTTGTAAATTTATCTTCAATGGCATCGATCACCAGATAGATCCCGCGCAAACTAAACTAATAAGGCCTACTTGCAAGGAGGGATTTTCAAAATTTTATATGAAATAATTCTCGTTGCAAATTGGGACTAAGGTTAAAAAATGAGCAATATGTGTATTTTCTTTCTATTTTAGCTAATGCCATATTATACTTTTCGGAGATGTATTTAATCCAGTCTCTAAATTAGAGGTGTATTTGGCCAAGCTAATATGAGAAGGATATCATCTTCCATGATCGGAGAGAAATTTTGTGTTTGTTGAGAGATACTGAAATATACCCAAAATTTTAATGTAAAATTTGGTATCGCTTAGTGTATACTGAGAGTTATTACCTCCATCCTAAATATAGCGACTTCTAGCTATGCACCTGGATATATACTTCTCAAATTTTCTATTATAAAATATGGTACCTTCTCAAAAGCCGTAAAATTACTCATGACCTCTAACTAACACACGAATGAAGATCGATATAAAGTTCAAAGTGAAAATTTTTATAAAGAAATTTTACCGTCCTCGAAAGGTACCGAGAGCTAAGTGTCAAAATATTGATATCTCCTAATAGCTAAGGTACTGAGAAATACCAAATTATATACTAAAAAAAATATATATGTGGTATATTCTCAGGACCCTAATATCACTCAACAATAGTAAATATTATGATCACTACTTAGAATTCAATGGCTTCCCTAGAGCCAAAAACTCAAGGGAATGATGCAAAAACTCTAGGGAAGAGGTTTCCCTAGAGTTAACCCTAGGGAATGCCCTCTAGGGAACCATTCCAGGGAAACAAAGAGCCCCATAGGGTTTTGTGCGAAAGAAATCTAGGAAAAAGTATGTTCCCTTGGGTTGTTCGCTATATGGAAAATGTCCACCTGGTGAGAATAATCTGACATGTAAAGTAGCTATCTCTTGGGTTCCTTTTGAAACCCTAGGGAAACAAAAGATATATTCCATAGGAATTACGCATTAGATTGCAATGTACATTTCTTTTTAAATAATATCACAGATAATATCATTAAAAGCCAAGAACAAAATAGTTTTCATTAACATCAAAGCATTTAATAGATCCATTAGCACCAAAGCATTCAGAAGAGGTAGTTTAATCATCTTGCCCCTAAAATGGCACAATTTCACTTCATTACACACTTGTTTTGCTATGAATCAACTTTACCCAAAAGTTAGGTGCTATAACTACCAAGTTTGCCCAAAAGTTAAGCTCTATGACCACAGCCAGTTGAAATTAAAATGGATCAAGTTCATCTAAAAGGTGGGAGAAAGTTGCCGGCAACGTTAGCAGATGAATTGGTCAAGTAGCCACCAAATATTCCTTCAGATACAACATTGAACCTGTCATATCTATTTTCCTCTCCAACATCTGATACTCGGGAGTCATCCTATAAAAGAAATAATTGTAACAACTTTATTAAACAAATTAGTGCACATTCAATTTGTTCAATGAGGCATGTACAGGGCAAACAACAAAACTAAGAAACACTTTACACATATTTATGTAATATGCAAGGTATTGATAGATACTTATGTGCCATAAAGCTTAACTAGAACAGGAAAAATCACTAGCATTTTCTTGAGTTGCAACGTGTAATTCAGAACAGCTGGATGGTATGTAGCTATAAACATTAATTTTTCTAAGTGGAGCACATGCAGCTATATCAGTATCACTTACAAGGTCAATAATTGGACTAGTTGGAGGTTCAGGAGGTAGAGATAGGGGAGGAGGAATGTCAGTAGAAGGATATCCTTGATCTCTAGCCATTGTCTGCAAATAGTTATGATTAACCAATTTAAAATATTTCATTTAGTGATGGCAAAAATTGAAACAAGTCAATGGTCTGCTTATAGAAGAAAGAATGCACCTCAAGAAGCTTATGTCCCAACGCATAGCTTTTGTATGCCTGTGTACTCACACTGTGCCATTTTCTGTGTATAAACATTCTGTAGTTGGAACTTCTCAAATTCTCGCCTTCTTTGAAGATGTGCTGCTTCACGACGTTGACGCTTGAGAGCCGATGAAGATGAGCCAGCTTTCACCTCAGTGAGTGCCCGTCTGTTGTTAACAACCCCATTGAATAGAGGCCATTTACCATGGGGCCTCCCAGAATTGCTATCATAAAGAGCTAAAGAGTCCACTGGAGATATTTTAGTATAGTATGTTGCCTTTCCCGCAAAAAAAAAAAATTCAGTGGTAGGAACTTTGCCTCCAAAATTTTTAGTGGCCCCACTTTGGCTGCCACCATGGTGTTGATGTGGCATAAGTCCCCTAGGTGCATATTACAACTCTAGGGAATACAAAAATTTCCCTTGGTTTCTTCATAGTCACCCTAGGGATCTTTAGTATCCCTTGGGTTATATTTATACTCTAGGAAACATTTTAAACTCTAGGAAAGCCATTGAATTCTAGAAATCGATATTATATAGCAGCCCTACGTTTAATATAGTCGGAAAAACTCACTATAGATAATAAAAAGAGAAAACCATATATATATATATATATATATATATATATATATATATATATACATGTGCCAGAGTTTGTAGAGAGGTAAATTTTGCTATAGGACATTTAAAGTTCGTGTAATTTACTGATGGGCATCGCAAAAATGTGCCACGGCTGAAGAACACCCCAAAAACTTGTAATTTGCTGGAGGACATTTCTAACCCAATTGGAGAAAGAAATTCTTCATAAAGATAAGAATACCCCTAGAGCCATATGCTTCTAACCTGGCGCTAAAGTGAAGATGGAATATGATGTATGCTAGCAATGTAGTTTGGGTGATGACAGATTAAGAAGCTTTTGGTCTCAAGGGCATTCTTATCTTTTTAAAAATTTCTCTCTCTAATTGGGGAAAAAAAATGTCATCTGGCAAATTATTAGTTTTTTTGGGTATCCTTCAACTTCTGTGACATATTTTTATGATGTCCACCTAAAAATTATATATATAGCTAGAAATAGCTATATTCTAGAATAAAAGAAAGGAGTAATTAACAGCAAGTAGAAAGCTTACAGATTAAGGGGAGATGCATGGTACTAAATAAACGGACAATGGAATTCAAGAAAATGCAGCACTGACTTCTGATCAAAGGCTGGAAAACCGAGCTATGACTGTCTTTTGATTTCAGGGATTCAGCCAGCCGGACAGCTCAATTGGTCCTATCTGTGGCCATTAATTTCAATGAGATCCAGAACTACAAGAAAATTAAGGTTGGTGAAGGACGGACTGGGTGTAAAGCAAGCAGGCAGGACGGGAGTGAACCCTTACATGATAACTGGACGACGCATGCATCAACTAGTTCTGTAATAGAGAACCGGTCTCAAATTTTACTGGTCTTTTTCCATTTTGACCGTTTAGCATATTTATCTGACCTGCTACTGCTAGTAGAAGTTGTGTTGGAAATTTATTACTGTTGATTTGGTCATTTCTCTAATCATATTTTACTAATAACTCTCCTGGAAGCTTGTTGGAGGCTCCTTGTTTTTTTAAAAAAAAATTCTGGGGGCTTCCAAAACACTTTGTTGGAACGGTCCAAAGCTGTTTTTTTCCCTATACTTGAGCCAGTGGATAGTGGCGGAGACATGGGAAGGGTGATGATTTGCAATGTATTTAAATACAGTAGATTTTACAAAAATTGTAAAAAAAAATAGTACTACTGACACCCCCTAACAAATAAATTCTGGCAGTGGAGTGACAACATATATTCTTTTTGTCACACTAGTAATTAATGATGAAGAGGCACAAAGAATCATTTTTGAAACATAATAATATACTCTATAGAATAGTATATATTATTGTTTTAGCCATGGTGGGACAAAACAAGCATCTTTAGAAATAAGTTACGCCAAGGTTTAATTATTTCTAAAATATATATGTCAAAAAAAAAGATCAAATTATCAAAATGTCATTTTTTAAAAAAAAACCTCATATTTTTTGACAAGTAAGTATCAATGCCGGTTCAATTGATCAATCGGCAGTGTTGCTCGGGAGTAACACTCCTGCCTGCGTAGGCGTAGCACCGGTTCAAAAACATGACACTCATATAAACAAAAATATCTTGATTATCTTATTAGTGGGCAAATGAGATAATGCGATAGCTACATGAGAAAAAAATCGTCTTTCAAAGAAACCAACAGCTGAGGGCGATATACATTTTTTTAAGAAAGATATATTTTGACTTACGCATTCATGGGGGGAAAAGTCTTAAAGATCAATTAATAAGAATAAACTGCATAATAACATAGCTTTGAACATGCCTATACAGCTCGCTAGTTGAAGAGTTGAAGCGAGCCATCAAACACGGTAACAACTAGCTAAAACCCCGCACATTGTTGTAAAAAAATAGCTAAATTTGAAATGTAAGAATTTAAGATCGAACACCACATTTATCAGCATATGGTGTTAAACCTGATATTTATGGAGAAATATACACATCCCACAAAATTTTCTATTTTTTGATCTTATAATTTTAGCTATATTGCTATATTTCAAACAAAGTTTAAGTTTGTCGTGTAATAAATTGTTCAAATATATTCAATATTAGACTCATTTTATTTCTTTCATCATCTAAAACATGATGGAGTAGATCACATATTGTAATTTGTATACACTATTTATATGGTGAAATCATTTCAAATCTCTCAAGGTCATACATCGAATATATTATGACTCAATTAAAAAGAAAGTGAGGGATCCTTTTGCAAACCACCGTAAACAGGACTGGTACATTGGCGCCTGTTGTTCGGCTGACCGATGGGCCAATCAAGCACTGTTGACACACAGCAGCGAAGCCAGAAAAATTGGCAGCCGGGGTCGGTACTGACACTTCTAAGTGCTAATTTTTAGGGTCCAATAATATAATACCATGCATAATATCAAGTTCATAATATAACAATGCATATTGTAACAAAATAAGGTTTTGCAAGAGTGGTTACCTCTTACAGTTTCCATCTACGACTACGATCCTCCATCTTATGAAAGCGAACTATCACATTTTCGATAGGAATCGTGGATAGAAATTTCGGTTCCACGAAGCATATGATACAATTATTCATACATCCATCTCCAATATGATTTCTCAGTATCGTCTTCACAATTTTCATTGCTGAAAAGCACCTCTCCACCGATGCAGTGGCGATAGGAAGAACCAGTACTAGCTTGAGAAGCCGATAAACCAAAGGAAAACCCAAATACTTTTTTGTACCCACCATCAACCTAGCAAGCTCAGAAATAGTATTCAAGTCGGCAAATCTTTCATCAGCTCGCATATTGTCAATGTAAAAATTAAGCTCTCGAGCAAGATCTTTAAGTTGTGTTGAGTTAAAATCATCAGGATATGACTTAGCCAACTCCATTAGACTCTCAGATTTGAATGCCTCAAAAGAATTCTTAGGATTGAAAGCAGCGATATGAGTAAGCAACTGAGAGTTTAACTCATTAAAACGATCACTAAACTCTGCAAGCCGCAAATCAGTAATTGGGTTCAAGCAATCGTATCTGTAATGTTGATAGTTTGTGCGATTGGTCTTTTTTCTTGGCTTATGGCGATCAATATATTCCTCATCCATATCCAACTTAGGAATGCCATGTTCTTCACAAAAGGAATATACAGTCTGCAGCAAACAATCCCAACCATCATCCCTAATTTGCTGAAATTTCCGCCTGGTTAACTTCACCTCTAACATGGCCTCTAGGATGTCTTTATCTTTCCTCTGCAAGGACAGTGACAAAGAATTTGCATGGCCTAAAATAACCAACATTAGGTGAAAGTGAAACACAAAGTCAAAATCCTTGAGATAGTCTAGAAGACCACGGGCTTGGCGTCTCTTTGCATCATTTGGACCTTCTTTTTCCACATATTGAAGCACTTTAATAACTTCAGGGAATAGATTGCTTAGGCTCTTAAGGGTTCTAAAATGAGAACCCCAACGTGTGTCTCCAGCTCTTTGAAGGGATTGTTCTTGATTTAATCCAGTTCCACTAGTTAGTTGTCCGGTGCCTATAGCCTTTCTAACTCTCTCCTGTTGACTTTCTCTAATCATATCTTTACGTTTACAGGAAGCTCCTGCCACACTAAGCAATAGAGATATCATGTCAAAGAAGTCACTAGCATCATCATTCTTTTTAGCCACTGCGACAATGACTAATTGTAGCTGATGAGCAAAGCAGTGGATATAATATGCCGAGCTGTTCTCTCTCTCAATTAAAGCCCGTAGTCCATTGAATTCACCTCTCATGTTGCTTGCTCCATCATAACCTTGTCCTCTAATTTGCTTTATGCTCAAGCCATACTTAGCAAATAAATTATCAATGTTAGATTTTAGCCATTAAGCCGATGTTTCTTGCACATGAACAACAGCAATAAGTCTCTCTTTTATTACCCCAAGCTTATCAACGTATCGTAAGACAACTGCCATCTGTTTCTTCCCAAACACATCAGCTGACTCATCTACTAAAAGGCAAAACACACACCATCAATTTCTTCAACAATAGATTTCACGATGATCTGCAAAAACCAAGTACAAATTAGTTTATCATTATAGATTATAAGAGATGACATAGTTTGTAAAAAATGAAGACGATCTTTTCTTACCTCAGCAAAACAATTCGCAATATCCCTTTGAATTTCTGGAGCAATCATCTTATTATTTTTAGGAGCATTAATTCCAACAGCTTTCTTTACTTTGTCATTTTCATCTGCCAAAAGGTGTACTAACTCTCGAAAATTCCTCTTATTTGTGGAATCCACTGATTCATCGTGGCCACGAAATGCTAAACCTTGATGCAACAAATATCAGGCAGCTTTAATAGATGTCTTCAACCGAAGTAGATGCTGCTCTTTAGTGATATCATTCTGCTTGTTTAAAGCATCACCAATCGACTGGCCGGGCTTCAATAAATTGTCGCATCTTTTCACAGCTGTGTTATGAAAACTATTACATTTGCTGCCTACATGATCTCGAAGCCTATCAGATTTGTTCCGGCCATCCCAACCATCTATTACAAATGCATCATTCCCACCTTGGCCCTTGTTGCAATCTCTAAACAAGTAACAGTATAAACAAAAACACTTATCCATCTTTTCACTGTACTCTAGCCAATCATATTTAGTGAACCATTCATATTGACACCGTCGTGTAAAACCCGCTATCATTGTTGTTGGAAACACAAAACCAGGTGGTGGTTTACAAGGACCTCTAGTCAAATATTTTCGCCTTATGTCATTTTGCAATTTGTCGCCTATGTAATCTGATATTCTCCTTCTATCCGCGGGATCATATGGAAGCTCATCGAAATTTACCTCATTTCGTGAGATCCGTGAAGTGCGCTGAACAGTACAATTAATGTTTGATGCAGTGCCACTGCCATCTCCATCTCTTTGTATTCTTGAAGTGTCTCCATGATTATTCTCATTATCACCGGCAGGGGGCACTTTCCGTTTAAGAAATCCTTTCAAAGTGCTCTGATTGACTATCAAAATACTAAATTAGTTACATAATAAAAAACTAGAGCAAATAGCATGTATGCGTACATTGTTAATACTAGATAGATACCTGGCATCTTGCTAGAATAAAAGAGACCGTTCTTGACCACTGCTTTCTGAGAATCCAGATTCGGATTGTATTGTATAGCTGGGGAAAAAAACCCTAAGAACTCAAAATACAGACTTGAACTTGATCTTTAATTGCAAACTATATAATTGGGTATTTGAGGAGTACCTTGTCTTGTCTAGATGACTAGATGTCAGGGGAATGTAGGACAACCGATCGGCGCCTCGGCCGGCTGGCCGGCGCTAGGGGCGACGTCGGCGGCCGGCGCACGAGTTTTGCGAATTGCGATGCTTCAGATACGAAAGGGTAGGCACCTGACGGCTGATGCTACATCGGAACCAAGCAGCAAGGCAACGTTTGGCCTTCTCCAATTAACGTACGTACGTGGCCATTGGATCGGATGGGCTGAACACATGGACTGCGAACTACGCTGGGCTGAGCCGGACTGCAGACTGCAGCCTCCGCTGGGCCACTGGGGTCTCGCCAAAATTTTGGTGGGGTCATAGCCGGCAAAAAATCTATCGCTATATTGGGTTACGGCAAATTCGTCGGTGTCATCGGACCCCGATGGTTCAACGTGGCTTCGCCACTGTTGACACATTGCGGCCTCCGTACTTGAACAGCTTTTATTCAACGGCTACTAGACTCGCCGAGCAAAATCCAACGGCGTAGGCATCGTACTGTACATTCCACAGGTATCTGAGTGTGTGTGGAAGGCAGAGCACCGTGGCAGCGCAGCCTGAGGGGGCCGTACTTCACAAAGATAAAGGTTTTGTAGGATATGTTGATCTCACTAAACTTCTTTAAGTGGGGCACTGTTTCATTTAAATGATTTAACTTACCACAATAATCACGTTTGTCGTCGGGTATGATAACGATAATACCACAGTATCTCTACTAAACTTAAATAAATTTTAAAAATAATTTAAATTTTTTTATAAATTGGCACAGTTACCGTATTTACTGTACGATTACCCTACCCTCAATAGTAGAAAAACCCTAATGCAAGACGAAAACCTAGGCCATGTCGAGCAGCCTAGAGACCTAGGCCATGGCCCAAGGTTTTGGCTCAAATAATAGCTGTACCCCCACTTATATATTCAGAAATATTTGACCCATATATAATAATTTAAGGCTTATATATAGCTTGATCAGTCCACCATGTATAACCAGGGGCGGATTTGCCACCAGGGCGGGGGGGGCTCAAGCCCCTCCTACCCTGGCCGCACCTGTAGAGCCCCCCCTCAGCCCCCCCTTGAAAATCTATGCAATGGAGTAGGGAAGGAGGGGCTGGAAGCCTGGAGAGGGACGAAGGTTGAAGACGAGACGAGGCGTGAGGGCGTCGGCTGTTCTCTGTCTCTGTTTTTCCCAAGCCCAAATAGAGAAAAGAGGCCCAATAACAAATAGACACAGACACAGACTATGACCCTTTCTTCTTTCCCCTCCAGTTCCCCTTCGGCTTCGACACGCGGGAGCAAGAGCGGCGGCCGGCGGGTCTTCTAGGGTTTCCCGCAGGCGGGGCGCGGGCCGCGGGCGGCGGCAGGCCACAGGCCAGCGTCCAGCGACTTCGGGCGGGCGGGCGGGCGGCTGCTGGCCGGCGGGGCACGGGCGGCGGGCGACCGGGCGCTGGGCACGGGGCACGGGCACAGGCGGGCGGGCGGCTGCGGGGCGTGGGGCACGGGCGGTGGGCGACCGGGCGCTGGGCGCGGGGCACGAGCACGGGTGGGGCGGCTGCGGGGCGTGGGGCACGGGACGGGCGGCTGCGGGGCGCGGGGCACGGGCAGCGGGCACGAGCGGGCGGGTGGGCGGGCGGCTACGGGGCGCGGGGCACGGGCACGGGCACGGGCGGGCGGGCGGCTACGGGGCGCGGGCGGCGGGCGACCGGGCGCTGAGCAGGTCAACAGCAGCCACTAGGTCAGGCAGGTAAATTTCTCATTTTTTGTTCTTTTGATTTAAATTTTTTTTTCAAAATTTGATTAAGGACAAAGTGCCAGATATGGATAAGGAAATAAATGCTAGAGGGAAATCTGCACGTAGAAAGCAAAAGGTAACAAACATGCATTTCTACCATGTTGAGGTTTTCCTTGCTGCCATAGATGCTATTTTGTCTGAGATGAATCATCGATTTGGTGAAGTTAGTTCAGAATTATTAGTATGCATGGCTTGTCTTAACCCAAGGGACTTCTTCTCTAATTTTGACGTGGATAAGCTTGTGAGACTTGCTGAAATTTATGCTGAGGATTTTGATATTGGTGACCTTATTGTTTTGCCAAATGAACTTAAAGCCTTTGTCAGTCGTGCTAGAAGAACTCAAGAATTTCTTGGATATACGGAGCTTGGAAAAGTTGCTGAAATTATGGTCAAGACTAAAATGGACAGATCTTATCGATTGGTGTATCGGCTCATTGAATTAACATTAATACTTCCGGTGGCAACAGCTTCAGTTGAGAGGATATTTTTTGCTATGTCTATTGTAAAGACAGATTTGCGTAACAAAATGGGTGATGAATGGCTCAATGACTTAATGATATGCTACACTGAGAAGGAGATATTTAGAAGCATCAAGAATGACAAAATCATAAAACGATTTGAAGACATGAAAACCCGGCGTATGTTAGTACCTCGGAACAATTTAGTGGTATGATATATGTTCTCTTCTACCTTCAAAATTTTCAAGTTAAATACTTCAACTTTGTGTTACTAATTTATTTTTCCTTGTATATAGATTGCTCCTAATGATTCATGAAGAATATGGCAGCGTGAATGCGTCGTCACCGATCTTTTGTTGGTTAGTTATAAAAATTGTATCTTTATTTCTTCTTATGAATTATGATGTATTTTCAATTGTTTATCTAAGTTGTCGTGTAAAAGGCTTAAAACTGTTATATGTTAGTTTTGTATGGGATATAATTAAGTTAAGTTAGTCTAGCTCTCTTCGGACCAGCCCCTCCTAAATATTTTTTTTAGATCCGCCACTGTGTATAACCGTTTAGCTTTCTCCGAGGATTAGTAAATGTTGGCTCTCTCTATATACATCTCTAGCTGTAAAAACCACTCATGGTATAACGGACGTGGTTTTCACAACGTTGACAATTAACCTTAGTGGACATGATCATGCATTGGGCTCATCGTGTCACTCTTGTGTACCCCATGACCAATGTAATCATGGAGCAAGCCAAGAAGGAACGTGATCTCTCTGCTACCCATGCTAGTGCTCATGACATGTATAAGCATATACTCTCTATATATAAAAATATAAAACATACGCTGTTATTGACATAGTCTCTAATAATATATTTTAACCATTAATTACTTTTATAATTTATTAATAATAACTATGAAATTAATATTATATGAAAATATTTTTAAATATAAATCTAATGGTACTATATGCGTGACAAAATATATATACTATTAGTTTAATAATTAGACAAAAAAATAGAAATCTTATGTTTTTATACGGAGGGAGTAATGATCCAATTATATATATACGAGTGAGTTAACCAAGATGTGTGCAGCTAGTTTGGGAGGATGACCTCTTTAAACGAAACCTTGGCAAGTTGAGTGACCCATGCCGAGTCATTAATTATTTTAGGATATGTACATAGTGATTTTTATCCAAATTGTGGCTTAATTGTATTACTCAGTCAGTCATTATCAGACATTATCTAAATGCTAAAGGGAGGCAAACACTTTCACATATGTTACATGTACACGTAAACGAGGGTGCCCTTGAGCACAGGCTCTATATAATTTCTCGCAGAATATATTATTGCTGAGATGCATGAGGATTGATCTGAACATTTTATAGGTAAATATTAACTTTCACAGCTCCAAGTACTACCCACTGAAGGATGGTTCAACTAGTAAAAAACAGCAATCCCTACCGGCTCATAAGAAAACCGGCTCATAAGAAAAGAACCGGTAGTATCAGCATATCATGCTGAATTTTTATTACACAATTTGTTGCTTATACACGACTTGTTTGTTAATCCTAAGTTTATGTCAGCTTAGGCACCGTTCGAAGTGCAGCTTGGGAGTAAAAACCCCCTTTTTCATGTGAGGATGCTTTCCGAACTGCCAAACGATGTATTTTTTAAAAAAATTTATATCTAAAAGTTGCTTTAAAAATAAATAAATTTATTTTTTTAAGTTTGTAATAATTAAAACTTAATTAATCATACGCTAATGGCTTATCTCGTTTTAAGTGCGCTAAAAATTTCATCCAAACCTGTCATGCCGAAGGCTACCTTAGGTTTTGTATCTTGGTAGGATAAGCTCGGAGGTATGGTTCTGTACGTGTGATTAATAAGAAATAAATTTAAAGCTAGCTTTGGTCAACTTAGAAATAACACACAGTTACATCCCTAACTATTTTAAGAGATCGACCTACAGCACAGCACGAGATCCTTGTGATTAATTTTCGTGCCAACCTTTTTCCCTTTCCCGTCTTCAAAACATACTCTGAATCCTTAATTCAAATCCCTAATATAGTACTATAGTAATTCGCACGCGTGCAACTGTAGTGTCGTGTATGAACAAGGCCTGGGGAATGTTTTGAACCGGGAAATGCACAGCTTAATGCTTTGAATGCATCAAACCATCCATGCATATATAGACTCGGCGAAAAGGCAATATGATCGATCTCCAGTTAAGTCCAATAGTTTGTCTTTTTAGCTTATAAGTCACTATAAAAATTTAAATTTTAAACCTTAACTTTAGAGTTTTTTTTATCATAATTTATTTTTAGAAGCTACTTTTAAACCACAAATAATATAGATATAAAAGTTTTACCCATAAATTATTTCTTGGTTATTTATATACGGTTCTACGGCTTATCAGTTGTAGACCAAATAATTAGACTTACATCCATACTTGCATTTGCATGCACGATGGAACAAGAAGTTGCTGCGATTTTATTCAATGCCATTAAGAAAGGCACTAACAAGAAATGGGCCACAAGGATATTTGGAAAGCAGAAGAATCTACACCTTATTGACCAGGCGCATTAAATTAAAACAGCTACACCTTCTTCCTCCCCATTTCCTGTTGTTTTCTTCCTGACCCTTCTTCTCTTCACTTGTTGCCATTTGCATTGTATTTCCACATCAATGGAGCTATATATACCGGTGCCCATGCAACCTACCTAGTTGCCTTCAACCTTAGTGATTTCCATCTGATGGACAGCTAGTTGCCATTGTTGAGCTGATATTAGCTTCCATTAATCCATTGCCATTGATCTAGTTAAGCCTCTAGGCTAGCTCATTATTCCATTAGTTGCTAATTATAATTGCATAGAGGCTAGCTTAGCTATATAGGAAGGTTAAGCAGAATGCCATCTTTGCAAGAAGCGGCGGCCGTCGATCAGGCAGTGACCAGCATGATGAGCCTGCTCGGCGCCATGTCGTCGGAGAAGAAGGGCGCGGCGGCGGCGGCGGCGGAGCAGAGGGTGGAGTGGCTCCGGTCGCAGCTCATCGGTAAGGACGTCGAGTTCGACACGCCGTTCGGCCGCCGCCTGCTGACCTACGCCGACCAGACGGCTTCCGGCCGGAGCCTCCGCTACATCGAGGACTACCTCGTCAATGAGGTCCTCCCCTTCTACGGTGAGCTAGCTAGCTTGCCATAGTTAGCCATGGCGGATTAGCTCGAAATGGCACGTGAAGTTTTGTGCATTTGTGACGTTGTGTGACGTGTGCTTGCTTGGTTAGGGAACACGCACACGGAGGACAGCCACGTCGGGAGCAAGACGACGCGGCTCGTGCACAAGGCGGCGCGGTACATCAAGCGCTGCATGGGCGCCGGCGCCGGCGACGCGCTGCTCTTCTGCGGCGCCGGCACGACGGCGGCGATCAAGCGGCTGCAGGAGGTGATGGGCGTGGCCGTGCCGTCGGCGTCGCTGCGCGGGCGCCTCGCGGCGCAGCTCCGGCAGGAGGAGCGGTGGGTGGTGTTCGTCGGCCCGTACGAGCACCACTCCAACCTTCTCTCCTGGCGGCAGAGCCTCGCCGAGGTCGTCGAGATCGGCGCCGACGACGAGGGGCTCGTCGACGTCGCCGCGCTCCGCCGCGCACTCGCGGACCCCGACTACGCCGACCGGCCCATGATGGGCTCCTTCTCGGCGTGCAGCAACGTCACCGGCGTCGTGGTCGACACCCGCGAGCTCGCCCGCGTCCTGCACCAGCACGGTGCGTTCGCGTGCTTCGACTTCGCGGCGAGGTGAGAGAGACCTATACGTACGTGATAATTAACCATTGTTAGGTCTTCACTAATCCAACAACTTTACAGTCGCTTTCATGCACCATGGCTATTACATTAGTGGATTTGCGTTGACACTCTCAGCATGCCTGGTCATATTAGTTGCTCCCTGATAGACAGATTAAGAAAAAGTCCACATTAGGCACAATGTTTTGTTTTGATAGTATGACTGTTGATTTAGAGGCTCTTTTGGAATGCAGAAATTTTATTGGAATTCCACATAAATTGGTCCAATTTTCCATTAATTGCTATAAAATTCTTCCGTTTGAAAGGAGGTCCTGTCATGCAAGATGTTTTCTTATTAGAAAGGATTTTCTAAGATATACTTGTTTTTTATGTGGTCCTAAATCTGTCAAGATCACATCGCAATTTTGTTTAAGAAAAACGTCCCAATCAAACATTCTGCCATTGATATATGTTTAAAGTACATATTTCTGTTGATAAAAAAACATGCTCAAAACTACATTAGTTGTGCACATGAAAATTATATCACTGAACTACTTCCTGAAACTATATATGAAAGTACTCTCAAAATATTATAATCTTAATACAATATCCTGATTTGAAACAAAATAAAAGAAAAATACCATGAGTATAGTTATTCTCAGCTGCCTTTTTATAAAAATAAATAATATCTTATAAAATTAATACCTATCCTTGTTGTTGTTTTCGTAGTTAGGAGGCAAACAGTTTGGTCTAATTAATGAACAACAGAATGTCTTCATTCAATTTGCCTGACGGTACCACAGCTAACTAGTAGTTTTTTTTCCTACACCTTGCATTAAATATGACAGCACAACATCTGCATATCTAATCCAAACACTGCAAGCATGATCGCATGATTGAGCCATGTGAATTTGTATGTCCATGCAAAGGTATGAACTGGAGTTATGTACTCTCCTTGTGGATCTTTGTTTGCGTGTTGAACCAAGAATAGATACTTGGGGCTGTATTCTAGCTAATATTAGGGGAGGAATATTTAGGAAATTAACAGGCTAAAAATCTAGTGAAATAGCGCATTGTGACAGCGAAATTATTTTGACTTTGACAGGACACAAACAATCTGAAAGTTCTATTTTTCAAAATTTCAACAAACTCGTACCATTTGTCTATAGTTTCAACTTTTTTTTACGGGGAGGACTATAGTTTCAATTAAACTTACTGATCACTTCATATTGAATTATACAACCATGCATGATCAGAATTATTCAACCTGGTCAGTCATCAATGCAACTTCATACTTGAAATCCACTAGCTGTGGTCAGAATTATTAAGCCTGGTCAGCTAGCATTATATTTCTTCACTTGTACATTTAGGCTCCGTTCGGGAGTACCTGTTGAAGAGAAAAAAAATCCCTCGTTTTCCACGAGCACGCTTCTCGAACTACTAAACGGTGTATTTTTAAAAAAATTTTCTATATAAAAGTTATTTTAAAAAATCATATTATTCATTTTCAAGTTTAAAATAATTAATACTCAATTAATCATACGCTAAGGGCTTATCTCGTTTTGCGTGATCTTCTTCCTATTTCCTCTTCCCTCACCTTCAAACTATCCCTTAGAAAAGAGTACCTTAGCTACACTTTTAACTAGTACCTTTTTTGCAGTGGCCCTTATGTGAAGATCGACATGAAGTCTGGCGAAGTTGATGGCTACGATGCAGTTTTCTTAAGTCCACACAAATTTGTCGGTGGCCCAGGGACACCAGGCATCCTTCTGATGAACAAATCATTGTACCGACTCAATTCCCAGCCTCCCTCAACGTGCGGGGGTGGAACCGTTGCTTATGTCAATGGCTTCAATGAAGAGGTTAGCATAGAATAAGAAAATACAAATATTTTGTGTGCCAAAGCATGATCATTTCATACAAACTAATGAAAGAATGTACATGTGATATATAGGATACAGTGTACTACGATGACATCGAGGAGCGGGAGGATGCTGGCACGCCTCCAATAGTGCAAAAGATCCATGCATCCCTAGCATTTTGGGTCAAGGAGTACGTTGGGTATGATACCATGGAACTACATGAGAGAGTGTACTCTGAAATGGCAATGAAAGGGCTCGTCAGTAATCCAAATATAAAGGTGCTAGGAAACACAAGCGTCGATCGTCTTCCAATATTTTCATTTCTTATCTACCCTCCAATGGAAGATACACTTTTCCTTAGGGTTGATGAGCCCGGTTGCTATAATTCGTTGGAGAACAGGACATACAAGAGACTACCCCTCCATGGGAGATTTGTCACAAAGCTTCTTAACGATGTTTTTGGCATCCAAGCAAGGGGAGGGTGTGCTTGTGCGGGCCCTTATGGGCACATTCTGCTTGATGTCAATAATGAGCTCTCCCTTCGCATCCGTTCATCTATTCTTAAGGTATGGTCAAATTGCCAAGTAAGTTTGAACTTATTAGTAGAAGGGTACTAAGGCTACTGTCCATGGTCACATTTTTTCAGGGATACAGTGGGCTGAAGCCAGGATGGACCAGGTTGAGCTTTGCTTACTACCTCTCAAAGGAGGAGTTTAAATTCATCCTCTCCGCCATTGAGTTCATAGCAGCATATGGTCATCGCTTTCTCCCGCTATACAAATTTGACTGGATCACCGGTAACTGGACTTTCCGTGAGCAGGCAATCAAATACCATGTTTTGAGGGAGGAACTATCCCTTGCTACAGGTGTGCAACATGCAGAAAATATTAAGTCAAAGGTTGCAAATAAGTTGGACAAGAAGCCTGAGCCCAATCATATGAAATTTGAAACCTATTTGGAGAGTGCAAGGAAAATTGCACGGTCTTTGCCAAATATCAACCAACAGATTGTCAGCATCCCAAAAGGAGTAGACCCTGACATGGTCCTTTTTCATATATAGTGAATTTTAGATATCATGATTAGGCTACAGCTTGATAGAAAATTACATTCATTATTGTATGATAATATATGTGAATAGTGATAGCCAACTACACAGTTAGCAGATGTGATGTAAATTTTTGAAAGATAAACGTACCAAAAAAAATGGTACCAAGTAATATCAATTGTACTTTTGATTTCCACATCAGAAAGAGTTCTGCCCATATGATCTGCTTTTTTTTAGAAAATCAAAAGAATTGCGTGTATTTTATAGTTCTTACGACTGTAATTAACAGAAGAAGAATATTCCTGCAATTTAAGAGACAAACAGAATGGTGTGCATGATAACTAAATTTTGATAGCAATCACATAGTGTGACTTGACTAATCTTCCTGAACTAGCTGATTTCACTGTCTCGATTCTGAATCTGAAACAGGGACGGTTGCAGCAAGTCAAATACAGGCGTGAAATGATGGCGACACCTGATTTTTATTCCATGTGCCAGTGTGATGGAGCTCTTTATTTTTCAATTATCAAGAGAGGCTGCAGATGCGTGCATCCTTTTTTTTTTAAAAAAAATACTCCACAATATAGATTAGTATCACATCATGTGTATTTGATTTCAGAATAATTCAAATTAAGTTATCTGGAGTTTCATGGGAAATCAGTACGATGAACTATTCTTATCAGATACCTTTCCCTAGAGAATTGATCAGCATCCGCACACCGTATACCCTGGGATAATAATATAGTGCAAAAATCAAACAAAAAACATTTCAGTAGTTGTTAATGAAATGCTTGCAGATTATGATTTAGTCGATCGAGCATGGTCAATATGTCAGAAAATAAAGTTGGGAAGAAATAAGTTGTCAGACACTTTAGCAATTTTTACCAGAAAAAAGTGTCACACATATATGTAATATATGCATTTAGGGCTGTCAAGGAGCCGAGCCTATTTCATCTGAACAGTATAACATATATTTTAAAAATAATTTCTTGATAAAAATAATTAATTAATAGTTATTCATATTAATAAAAGTAGAGAAAAGGACTTCAATATAAATATATGATGTCAATACATGCTAGTTCATCGATACATGCTAATGTATATTTGAACTACTAATTTATCAAATAAACAAAAATATTATACTATTAAAAGCTCGAGCTCAGCTTGACAAAGCTCGTGAGTTTTGGCTTAGGCTCAGGCCTAGCTCGTTTGGAGCTCTGAGCCAAGCTCATATTGAGCCTTAGGTGCGTTGAGCTATTTTGACGGCCCTGTATGCATTGCACATATCTTTGCTAAGTAGTTTTGAATATGAAGGTAAATGTAGCTACAGAAGGAGAGCACTTTCAACTTAAATGCTCGAGAGATATACGACATGTGGTAATTAATAAGTCATCTGATGTGATTGCAATTTTGCAAAATGAACATTGGTACGTTACCCTTTAATTTTTTTTATTTCTGTACTTGCAAGATTTCACTGTCTTGCTATTTCACAATCTGAACCAAGAATAGTTGTCACAGGTATGAAAAGATCGCGACATATCGACCTCTGATCTGTTTGATGGCCAGTAAGTCTGAAAGGAATTAAGATAGGATTTTTTCCAACAATATTTCAAGGGCATATATATGTACAGATATGATGACGTGTACCTTTGATCTGAATTCCAAAATATGGTTTATTTAAGAAACATTTTTCAGTACAGTGGTACACATGGGTATATCATGCCATGTGTGATCGATGCTTCTTACTTGCAAGGCACACTGTCTTGATTTGTAATTCAATTGCAAACTCAAGATCATTCTAGCAGCAGCTGACGAGATTCAGGCAGGCTAGCCTAACCATGGAAAACTTAGTTTCCAAGAAATTTAGCAACTGGAAAATAATGACCAAGGTATGAGAAATTAGATGAAGACAAACGTCTATATAAGCATTGTCTAAGCGCGCGTATGCATGATTTGTCAATTTGATCGCATGCTCCTTTTTGACAACTTTGAATAGAATTCATGCCAATTGTACGCATGCATGTGATCGATTCTTGTCATGTAGACATACAGTTCAGTCATTTATAACTTGTGACCTGAAAATTGGAAAGACAAGCAACGATATAATAATGCATGCATGTGAAGAAAACTTTCCAACTGAATTCTCGGTACGTGTATATGTTCTTCTTTTATGAAAACGAATACAAGTCGGACACACACACATGTATAAACACCATACTTAACCCAACACGCACTCAAGTAGATGTCTCCTATCTAGCTAGCACACCTTTAAAAGATTAGAAGTAGGATCTTTTTATAAAAGTTATTTTAAATATAATAACTACATAAAGAGCTTTTTATAACAAATATTTCCTATATAATTTTTCGCATTTCAGATCTTAATATTTTTATCTATTAATAATTTAAGATTTTGGGATTTGGCTATACCCACGTATTTTAGACGTCGTCCTCTTTTGAGAATAGAGATGTACTACATTAGTACTATTTTTAGTACGTGTGTGTATAAGTCGTCCATATATATATATATTTATACACGTTAAAACTGTAAAGTGAGATCATATAGAACTAAAGTCAGAAAGTAAGACTATTGCTCTCAGAGGACAGAAAATAGAGAAAAGACTGTTACAACTAATTAGTGATGGGAACACAAGCTAAACCATTCCTAATTTTGGAGACGAAAGAATGACTTCCTGGTGGCCGTACGCGACAGTCGTAGACGACTGAACGGACTGACCTAGCTACATACTCTGACAGTGAAACGTGGATTACGTTGTTAAGAATTAATTAGCATGCATGCGACGCACGAGATTACACGTGGAATGTTCAGAATGCATCATACTTACCCCATCGTTGGTTCAACTTCACAACGCAGGATGAGCTACAAATTTTGTAATTAAGAGTGAGTAATAATTAAGAATAAGTTACATATGAAACTCAAATTTATTTCGTGAAAGTTTCGGATCATTATGTAAAAAATGATGGTTTCAAATAGTATCTAGAAGGTATTTTTTTCACCTCTAATTAGTTTGGGCTATGACCGTGCTCTTGAAAGTTACTATCTTCTTCTTACTCGCTCTCTTTCTCGACAACCATTTCCCTACGGAGATAGCTGTGAGTCCATGTGTAGCCCTCTCTACTTGGAGATGTTGCAGGGTGGTGTATTTGTGCCCTTTGAAGGGCTGACGGTGACCAGTCACGCACAACAGCGAATGGCTTCGTGTTAGTTCTTTTATCAAGTTTGTGTGTAAGAGTCATCGGTACACCAGTGGTGGTGTGTTTTTTTTGTCTTTTCTCAAGGCTATAATCTTTTAATTTTTTTCTGTCATATTAATATGAAACCTCGCAATGTCTCGTTTCAAAAAATATATAAATGTACTTCAAATTTCAAAATCACCGGGCGTTGGAGAGAATGACGACGACTATTCTCGGACGCGGAACAATATAGCTACAACAACATGGATATGCAAAAGTCTTTATAAATTTTATTAATATTGACACAATGGTGAATACTCCTACTATGTCAGAACGTCAGTCGTTGCAAGTCAGTCTCCTCTTCACCACAGACCTCTCAAATAATTCAGTCTGATAGCTGTACTCGTCTCCCCCGTGTGTGCACACTACACAGCATAATTTCCGTTTTTTCGACCTTCCAGAAGATCTATCATCTTTGTAATATATTTAATTAATGCTTCAAGTAATTAATTATATTGGGCTTGTAGGAGCAAAATTGTTATGTCAAACCAGAGTTTCTGGGCCCTTCTGCCTTGGGCCTTTTACCTTTGAAAATTTTCAGCCAGCAACAGAGCTTCAGAGAAATCTAGGCATCAATCATCTGCCTGCCATGGAATGCCCTGGAAGCTAATGGATGTCAATCATGGGCCACAAGAATGAACTGCAAGAGAAATTCACTCTCTTTATCTTGCCATGTGGTTGGTTTCTTTAACATATCAAACCAGAGAGACAAAAAAAATAGAATCTAAGTTTTTAATTTTTAACTGAACACATATACTAGTGGTGAGGAATTACCTGAAGAAATAAGCACATTCTCCCCTGTTGATTTTTTATTTATAAGTTCTAACTAAACCTGGGTTGTAGTTACACCTCTCAATTTTTCTGTGCAAAACCACGTTTACATGGAAAAAACAGTGAAGCAAACACACTCAACCAATCTAAGGGAGAGGTTTTTGTCTGAACTCTCAACTCCCAAATCATCCTGTCCACTCATGGCTTGTGGTCCAAAACAGCCTAAGGAGTATGAACTGAACAAAAGAGAAATCTCTCCATGAAAAACAAGAAGCAAGAAGGTATTCAAGAAATATCAGAGAGGAAGAGCTAGAGCATCACAGAGAAGGGAGGACTGCTCCCAGGCAACTCTCACAATCTCCATGCTTCTTGCAGAGATGATGAGCAGGTCAGTGATGTTCTTGCCAAGCTCATCTCTGTTCCTCACAAAGCAGATACCTCCAGCCAAGGGCAGGGCATCAGCAGCAGCAGCTGTTAGGTGCAGCAGTGGGCCCACCCTGTCAGAAGCACATGAGGAGGAGGATGGAGTAGCCTTGATGGGGAGGAGGCATGCAATGGCTTCTGCTGCTGCTGCTGCTGCCTGTGGAGTTTCAGTGTTTGGTTTTGCAGGTGAGAGCTTGGCAGTGAAGCAGGGCCTGCTGGCTGGGAGGATCCCCGGGCTGTCTGACCCTGATGAAAAAGGTTGGTTCTTGCTACCGTTTTGATCCTTAATTCATGTGTTTCACAATTTTTTTCTTTGAAAGATCCATTTAGAGAAATTTAGACAGAAACAGAATGTCTGATGCTCTTTATGCCTTCTTTGAGACACTAGTTTTGTTGCTTTTTTTGTGTTCATAAGAATATTTGAGTCCTTCAGTTCAGGACAGATGAACAGAATCTCAATAATCCGTTAATTACTGCCTATGAGTGAAATATTGCAGATTTAATTCAATGGTCTCCCATGAAACTCCACTGAAACAAAGGGCTATACATGCTAGATACTGTAATTGCTGAATTATAGGCTTGTAACCATACACTTCTGCCATAGCATCCTTTTTTCCACAAGTAATTGCATGTTTTTGCTGTCAAAGAATTATAGCTGCAAGTTTCAATGGACAACATGCAAGTGAATTGTGATCAATACCTTAGTAAAAAACTTGCAGTAGCTTCCTTTTTATCATATAGGAATCATCTTTCAACCCTGCTGTCTGAAAAAAAAACTGCTGGATTGTTTTCATGATATAGTTTGTTCAGACAGGTTGGAGAACATACCGTAGGCCAGACGACAAGTCCGGTGGACATGGAGTCGGCTGGAGCCCAATCATTCCCTACAGCTTCAAAGTTCCTGATGGCTGGGAAGAGGTAAAAACTGAATTAAAGCCACTGTCACAAATTCAGATTCATACTATAACACTATCACATACTTTCTGATGCCAAAATGTTGCTGTTCCAATCGCTCAATTTAGGTCCCTGTGTCAATTGCTGATCTTGGTGGAACTGAGATCGATCTCCGGTTTGCGAATTCCAAGCAAGGACGGTTGTTCATCGTCGTAGCACCGGTTCGCAGGTTTGCAGGTGAGGAGCCCATCTCCTTCTGAAGAGTGCAGTTTCTATAAGATTTTTTCCTAGGATGGTAACAATCTTACACTACTAACTGACATGATGAACTGTGCAAAGATCTCGATGATGCGACGATTGAAAAGATCGGTCCACCGGAGAAGGTGATCGACGCCTTTGGACCGGAGGTGATAGGTGAAAATGTGGAAGGGAAGGTTTTGTCCATGGCAACCGCAGAGCATTCAGGAAGAACTTACTACCAGTTTGAGCTGGAACCACCTCATATTTTCATCACTGCAACTGCTGCTGGAAACAGGCTCTACCTGTTCAATGTAACTGCAAATGGTAAAGCTACTGTTCTCATCTCAAAACTGTATGCCATTTCTTTAGAACTCTGAATGCTGAATAAAAGATGTGGATCTTTGCAGGGCTGCAATGGAAGAGGAATTACAAGGACCTGAAGCAAATAGCTGAATCATTTCGCGTTGTCTAGGGTCTAATTACATTTGCTCACAGTATCTGTTTGTGTGCATACCATTAGAGAGAATGAGAGATGCTATTGTGCAGACTGCAGAGGGGTCACAAGTAAGAAACATCACCTTTGATTATGAGTTGTCAAAGCTAAAGCTGCTGAACATTGTATGTAAACTTCCCCTTTTGAGGCCTAAAGATTAAATACAATTTTTTCTAGATCTGAAGGCACCAGCAATTCAGATGCACATATCAGTATATCACACGTTCTTTGAAACATCTGTGGCTACAGAACACGTAGTCTCTGTGAGACTCTGACTATGTGGCAAACCGATGAATGTACAATTTCTTCCCTCTGCCTGCCAGTTCTCCCATCTGGAATTCTGGACCTGGCTACAGGATTCTTGGATGTAGATCACTGAAAAAATGATGCCCTTGCCTGACTTGCATGACTGAGTCGAGTACCAGTGTAATTCTGATGCGTCGTTGGAGCTCCATTCATTGAAAAACACCAACACAGTGAGCAAATGAATTTATGTCACCATGCAGAGCTGAAATTAAGAACAGACACCGTTTCATTCAAAAGGTTATAAGATGCTAAGGTTTGTATGACACTGGCTAGAAGTGGCATGGGTAATAACTACAACAGAACAAACCAACACAGCATGTATACAAAAACCTCATGTAAAACATAAGACAAACTGTTTAATTTGATAAGGACCAGCTTTATTCTTTGATAAAAGAACTTCAAAACAAATATACTAAATCAATGTCCAAAAGAGAGCTGGAACAAAAAAGTTCACTCAAGAAGAACATAGTCCTAACTCCTAAGCAGTTCATTTTTCAAAATTTGCATGATAACTAAGGAGATGCAATGCACAATTGTGTTGATAATGTGTTTGTGCCCTGGCCCTTTCTTTATCATCAACAACTTTTTTTTAGTAGCTTGCTAGTAGAATTAATGATATAAATGACACAGGAATTACTTCATACTTGTTTAATCGACAGTATTTTACCTCCTAACTAATAAATAATATCATACCGCAAAATAAAAGTGGCATACCTATATATATCGTCATCACATCAGTGCTTTCCAGTCAGGCAGATGCACTCGGGAAATGGGTTTTCATAGAAGGATTCCTCAGTCCTCAGACGTGCTCTACCCTTGCTCCCTGGCAAGGAGCCATATCTCTTCCTTGGAGCTCCTTGCCTAAAAATCAGAGAAATACAATCTCAGTGCAATTCATAAAGCGTTGAACAGAAGAAGAGTACATGTGGCATAAATCAAATCACCTGTTTTTATGCATCTCAGTAACAAGTGAGGAAAACTTTGGGCCTTCCATAAGTTCCCCTTTTTGTAGTAAATCAAAGAGTTCCACCAATCCTCTCCTGAATATTAAATGCGACAAGATTTTAATCCAGATGTTACAAACAAACTACGGGTGTGTTTGGTTGGGCGTACGAGGGTGGATGGGAGATGGCCGATAGGTTTTTCGTAGCGTTTGGTTCACGGGCGAGGGTGGATAGGGCGGCCACTACAGAGATGAGTGCATCCGGCAAAATCGGTCAGATGCAGCCATCCACCCTCACTAATCTTGCTCATTAGCAATTGATTAGTGATAATTAGTTTGTTTTAATGTTAATTAGCTGCAAGGCCAAGATTGATAGATGCAAGTTACAGATAAAATGTTTTTGAGAATATTCCAGTATTTACCTATCAGGGGTAACAGTCTTACGATGACCCAGAAATCGACGATGGCCCTCAACAGCTCTTGCCATATTGCCAGAATGCGATGGAACAAACACGTCACTTTCAACTGAAACTATGTAATCAAGGGCCGCAACCTGAGAAGCGTGGTCATTAAATTTATCAAGCTCTTCTTTTGTCACTAACACCTCCTGCAAAATAATTTTGGTTTAGCAACATAGTATGCAATGGTTGCAGAACTGATAAAAAAGGTAGCATAGCTGACCTTGCTAACCAAGTTCGGGAAGTATGATCTCAATTTTGATATATACTTATCACCACCATAAATTTCACCAGCTGCAAGGTAGATCCATGTGGATTCAGGATATCCCATTGCTCGCAGAAAAATCCCCACCTCCTCAGGTGTCAGTGGACAGTTACCACCAGATCTCTGTTCAGTTGAGTTTATGTCCTTCAATTTCCAGTGGCTTGTTCTCTCCCTGTTCAGATGCAGAAAGCAATTAATATAACCATAGGAATAAAAAATATCAATTTGCATTGATTATTCATACCTCATAATTCTTAACTCATCTGCTTCAGATTCACTCAGACCATAAGTGCATCCCATGAATGCTAGCATATCTTTTTCATATCGCAGATGAAGAGCAACAAATTTTCCACGTGATCTTAGACGCTCCAAAAGCTTCTGTTGTGTAAGTGTTATGTTGGCTCAGAACCTAGTTTACAGATTGCCTTAAATTTCCAAATGCAAATTGAAGACTGTAATACAGATCCTGAGTTAGAGGAAGGCTAAGGTTATTAAGAGAATGTCCATGCCTTTCCAAGGTTCTCAATCAGATCTGAAAAACGCAGTGCTTGGTAAAGACAGCGGCATCTTAATCTCTGGATATCAATTGGAAGACCATTGTTAGCAAGTCGTGAATCTGATTTCGGGATGTGAACTACCTGTCACAAATATGGTTGAGGTGAGCTCACATAAATGGCTTTCAGGTTCAAAGAAGGCGAAAGTAGTATTTAAAAAAAAACACATTTTCTCCATAAGTCATCTTTTCAGTCAGAAAATCAGTGTCGTTTGACAATTTGTTTATCAAGTTGAGAATCTCTGATGTGATTTTATATCAGCAGGTACTCCATGCAATTATGTTGGTAGCACAGAGCAATAAACAACCACCATAAAAAGTTATAATGTTTTTCTTTCATGCAACATTCATGACTATGCTTCATATATATAATCATGTAAATGCCTGCAATAATAACTAAAGCTCTAGAATTCTCGACCTTATTTTGAAAGAACTATATCAAACCATTTCAATATCAAGAAGTACAAAAGCAAAGATCTAACAGCATAATGACACTCTGCCTAGAAAGGCCGCTATTTTATTTCATAACAAAATAAATCATTTTTATGGATATCTAAACCTCTGCAGTGCTGAGGAAGTTAATTGTGAAAGGGAGCTGCTTAACTGAACAAATACCTTGTGATCCTTCCAAAGTTGTTTCATCTCCTCATAATAACTTGCACCAGACCATGAAGTAAAGTGCTTCCGAGCTCTTGGAACAGACTGCAGGCTTTGAGGCAAGTCGCTCACAATGCTGACATCCCCTTCCAGAGCCTTAATAAAACGAGGCTCATTGAAGATATCCTTAAATGTACTGTAAACAACAGAGTAAATTGTTTAGCACCCTAAATATGGAGGGAACAGTGTATGCCAACTAACCAAACATATTCTAATGGTAGGCACCTGGTATCTTGCCAAAAAGATCGCTTATCTAACTGAGGAATAACAAGTGTTGCATTCACCAAACGGGCCACTGCAACCATATCACAGATCTGCAGAGGGAAGAATAATCCTCAAATTAAACATGTTGACAATAAATTTATTGAGAATGTTCACGAACAAATGACGAATAAATGACAATGACTACAAATATAACATAAGAAATTTTCTGAGGGGATAAACCTTGCAAAAGCAGCGCTGAATTTTTAGAAGGAAAAACGAAAGCATAGATATATGAAAGTATTATTTCTGTAGCTATAGAATTATTGATGCAAAACTGTGCAAATATAAGCCTAAAACCTAAGCTTTTGTTTCACGAACTTACTCCAGTACGCATTTGGTTGAGCCCTCCATTACTCCTAACTGTCATGTAGCGGTTGGACTCTTTTGGAGCTGCAATAGAAATGATGGTGTTAGGGCTGTATACAGTGGAACCATATCAAGGAAGGGATTATTACATATGCATGTATGTCCACTGAATTCGCTTGCGCAGTTGAGCACTATACATTGATACGGAGAATAAAAGCATGGATGCCAACAGGGACACCCAAAGATAGACAGCAAGAACAATCTATACCTAACCATTGTTTTGCAACCTATGCAGTAAACACATGTTTTCAAAACCAAAAGTAAGGTATTGCAACTCAACATTCCATTTATGGAGATCAAAGGTAGTTAAACCAAGTTTTAAATTATGACTACAATCATATTAGTGTTGTTGATGTCAGAACTAAGGACGAGAAAATTTCCACCAAATTCTGATTTCAACAAATTAACAACACCAAGTACTTCCAAGTTGCAGAGAACCATATTTCATCTCAGTAAACGAAAAAGGAATCATCAGATATATGATGAAAAATTGCTGCATATAAGAAAGAAATTTACCCATATATCTAGATGTTGGTGTGACACAAGCATGAGAGCCGTAACCATTAGAACCCCAAAGCTGCTCATTAGGTACCTGAAGATCAGTTATATAGCTCTAGTCAACAATCATTGAGCATTGCAATGGTGTTTTAGGACTATTGTAATGCCAATGAAGCAAAACTAAGAGGGCAGAAAAAAAAAAAACGGCCATCTAAGTCTACGATTACGCGCGCTGCTTGAGTTTCGCTGGCTCAAAATTCCCAAGAGGCTGAGATGCTTTTCCTAGACAGTTTGCAGCTAAGAACACTAAGATTGCTTCGCCTCTAAGCCCCCCAACCCCAAAACGAAAGAAATGAGGTAAATTTCACTCTACGAGAGCCAAAGAACAAAGATATACGCCGCAGACAACAGACCGCATTGCACCATGAAGAGCGACGAGGAGACGCTGCAACAGAGAAGGTACTACAAGGGAGGGGGGAGATGAAGAAACGGGCCTGGGCGGGCGGGGTGTCCTGGCGGGGGAGGCCGACGCGGTCGACCTGGCGGAGGGAGAGGACGAGGAGGAGCGCGGCGAAGGCGGCCAGGGGGCCCGCGCGGCGCGAGATCGGCGACCGGAGCAGCCGCCGCAGCCGGAGAGGGAGGTGACGCGCTCCTCCTCCTCGAGGGTTCGCCATTGCCGAGACTCAGAGAGAGAGAGAGGGAGGAGGAGAGCTCATGATTAAAAGCACACGAAGGCTGTGGCTCTGTGCCTTTGATGGCTTGTTTTGGTGGGCCTTGTTGGGCCCAGGTATCGAAATTCCGGCGCGATGCCGTGATGGATTTGTTTAGGCAAACTTTAGTCCGTATAACATGACAGACGTGGAAAAGTTTATCACCGTACGGCCACACGTGAAATAAGACAAGTTATTAGCGAATAATTAATTAAACATTAATTATTATAAACTTTAAAATAGATTTATTTGATTTTTTAGAGAAACTTATATGTAGAAAGTTTTTTAAAAATATCATTTAACA
This sequence comes from Oryza meyeriana var. granulata, assembly GCA_003991445.1. Lineage (NCBI taxonomy): Eukaryota > Viridiplantae > Streptophyta > Magnoliopsida > Poales > Poaceae > Oryza > Oryza meyeriana. Next base: position 48,841 of record RYFJ01002965.1, on the reverse strand, counting down.
GTTTAGGAAGCGTGCTCAAAAAAAAAACGGTAATAGCTAAAGCCGATAAGTTGATTAGAGCGGTGCCTAAGCTTTAGAGAGGTAGAGTGTAGAATTGAAAAGAAACAGCTCAAATGGATATCTTCTGAAAAAAGATTTCCTTATAAAATATGGCAGCATGGATGTGGCTGTTTTAGTCTACATGAATTTTAGGAGGTCAGTATTTTTATATATATTTTGATATATAGAATCTTCTTATGGCGGGTGGGTGTGTACGAGGTTGTATTCGGAGTATTAGCAAAATGTCTATGAGTTGCAACAGGAACATTTCGTAGTTAACAACTCACATTGCTTGGGTGGAACTTGGAAAGCATGGCAAGTTGATCGCTAAGGATGACAAGACTGATGGTTGCAGTTGAATATGTTACATTAGTCAGAAGTCACTGGGCAAATGAGCTTATAACATCAGTCACAAATTAAACAAGTACATCTTTGTAATAGTCAGCGCCTAGGCCATGAGGGGTCTCCGTTTGGACTACTTGCTTAACGCAAAAGGCAAATTATCAATACTGCGTCAATGGTGAGCTAGCATCTCTCTGACTTAGACTCGACCCAAAGTCTTGCGAGGAAGTCCACCTATCCATCATCCGTCTAGGGACACGCTTGGAGCAGGGATGTTCGATACTTAGGGGAGACAAATGGGCTCAAGTTCGAAGTCCTGCTCCTTGGGCTGCTCGGAGCCCACCAAGTGTTTCCTCAAGCTAGCAGAAGAAGCCCTCTGGTCGGATGCCCGGGAACCAGGTCATGGCATGGTTTTAGACCTGGTACCACTGTGTGGGCTGCTCGGGGACCGCTAAGTGTAGCCTTCCCTACCAGGTCAAGTGGAACAAGCAGGTCACACCTTCCTAGGCACCACCAAGCAGTTGTGTTGTGGGAGAATGTAGGACCCTGCACTCCAGGTGTCACATAGCGAGCACCTTTGGCCGCCCTAGTAGTGCCAAATGGTGTTCTCGCATACACGAGGCAAAATAAGTGGGTATCCAACCAAATGCCATGTCGCCCTTGGAAGCGATTTGTAGGCTGCAGAGCCTTCCATCGCATTAAGTAAAGATTCTTACAGGTTGTCTCTCAGCATTAATGCTAAGAGATTCGATGTATCCTAAATCAGCTCTCTCTCGAGCATGGCATACCAGGCGCCCTTGAGAGAGAACAAACACCATAGGTAGGCTCAACGCGAAGCCCCACGGGACGTCTGCTGCTGCAGTATTTCTAGCAATGAGTTCAAGGAGTTAGCTCAGGTTTATGATTATGTACAATGTTTCTTATCTCTCCTCGAGAAAAGAGCGATGTGTTGTAGGGTATAAAAACCCATTTTAGACATATGGTAAGGAGAGACGCTTTAGGTTAGCAAGAACTCCGGGCTTCCTAGGTTAGTCCATGAGCTCTGTAGAACCTATAAGAACATCTTTGACAGCAACCAAGCACAGGAGTAGGGTTGAGGCACAAACCTATATACTCACTTTCGTCGCCTCGGCTCCTGGACACGCCATGTGCATCACAAACCCTCCGGACGAACCCAAGACTCACCTTTCCTTCGTTTGCCGGCGCTCAGACACCGACAGTAACCAAGCGAGAGTTGGAAAATTTCCTTAATAAGCTACCACCCATTTGATGTGAATTTAGCATAAGCCACTATAGGCTGCAAATGAACTGATAGCTAATGCATTTTCATAATCCGAACACAATGAAGCTGAACTTGCATATCCACTGATGGGGACTAACATTCTATTAAGAGCGCGCATGCATAATGTAAAAGAAAAACTTGTCGAAGGATAATTCGAAGGTAACTCTGACTAATGACCTTGATTAGTAGCGGTTAAAACTTACAACCAGGCAAGAACAATAAATCCAAAAGTCAGACCGAAGCGTAGAAGGCAGACAAATGTAGTCACTATGGACAAATAACTCTTCAGTTGCTGAAGCCTGAAGGCATACCACCCTCCTCTTGATTACTCACACGGCAATGAAAAGTCCAACATGCTATACCTATGGAGAAAAAATCGACTAAAATACAAGCTTCAATTCACAGAGAACCCAATAGATCATAATAAGAACATCCAAACATATTGCAACTCTTTCTTGCCCCTTTTGTATTTCTGTGGCAAATCAAAGGGGTGTGTTGCCTTTTGGCTTTGTTTTCACATGGAGATCAACACAACCATACAAGGAAAAAAATCATTTGTGACACGTTAAGCAACTTCTTGGGAGTTTAGTCTTTTCATCAGGTGTAAAGTAAAACACCTAGGTGACCCAAAAATACCAGTGAACTAGAAACCCCCTTTGGCTCATCCGTTTGGAAGAACTGAACCATACTCAGCCATAGTAGTCTAGCATGATTTGCAAAAGATTCATTACCTGATAGAATTTCAGTTCGCAACACCAATTTGGAGCTACCAAATTTGATAAACCAATCATTGATTCAGATTGAATCATGCTGTTCATCAAGATTTCAGAACAGAATATCAAATTGAGGCTTCATTCCAACTAATTAAGAGTAGATGAGCACAGACGAGGCTCTGTTAGCTAATAGCTCGATTATTTCCGGAGTCCCCAAAATTTGTGCACAAAATGAACTGACCCAAGCTTGATATCCCAGATTACGCAAGCAAACGAGAAAACAAATCATAAAATTCTTCACCTACCAAACCACCGAGGTATTTTGCAACCACTATGGACAAGTTGAATGCCTCATCTCCTCGTGCAGATCGAGGACACCTACGGCAGTGGCGGCTTAGATCGAGCACTCCTGAGCGGCCAGCGGACGCGATCGACGACACCCCTTGGTGGGACGTAGAACGACGCCGCCCCATAGGCGATGGTGCAGATCGACAACTCCCTTCGGCGGTGGCGCAGACCGAGGACACCCCCTTCACTGCCTTGAGCTTCTTCCACTGGGATACTGTGGCGCGAGGAGCCTTGATACGGCGTGGCCGCACGAGGAGGGGGCGAACGTGAGGGGGATCGACAATGATGGGCATAAGGCGATGGCAGTCACATGTGGCTACGGCGGCGGCCGCGGTAGAGGAGGAGGAGGTCGGGAAAGCGGCAGTGTCGGAGGAGCAGATCTGGTGCCTCCTGGGATCCCCGATGGGGGAGGCAGCGCCATGGTGACAGCGTCGGAGAACCACCGGTGTGGCGTGGACTCATGGAGGTGGCGGTTGTGGTGTCGGAGAGAAGGGGGACTCGGGGCACTGCGGTCCAGCGATTCAGCCTGAGAGGACCTGGTCCTTGGATCTGACGAACGAAGATTACTGGCCATTGGATAGATGGATCAAATTCCGGCAGAAACATTATTGTTTTTTATAACATTAGAGATATGCTTTTCATTTTTTAAGACATGAGAGATATATAAGATGTGAATATCGATCTTCCTAGTTTTTTAAAATTAAGGCTACATATATGAAATTATGAAAAATAAAAAATATGCTTATGATCAAGACATGTTTGAGAGAATATTTGTTCAGAGCTTCCATAAGAAGTACTCCCTCTACTTTTATTTATTTAATGTTGGTCAATTTAAAATTAAACTAGTCAACGTCTACTAAAATAGAACAGAGGAATCTGAGTAGATGATAAGATTCCAGTCATGTAGCTAATGATTATGGTTTTAAGTCTAACTAGCTAGCTACATGGATTCCATGGGTCTATATAAATGGAACTTTTTCAAGACTAGCTTTAGTCCCATGATAGATCATTAGGATAATTTTTTTTTTCTCTTTAGTTAGGGAGGCTGCTAAGATAGGAGCTGCCAGAGAAAAAAAGAATCAATAAGGCTGCTAGAATTAAGGATTTTGACCATAAAACAGTGTTAACGCCAAAATTTGGTAAGGCCCTATGCCAGATTCGGTCAAAGGGGGAAAATTGCAGTCAACCGATGGGGAATGATCCAGAAGAGACCGATTCCAGGAAGGGGCCGTGAAGACCCCTGTTTGGCAGTTAATTACTGTACATGTTAATTAGGCAAGTATCTTTAGGAAACCTGACCTCGTATCCGGGCAGGTCATGTTAGCGTTTTCTATTATAATTAGGAAGTCGTATATCGTGTCCTATAAGGACTCATGTAACTCGGGGTATAAATGCGTACACCCGGGCACCTTGTAAATAATCAATCACAGATCAATAAAATTCGGCGCATCGCCACCCCTTCGACGGGATCTTGCTTCTCGAGCCGGGCTGCATCGGTTAGGTCCGAACTCCAGCGAGAGGGTAAGTCTCGTCACCCCTTACCACGGTACGTTTACTCTGTCTATGGCTGCATCAGTTCAGTTTAACCTCGTAGACTGATTAGGATATTTTTTTTCTCTTTAGTTAGGGAGGCTGCTAAGATAGGAGCTGCCAGAGAAAAAAAGAATCAATAAGGCTGCTAGAATTAAGGATTTTGACCATGAAACAGTTAACTCGATTAAAATACTTGGCCGGAGTCTCTAGCTACTGGGACTATGGACCCACTGGTAAATCTGAAAAATTTCAAAGATTTCGAGCAATATTGGAAACCCTGTGACTGAGATAACGAGAGCCTCACCCTTAGCAAAAAGGAGAAAAGTTAAACTGTTTTATTTTTGAGACATGCATGCATGGTTAATTATAATATTGGCCGGTTACATATGAACGCGTGATTAATCAAAAGAAGATTTGTTTAAAGTGAAGTAATGCGGTTAAGTCAAACTACTCAAAGACTATGAACAAAGAGTACTCGCTTTCTTTTAAGATTGAAATAAAAATTAGACGTCGAGTCCCGTTTGCATTTGCCATGCATGCTTGTAGCTAGCCCCAGTCAAATAGTCAATGGCAGCTAGAGCATGCTCATTACGCACTAGGTAGGTGTCCAAAGATTATTTAATATTTGATGTACTTGACTACGTTACATTATTTATTTTATTTAAAAATTTTATACGAATATAAAAAATATAAATTATATTGAAAAGATCTTTAACAATAAAACAAATCACAGCAAAATAAATAATAATTATATTTTTTAAATAAGACAAATATTTAAATATATATTTAAAAGTTAATATCCAATATTAAAAACTAGGAGAGTATAATATATACTTCCACTGTTAAAAAAAATAATTTCTAGCTATAAATCTAAATACTGTCTCTAGATTCGTTGTTAGGAATCGTAGTTAGGAATTAGGTTTTTTATGGAGGGAGTATGATTGTAGTCACTAGGACCATCGGTATCACTGGTCGGTGCAGCCAAATTGGATTGTTATCGTAGTATAGTATAATGTTCATGCTAGCTACTGCATCACGTCTGCATGCTATGATGCTAATTAATTTAATTAACTCTCGTATTTTTATCTGTTGTGACATCGATCTCACTGTCGTGAAGGAAATTAAAGGCAGCAGCATCTCCAGATCTCCTGTTTATTTAATCAAACTTTTAACTACTGTAGGTAACGTCATCGAATACGCCATGGCTGACGACTCGCTAGCTATAGGGGTGCTACTTAGGGTTAAAAACGGGGACGGAACTCGACCATTTTCGCTGTCGTTTTTTTTTCTTATCGATCGTTTCAGGTGGTATCAGAAATTTTCGGTAATGGTAATGGAAACGGTAATATTTATTGGAAATGGTAACGAAAACGGAAGAGTTATTTTTCTGACCGTTTTGTTGGTAACTGTATTGGGCCGGTAATTTCCAAAAAATTCTAGCAAATTTTTGAAAGCCTTTTTCCAATCTCCAGTCCAGTATCTAGACTTCAAAGTTCAATATTAATTGTCGACTTATTTTATTTTATTGTGTGACCATAATATAGCGGTATTATATGGCTATACTCATATACTCAATAAATCACGAATGACATAATGCGAGAATGAATTTATACGGCCATGTATAGTTAAATATCTGATGTTGAACTTTCGGCTTTCGATCGATATCGGTATATTTTCGTTCCGATTGTTTTGTTTTCGAAATACCGATAGTACTGATATAGTTTCTGTTTCTAAATTTACCATTTCGTTTCCGTTTCCGAGGAAAAAATATGAAAATGGAAATGGAAGAGACAATTTTCTGACCGTTTTCAATTCTGCTGCTACTCACTCTCTTACAGATTATAAAACGTATTGAATATTTAAATAAATATACTATTAAAATATATTTAATGTTTGATTTAATAAAACTAATTTGATGTTGTAGATGTTGATATGGTTTTTTTATAAATTTAGTTAAACTTAAATAAGTTTGACTTATAAAAAAAATCAAAATATCTTATAATTTAAATCAGAGGAAGTAGGACACTTGCAATCGGATGTGTGTATGTCATGCGTGAATCCACATATATATAACTCATGCAAGAAAGTTCAGCGAGAAAAGCATGGTTTATTATTTAGCGATGGTAAAAATGATCAAATTCAAGAAATTGAAACATGCATCTCTTTCAGAGCCATTTTCAGGGAATATCCTCGGAATCATTTTTTTTCTTCCTCAAATTTTTTGGTCGTCAAAAGGTGGCCAAAAGGCATTTGCATATCTCCATCATAGAAAACAAGTTCTCTTTATGTTTTTTGTGGCCAATGTTGAATGACATCACCTGATACCTTTCACATAAATATATAACTTCTGACAAATTATTAATAGGACTACAAGAAATTCTACAGGCCAAGAGCACAAAGCCAGAATTGAGCCACGTGGTATTTTATTACAATGAATTTTCCATTGGATTACGGCCATGTTCGTGTTAATGTCATTTTTCACAGCCATAAACCCATCCCATCACGTGGGGCATCTAAATATATGAGAAGACAAAATGTGCCCACTTCTATTTGGTCCGATCCCAACAGTCACTTGTCACATAGAAATGATATTTTATTTTATTTTTCAAGAATTGCAACCCATGAACTATTCATCTTGGGATGCATGCTATATAGCCATCAAATTTCATTACCCGGTTTTATACGACGTATATTTCACATTTGCATAAATTGGTAGAAAGTACAGAAGGCGAAAGTGACCGGATGAATGATTGAGGAACATAACTTTATTGATTTTTAAGCAGCTTGGAACATAGCTTTCTATGTATTAAAAATAATTTCCAATGTGTAATTCATTGAACATTTACTCTGAATAGAGAAAAAACTATGTATATATACCGGTGTCTGAATTAAGTGATATTTTGTGTTTGTGACCAGGGAGAGTACTAAGTACTTTCTTCGTTTTAAAATATAGCAACCTAGTAGTATATTAGACACCGTCTAGTACTACGAATGTATACAGAGGGTTTGTCCAGATTCATAGTATTAGATGTTATCTAATCTAGTAGTAGATTGTTATATTTTATAACGAAGGGAGTACATATACAACACCGCTAGGCAATTATAGTTTACTGCTCCCACTCTCAAGGAGCTAGCTAGGAACAATTCTTACAAAATAACTATGTTATTTATTTCCAATTAATAAAGCAATCCATGGATCACCATGAGAATAACAATATATCGCATTTCCGCACCATTTGAGGGAATACTATTTAATTGTTTTTTTTTTGCCTTAGGAACGACTAATTATACGTAAAAGTTGTAAGGATATATATATGCTCTGTGTCGACTGGAAGTCTTGGAACATTGTATATTTGTAATAAGAGGATTCAGATTAATACTATCCGCTGCAAAATGTTTGATCAGGCACAATCGGACAAGGTGAACCAGGGAGCCATTGGTTAATTTTTCCACAATAGTTGATCACTAGCCTCTACTCTCTCCATCCTCAAAAAGAGTAAAATTCAAATTTTGCCCCAAAAGATTTATAGCCTCTTACCTATCCTTGTCCATAAATCAAGGTAATATCTTATCTTTCAGCTTGAAAATACTACTTTCGTATTATCGATGTGCACTTTTGTCTTTTTCCCTTCTTCATACTAATATGTTTTGGAATTGATACAAATAAATTCTTTTGGGATGAGGTAGTAGTATTTTCTTTCAATTCTTTCGTTTTGAAATTCTTCAAATAATAGAGGGAGATCAGATATATAATTGATTGCAATATGGCACGAGAGTGGTCCATTGTATGTTTATACTATTATGTTTAGTTCACACATGGGGGAGAGATAGATCGAGAGCGTGTATATATATATATTCTCATCGAAGTTTCGGATCAAGATTCTTTGTATAATTTGAAACATCCTACTAAAAAACTGAAGGATCAAGTCCTATAAACAACTGGGAGCTGATTATTTTAATTCTCATTGAAGTTTTTTTCCCTGACCGGCTTGATTCCGAATCTTTTTTATTATTTAAACATCTTTCTATTTTTATTTTTAAAAATAAACTCTCTAAATTTTATTTTCTAATCTGAGTCTTTTGGCCACACCAAACGCACGTGGTGTGACATCGTCATTTGGCCAGTCCAGTTAGACCGGCGTGCTAAGAGTTCTGTCACGTCAGCTAGTCTAGCGTGGTAGAAGAACACTACCACGTCTATTGTTTATGGTGTAGCAGTGTTATTTGGCCACATCAGATGGAGTGATGTGGCTAAAAGGTTTAGATTTGGAAATGAGTTTCGAGAGGGTTTAGTTTTAAAATTAAAAATAAAAAGGCTTTAAAAATAAAAAAATTCCTTGACTTCGATTGTTTGGCACTCCATCCAACTGCCTCAACAATCAAGGCAAATTAATCAGATTATTGTTTCTCCTTACATATATGCGGGTGTTATTTTATTTTAAGCCTCTAAACTTAGTACTATTAGGATCAAGAACGTGACACTGTTGTTGAACTGAGAATGGATCTGATTGAAATGCTGATAAGAACAAAGTAGCTAGCTAGTTAGATCAATGCTGCGCTTCTTAAAAACGAAAACAAAATATTTGTTAAATTTCAGAGCGCCAAAAAATTTATATTTCCAGTTATACGTATTCGACCGTCATGTGTACTACGTACCGTGCAGGTGATTAATGTGCATACAGCAAAGATCAAACTCTTTTGTTGGCCTTTTATTTGCTGGTGGCCATCTCGTTTTCGAGGTTATCGATGAAGATCTATAAAGGATTTGTCGATAATTAAATTAGGCATTGATTTTGGCATCTGGTCGCTGACTTGTTCAGTGACATTGTTTTGGTATTTTTGGAAGAATGAAAATGGTGATCAATATTTGTTCGTATATTTTTACGAGTGTTGGAATCGATCATCGTTATGGTTGTGTTTGTCTACTCCATCTTTTACGGTATTTGAAGATGTGAAACCCCCTTTTTTTTTATTTTGTTAGATTATGTCCCTATTCCTGGCTGTAACCTCTCATATTATTTAATGTAATATCCTTGTTTTGAAAAAATAATCCTTAAAACATCACCATAAAAACCCTCTAAATTAATATCATATAATATATGATAGTTTGTAAAATTTTTTCATATTTTAACAATGTTACTTTCAAACAAACATGCATATACTCCCCCTAATAAAAATATAATGCATACATGTTATTGATATGGTACCCTTAGTTATTTTCATGTTTTACTATTGACAACTAAACTATATGAAAGTATTTTTAAATATGAATATAATGCTAAAATATATACTATTAATATAATAATTAGTTAAATGTGATAACTATTGACTTGGCAGAAGACAGATACACCTTACATTTTTTTATACAAAGGGAGTATATTTTTTCCTTAGTCAATTAGGTGAGGCCAAAATAAGAAGGTTCCTAGAGTGGAACCAAAAGTATTCCAAGGTACCCCCACAAGTGAGCCGTACGTCATCAGGGAGATCGAGAGAGACCTGAGGCGAGACGACGTGGCCTCGTGGCCGTGCGTCATTACTGTGCGGACCAGATCGAATTAAACACACATCAATCACCCGAGAGGAGAGGAGATACCCACAGCGAAATGGGTTATTTGGGAAGAACGTACGGCAGCCACTCGTGTCAACTTCAACGGGGCAATTGCATTCATACGGCTCAACATTCGACCACGTTTGGCGCGTCGCCAGCTTTCGTTCTTAGCTACCGTCCTATTCAGCTTAACACCTTAGAATGTACATGTTTGAATCAAAACGTGTCTCGTTTTGTATGAGCATATTTTCTGAACTGTTAAAGTATATATTTTTTAAAAAACTTATTCTAAAAATTTGTATTAATCTATTTTTAAGTTTGCAATAACTAATAGTCAATTAATCATGTGCTAATGTTTTATCTCGTTTTATATGATTTTTTTCTTCTTCTTCATCTTTCCTCACCTTCAAAACTAAACCAGTGCATTTGAACCAGCTCTTCGGCTATGCTCCTTCCTTATTTTCCATAAACATATTTACTCAACTGCTAAACGGTACTTTTTTAAAAAAAATCTATATAAAAGTTTCTCAAAAAAATCATATTAATCTATTCTTCAAATTTGAAATAATTAATACTTAATTAATTATATGTTAATAGCTTATCTCGTTTTTCATGCTGCTGAAAATCTCAGCCCAAACCTAGCTCCAAATGCAGTCTTAGCTTTTTTTTTCTCTTTTTTTTATGAGTATGTTTCTCAAACTACAAAAGCTATTTTTAAAGCTTCTATAAAATCAAATAAATTCTTTTTTATTTATAATAATTAACACTTAATTATTTATATACTAATAATAAGCCGAACTGATAAGCTGTTCGGCCGAGCGCACCCTTACATGGCCGCTCGCCCCGCCGCTCGTCGTCGCTACTCTCAACCGGTCGCTCCGTCGACACGTAAGAATCGAACGATCGATGCGTGTACATTCATGAAGGCATCGACCGGTCTGAAATTTTTGAATAATTGATCCGACACCATATCACATCATGTACAAGATCGATCTCATGAGCTAGCTCTAGCGTGTGCGCGAAAATGGGACAAGCTAGCTAGTTTCAGTGCGACCAGTATTCACCGTATGATTTAGGGTAGGGTTATCTTCTCTTATTGGTACGACGGTTACCGCAATAATTATTTAAAACCGCATGAATTTTATTTTTAAAAATTTAAATTCAAAATTTTTAAATCTTACGGTTACCGTGGGGTTACCGCGGTAAGGTCATGGTCACGCGGTAACCGTACGATAAGCCGCGGTACGTTGAAGCTAAAAAAAATTATAGAAAAGTTGTAAAATATATTAAAAATTCTAAAAAATTGTAAAAAATTCAGAAAAAATTTATAGATATTTCTAGAAAAACAATGTAATATTGCATAATTTTTTTGCATAATCCTTACTATCCTTTTTACACTTAAATAAAGTAGAAATTATATCCCAACCCATCTCTTAGTTTTTTTAATTTTGATGGAGCTTCAAAATATAAAGTAAACTTCGTTATTTTCATAACTTTCTTCACCATAGTGATCCATAATATAAGTACTATCTACTAGAATTTTTTTAGATTTTTTTATTTTTTTTAAAATTTAAATTTGGATAAAATTTATTTAAACCAAACCATCGGTAACCGATACCGTGCCCCGGCACTTTGCGCGGTAGCCACGTGGTTTAACCGCGATAGCCGCGTGGTTACCGAGGGTTTAGTTTTTACTAAGTGTGACACGGTAGCAAAGAACCTTATGCATTTGCTCCTCTAAAGGGGCCAATTTTGCCCTTCAAGTCTTGAGGAGGCAATTGGCTGACCGTTGAATAGGAGCCATTGTACATATATACATTCCTGCATGTATGGCAAATTATATAGAGTGCAAACAGAACAAATACGATGGGTCCAAAATAGTGACAGAGCCAGCGGCGTTGTCGAGTCTTAGCAAAAAAAAAGTATTTGCTAGTGATCGATGTTTATTTATATTACATGTGTTGCGGAGAGGGGATGGTAGCAGCATTGGTGGCGGAGCCTAGGTGACCACACGACCAAACTAGGAGCTAGCTCTGCTACTGGTCCAAAATACATGGTGAGGCCAATGTGAGTATAGGCTCTTATCATGTTTCGACTAGCAGCCACTACATTGTTGCCTTATATAATAGCCATGCGCTATCCTCGGTCATGTGGTATTTGCACCGGAGGTTGTATTTATGATATCGTAATTTTGTGTGCACCGTAGAGTTATGTGCATAGACTGAGTTGTTCTATTCTTATTTCAATCAAACCAGATCTAGCTAACGATCGGATCTAAGCTGATGGGACTCGCATCCATTTAGAAAACTAGAGTAAATATAGAGCTTAGGTTATCACTATTACTTCATTGCACAAGTAGGAAGACTAATAAAACGCCACACCACATTGAAGCCACACGTGAACAACTATGTGTGGAAGGTCCATGTTATAGCACCTCGTGATCAATTGTGCAACCTCACCTAATGGAGCTTCATGCCACTATATCTTTGAAACAAGAGTGAAACTATCGAGACAAATATTAGTTCCGTGCCTCAATGTAACCCATCTTGATATGGAAAAGCATTAGCTTGGTTATGCTACGGAAACGATGGAAGTGAGACTTGGAATCTACCTGTAGTAATTGGGACAGTAGAAACGAGAAGGTGAGTAAGGGCATCTCCATTGTTGCCCCAAATTAAACCAAACTAGCGGAGAGAAGAGGGCTTGGTTCGATTTGAGCAAGATCAACTGAACCAAATAGTTAATTTATGTTGTTCACGTCAAGGCTGAAAGCATCATAAAGAGAGGCGAACGCCACTGCAAGAGGAAGTAGGAGTGCGCGAGAACAAGAAGACTATCGGATGGAGGTTCCCTTCACTAGATCAAGATTCCCGCCATTAGATAGACTTGCTTGTCGCCAGATCAAGCTCTGCACTGCTGGATTAATGCACCCATCACATATCAAAGTTCCATGCTACTAGATTAATGTTCATGGATCGGAGCTATAGTTCCTTTGGCTATATGGGACCTCCTCACCACCGGATCATCGGATTTTCCCCACCACCGGATCATCGGATTGCATCTCATTATGGTCGGTGCTAAGGTTGGACAGGGGATGCCTATATCGAGAAGAATGGCCAAAAGGGGGAAAAAGAGAGGAGAGGTGTAGGGAGAAAATGATTCCAAAGTTTTAACATATCTACGATCCCACGTAAAATACTTTATACACCAGAAAATAATTCAACAAGACCAAAATTACACGTGATAGGATTCACTGACCTAACTTGGTTTGAACTTACGTAGCAGAAATATAGAAAATAGACAATATACTGCTAATAGCTTAGTTATTTAATACTGTAATGGAAAATTTCCTAAACGGTCACTCAAAATTTGGCATTGTATCCTTGACCTGTGCATGGCAACACCAATCAATACACAATACAATAGTATCCTAAGAGTACACCATAGAACCTAGCTGCACAATCCCTTCTTTGTGCTCAATCTCACTGTCGAAGAGTACAGCTACCGAATCCAGCAGAGCATCAAACCAGCACATGAAAAACAAAAACAAATAGCACAACAACATGCCCTAATAGATCCCCAAACGTGTCCAAATCCAAATCCCTACACAAAACCGCACCAAAATAGCCAAAATAACCAAAGCTCATCATTGACTCCTCTCTAACAAGATCCACCACCACAAGGAAGCAAGCAAGCCCACCACACATACCAAATCCCCCCCTATTTATTGCCACCACCCCCCACCCTCGCCCACCACCGCCGCACGCCTCCGCCGCCGCGTGAGGAGAAGAGTATCGTGGTCGTCCGCTTCCTTTTGGTGTAGTAGGGCGAGTTGAAAGGCGGCAACACGGCTAGCGTTGCAGCCCTCCGGCGCGGCCACGCAGCTGCGCGGGTGGAGCCCAGCGGCGGCACCATCGCCCCCGCCACGGCGTCCAGCCCAGCCCCGCACGGCGGCCGCGGGGCGCTACCGTCGGCAGGCGGCAGCCCCTCGGACCTCCTCTTCCTCGCCGGCGGCGGTCGCCTCCTCTGAGCCCGCTCGCCCCCCACCGCTAACAACAATCTTCCGCTGACCTGACCTGACCCTGACCCCGAGAGAGAGAGAGAGAGAGAGAGGAAGGAGAAGAGGAGTTTCGAGGACGGAGATGAAGCTGACGATCAAGAGGGTGCCCACGGTGGTATCAAACTACCAGGAGGAAGGCGCCGCCGACCGCCCGCGCGCCGGCTGCGGGAGGGATTGCCTCGGGGATTGCTGCTTGCCCGGTGAGCCTCCTTCTCCGAAACCGATTGGATTGCAACGTCGCTTTCCTCCAAAATCAGGATTAGGGTCTTTGGATTATACTACTCGTAGGTTTTGTTTTTTAATCTTGCACTTTTAGGGGATCTTCTTTGGATTCCAAGGTCTTAGTTACAGTTTTCTTCTGTGATGACTTCTGATTCGTTAATAACAATTTTTGGTGCTTTGTAGAGTAGGTAAAACTTGAATCCTCATCTTTCTCAAAAAAAAAAAATCCTTGCAACTTCCAAGAAAGTTGGATCCTTGGCATCTAAACCGGTTGCAGGAACGATGCTTATCTTTACTATTTTTAACCCCTGCGGTTAAAATATTGTTACTGGCGTACTGGGAGTATTTCGGTTGACCCGTTAGTTTGTTTTTTTCCAACTTGGTGGGGTAAAAATAATAGCCACATTTAATTTACTTGGATGCTTGAAAATCTTAGGGAATAGGTGCCACAAAAGATTGTATGGATAAATTCCTCACCTCCACTCGTTTTTAAGTGAATTAACATTTTCTTGCATTTCCCTGAGCAGATTCCAAGCTTCCGCTGTTTGCTTTTAAGGCAAGTCCAAAAAAGCCGTCTTCGCAAGAGGATGCTGCCAACAATGAGTTTTTCGTCAATCTCCTGCTCGGCCTGGTAAATAGAAGCTCACACTAATTATTTTGCACAGGAGAAGATCAAGTATTTGTTTTTGTGTTGCACACCACTACTAAACCCTGCTAGCTGTCTGGAGAGGTACTGAGGTAATTAGATGAGATATTTCCCGTATGTCTTAAGGTAGTGTTTGGTTGCGCAGTTTTGGGTCATAATCAGTTATCAGTTTGGTCCAAGCCCGTTGCATGTGTTTGTTTCAAATTTCAAATGGACCAGTAACGGATACTCTACAATCGGATCCCACCATGGTGAAAAGCCCATTATGCTCCCTATCCAGTGGAAATGCTTACCGTTACTGACTCGTTCCCTTCGCCCCCTCCCACTTGTGAATTGTGATGCAAGAAGCTATATTTTGCGAATATCAACCCACTAGATAAGTTATGGAAAACTATACTCGAGAGGTAAGAAGTGCATGCATTTATGACGTGTAACCTGCATGGAAGTCCTATATGTATGAAGTTATTGCTTGCCAAATATATGCCAGATAGCATTATTTGTGAGATAGTATTGCTGATTACGCAAGTAACAAATTACTGCTCCCTCCGTTTGTCCTTATAAAGTTATGAGTCCTGTAGTTTTTTCAATCTTGTTAAAAATATATGGATTGCATGCGAATTTATTGAATCTTTGCCTTATTTGTCCTCATTTATGACATAATCTCTCCTGCGTTTATAATAGTCGTGTTACTATGCTTACATAAGAATATTTAAGTTCAATTTTTGTTTGTATTATTGCAGTGGGAAGACAGGATGGCCCGAGGCTTATTCCGATATGATGTCACTGCCTGTGAGACCAAGGTTATCCCAGGCAACCTTGGGTTTGTTGCACAACTGAATGAAGGACGCCACCTCAAGAAGCGCCCTACTGAGTTCCGCGTGGACCGTGTGCTTCAACCGTTTGATGCTGCCAAGTTCAACTTCACCAAAGTTGGCCAGGAGGAGGTGCTCTTCCAATTTGAGAATGGTGGTGGTGATGACAGCTTCTTTGTGAAGAGCGCCCCAATCAGTGTTGCTGATCGAGCTCCTAATGTTGTTGCAATCAATGTAGGCCACATTCACGCTGGTAATCTATTTTAATTCTGATTTGTGTATTCTTGATGCTAATGTTTCCATTTGACACTCTGCAGGTAAGCCCAATTGAATATGGCCATGTTCTTCTCATTCCCCGTGTCCTGGACTGCCTGCCCCAGAGGATTGACCAGGAGAGCTTCTTGCTTGCACTGCACATGGCTGCTGAAGCTGCAAGCCCATACTTCAGGCTTGGCTATAATAGTTTGGGTGCCTTTGCAACCATCAACCACCTCCACTTTCAGGTGCTCTTCACATGGTTTTGAAATTTTGTTTACTAATACCTACTTGTGGTTAGATGAATCATAAATCCTCTAGCATGGAAAATTGCAAGAACTGTGTTTTACATGGGAATATGTGTTTTCAGTTGTTACAGTGACACTGAACTTTTGTATTTGCAGACCAAACCAAAAAATACCTATTGTTTGTATGATTGTTAGGCATACATGTTTGATGTAAATGTTTGTATGATTGAGAGTAGTTGTATTTTCTTTAGCAAAACAGTTATGCTATTATGCATGCATTTGATCTGAACTATTAGCTGATAAAACCGCCTGTATGTTGTAGTATTGTGTTTACTACTGTATACTAAATCATATGCTTGTTCTTTTATCCACAGGCGTACTACTTGACAGTGCCTTTCCCTGTTGAGAAGGCAGCTACCAAGAGGATTGTCCTTGCTGAGGGCATGAAGAACAGTGGAGTAAAGGTGTCCAAGCTGATGAACTACCCTGTGAGGGGACTGGTTTTTGAGGGAGGCAACTCACTGGACGATCTGGCCAATGTGGTTTCCAGTGCTTGTATCTGGCTGCAGGACAACAACGTGCCTTACAATGTTCTTATTTCTGACTGCGGCAAGAAGATCTTCCTCTTCCCTCAGGTAAAACGAATACTTGCATAATCCCAATATTGACTGAACCGTATATGCTCATGCATTATTCAGTAGTTCTATCCACTAAAATTGGTATCTTAGAATTGTTGTCACCTAGCTGATTTGTATAAGGGTACTCTAGTAAACTTTTACTTGTTCCTAACAAAGAAGTAAATGGTTCTATCAACAATTATGTGAAATATGTACAATGTTTGTAATTTCTTTCTGATGTTCTAATAAGCTTCATCTATTTCCGAAATACAGTGCTATGCTGAGAAGCAGGCTCTGGGCGAAGTGAGCCAGGAGCTGCTGGACACACAGGTTAATCCGGCAGTGTGGGAGATCAGTGGCCACATTGTACTGAAACGGAGGAGCGATTACGAGGAGGCATCAGAAGCTTCTGCATGGAGACTCCTTGCTGAGGTTTCCCTGTCAGAGGAACGCTTCGAGGAAGTGAAGGCCTACATCTTTGATGCTGCTGGTCTGGTTCAGTCTGATGAGGAGGAAGTCAGGGAAGACGAGGATGCCACCTACACGCCCGTCTCCATTGCTCCTACTCATGTTGCAGAAGGCTGTCTTGTCCTTCATTGAGACGGTAGAACAGGTTGTCAGCCTAAGTAAGTGCTGTGCCGCCTTTGTCGTCTCGTCAGTCTTCACACGCTGGTCGCCTAGCTTCGTCATAGTTATGGTTGCTGGTCTTATATAAGGATCTGGTCTTATACGAGGATCAATGTGATCGAACTGCCTGGAGTCTGCGTCTGCCTCTGCATGCTACTTGCTTCTATTTCTCCCTTCCATGATGCTCTGGTATTCAGATTCTGCAAATATTAAGCAGAGAACGGTGTGTATTGTTTGTGCTGTTTAGCACTGAATCTAATGTAATGAACATTGTTAATACCTACTACACATCTTCCCTGATCTGTTTGCTGGTTTTACCGTGTGATGGGCTGCTTTTGTTGATGCTGGAGGATGTGTCATTGGTGTTAATTAGTACTCCACAGTACGAAGTATGCATCACTTCAGACTGAAGAGACGAGCAAAACTCTGTATAATATTTTCTCGACTACATTACACTCCTATTCTTTGTTCCTTTGCAGCCACAAATAAATTGTTAATTTGGTAGTATAAAGTGGCTCATGTTACAACAGAATTATCATCTCTTAGTAAAGAGTAACTCTGAAAAACAGAATTTTACTTGACGACGTTTCGGCACAAATCGATCGAGAAGTTTAGTAGCTGACGAGCTGCAACCGCAACTGCATGACTAATGAAGTATAGAACTGAATACATCTGTCAGCAGATAGCAGCAATGTCTAGCCAATGCCATCCTTTAACCATCGTCTTACTTTCGCCAAAGGTACATGCTGTTTGCCTATGTATTGTTCTCTGACGATGGAACTAGGCTGCTACTTTACGTCAACAGAAGAAGCTAAGCAAAACTGGGAAAAGAAAAAGGTACAGTTTTTTCTTAACTGGCACAGCACCATCCTGTTCATTTTACAGCCTGAAAATTGCTGACTTAAGAGGAAAAAACTGAACTAGCTGTTGCTACAACAAAAATTTCATCTTTGACTTGATAAAGAGTAGCTCCTCCTCGCTCACCACCTTCCACACACCACCAACCAGTAACCTACCCTTCAGAGGAAAGGCCAATTCAGGCATATCTGAAATCTCACATTCAGGTGATGGTGTTGCCATTTCTGGAATGCTTTCAGGATCCAATTGCTTCTCAGGGTGATTAAATTTATAGCCATTCCTTTCAGTATGGTCATCAGGCTCAAAATTTACATGTTGCTCTAATATGTCATCTTTAAATTCATGATCGACGACATCAAGGGTAGGAAGAACAGCCACTGAACTAAATGAACAAGGTATCATTCCTATTGGACAGGGGGTCCATGACTTTGTTCTAGACCATCTGTTACGTTTCTCTGGCATGATTGTGTTCAATGGACCTCTGGTATCATTTTCTGCCAAACATAAATCCTTCTGTTTCAACCGCGACTTGAACATGTCCAGCTTCTCTGTTGCTTTCTCAACTGATTCTATTTCTTTGGTGGACTCGGGGAGGGTAGAATCTCTAGCCACCTTTCCAAGGGATAATACAGGAAGCTTCAACAGTTTCTCCTTCACATTATTGCTGGCCATCTCAATCAACAGTAGGACTGCATCTACGATACATCTTTCACCTATAATAGACAAAGTCAACAACTTCCGAAGAAGTTTTGCTAGACAGAAACGTGGGATCGCATTCCTGTCTGAAGAGAGCACTCCTATCTCATGGACAAGTCCAATGCAGCCTGAATCCTTTAATTCTTTTAACTTTGTCACAAGCCACAGAACATGGGAACATAGACTTTCCGTTTTAGCTGGTAGGCAAGCATTGGATTCACCTATAAATATAACAAAATCCAGTAAGGACAGAGACATAGTAGTGCTAATATAACTAAAAGAATCAGGAATGAAATGCTAGCATCAAGTAAGAACAATGAAATAAAAGATGGTAATCCTTCCATAGCACGGTTGTGGATTTCAAAACAATGCATGAAGTGAATTGTAGGAAGGTCCAACGAGGACAGAAAATTGAAAACAGAACATCTAGCCATAAGAAGAGTACCTTTGTTTTCAAGGCCTTCCACAGTCTCAATTGTCTCAATTACTGACTTCAGTATGCCAAGCAACAATCTTGGTTCCTTTTCTGATAATTTTGTTACGATAGTTTTCATATCATTATTTGATATTTGGTTGTGAATATCAGATGACTGATCTACATCCAAACTATCAGTTTGCACATCGCTATTTTCAGAGGACTCTGCGGCATCAAGTTGGAAAATATCCAATATAACAGAGGCAACCTCAGAAGGACATGTGTAGTAAAGCCGGCGTACATATTTTATGTTTCTGGAAATCACTTTCTCCGAACCTGCAATACAGGGTCATGAAGAGACATTCACTGAGGAGATGATTATAATTATCGTATAACTTTATCCATCTGAAATAAATGCTACTCCCTCTGTTCCAAAATATAAGGATTTCTAGGTTGTGTAGCAAATATTAAGGTTGGGTCAAAAGATTCCTTTTTAGTCACTTCAATTATCAATTTTTGAATTTTGAATTGCTTAGATTCCCTTTCCAAGCTTCTGATTGGCTTTGGAATCATTAAAATGATGTGAATCATGGGAATCAGTGCAGGAATTCTTATATTGTGGTACAAAATTTGAATCCTAGAAATCCTTATATTTTTGGAACGGAGGTAGTAAAACAGAATTTATTTTCACGTCAGTGTCAAATGGTAGAAACCAAACTAATTCAATAATATTCGTACAGCAGATAATGAATGGTAATAAACAATGATGATGCTTGTAGTTACACCTGTAATCCTCTATAGTATGTGCAATAGTTCTGCAGTAGTGCAGTTAGGATTAATAAAAGAGAAAGGCAACATAATTTCATGAGTTGCGTAAGTGTGCTGTGACCCTGTTGTCAAGCATAATCCCTATGTTTCTCAGTATAACCAAAAATAAAGCATAAATCAATGATCTTCTAATATGCAAAACTGAAGCAGCTTTAAGAAAATCAAACCAACACAATAAAATGACAGTAACATTATAATAGCTTGAATTGGGCATCGCATTACATGTGACCGAGATTTTGTTGTACCATCAGGTCTAACATTTAGTCATAGCTAAACCACACAATTGGGAACACATTTGTCTATTTGCAGTGAAATTTTCTTGCAAAAATGCAGGGCACGAACTTTCTAATTCACCGAAGAAGACTAGTGAAGTGTGACAAACAAAATCTACCTAGAACAGAAAAGCTGATAAGAATCAAGTAGAATTGGTAACTTTAATATTCAAACATAAGGCTGACAAGAAAATTCTGGATGTTAATCCGGAGGTTTTCAGAGACATATTATTAGGCATGAAAAGACCGATTACTCATTGCCTGCAGAGAAATCTTAATGCAACCCAAGTAGAGAAAACCTATCTGTGGCTATACAGGTCCAAAAGAAACAGACAAGGCCCAGTGCTAAGTGCTATAACTGAATCACAATTCAGAATATAAGTTGATGATACTCACGTTTCCTTTTGGAACCCGACTTTGCTTTCATTGAATCTTTTCCCTTCAGAAAGTGATTGATCTCATGCAATTTTGACCTTACTTCTACTTGAACATCAGGAATAGCATTAGTCTGGGAATCCCAGTAAATACACTTCAACCAATCAAATGCCTGAAAATAATCTCAACTAGTGAAGCAAGAAACACTGAACAAAACATAGAAATAACGCTGAAAATTATTTATAACCAAAAGCCAATATTCAGCAGCAAAAAAAAAAAAACTAGCGATTAAGAGGGTTTTACTAATCAACAAACTATACCTTAATGGCTGCCAATCGTAGAAGCCGCAGAGAGGGAAGACTGCGATGGGAACTTTCTACAAGAGATAGATAATGTTATTTGCTCGAGTGCAACAGGGTCATTTCAAAGATCAATGCGACAAACTAAATCTTCTAACCATGACGAATATCAACAAGAACTCGTGGTATTCCAATAGCCTCAGCTAATTCAGATATTGAATAGCCAGTTTTCTTATGTGGGTTCTCCACAAAACCATTTACGAGCCTGGAAGTAGAAATTCAATGCTTATTGTCTTTCAACAAAAATCAACTCAAGTAACAACTGAAAATAGGGTTCATTAGAAAGATAAACCAATAAAAAGGAGCTTTGAAGCTGGTACGATCAACAATTCAGCTGTGCAATGAACAAAGCACACTTCTCTGCTACTCAAGTGCAGCAGATATAACATAGCAGATTCTGGGTGATATAAGCTAAGTCAGTCATCCTTTCAACCCCAGAAAGCCTACGTTTTGCCACTCCAATTAAGTTACACTATACAATTTGGGTGACTTGTTACCTCACTGACTTGTGGGTAGTAAAAATCAAAATTAATTAATCTTTAACTGCTAATCTTTATAGGAAAATGTTAAAATCCTTTCACCTGGGCTCAGGGCTGCCCTAGCAGTGTATTAATACGAAGAGCGACATTCAAACAAGATATGGTAAATCACTAATATGAAGAGTTCCATGCAAACAATATACAGTAATTTAAGTCATACCCCGTCCAGTTGACTATATCTTGAGGTTAAAAAGACTCACTTTTCACATTGCCACATTGGCAACTTAAGTTCTGTTAAGCTCTAGTTCTACACTATCCATATGTCCACTATTAGTCGCTTAGCAATCTCCTAAACTCTGCAAAATGCTAATGACGAAAACACTGTAACTTAAAAATCGGCTTCCTTGCACAATAAGCTGTGGCATGCAACATATGAAACCCATCCACCCAATAAGAAAGGTGTTTTTCCTCGAGCAGCATAACGATGCTGTAAAACCATTTTACACATTTGAATTTGTAATTTGAGAGTTTTGCCCATACATCACAAAGCATAAATTGCAGTAGGAATTTACTCACCTCATGATTGCCATACTATACAGCATGGCCAGCATCTCTTCCGACTCCAGCACATCATCCACAGCCATGACACTCCTAGGAAACAAAACCATCGCATATAACACCATACCAATTCCACATCCACAAAACAAAAACTGGAACTTTGAAGTCTGCACCAATCACCAATCAGCATACCGGAAGAAGGGATCCCGCAGCCGTATCTCGACGAAGGCGGCGGTCACATCCACGGGGACCGGGAGGGAGCCCCTGCTCCGCCACGCCGCGATCTGAAAACAAGCGAAACAGTCACAAATCACACCCGTTTGCTGAAAATTTTTGGGGCCTCTGGGATTTTTGCGGTGGGAAAAGCTTCTTACCCTGCGAAGAGCGGCGACGGGGCAAGGCGAGAAGAGGCCGTCGCGCACGAGCCGCCACTCGGCCCAGCTCGACCACGGAACCAGCTTCCGGCCGGTGGAGAGGCCGCCGCCGCCGCCTCCTCCGTAGAAGCGACCCGCCACTTCCAGCGTCCCCTCCGCCTCCTCCATGGGAGCCAAGGCGAGCCGAGCCGAGCCAAGCGGCAGCGCAAAACTCGCCCTACTACTCACAGTGTCGTCCTAGCGGCGGCAGTGGGGGAGCGGAGAAAGGGTACGGCTCGCAACGACGGCGGCGGCGGCGGGAAGGGGAGGGAGGTTTCGCCGCGATGCGTGCGACTTGGGCCGTGTTTCCCTTGTGAACCGAGGAGACCGAGGAGAGATTTCATATCTTGACGCTCCTTAAATTGGGCTTCGATTATTTGACATCTAAGCTTAATGTCATTAACTCAAAAATGGGGTATCGTGTTCTTGTTGTTGTTTTTAACTTCAATTATGATTTTATCCTTACTTTTTTAACTTATTCTTTTTTAACCGAACCTCGTGTTTATCCTTATTCCATTAAGAAGACTTAACAGGGTTAAAAGTTATAAAATTATTGTCATGATTAACATTTTGTGATAAACAATTAGCCTTGCAAATGATTTATTTAATGAAATTTGGTCTGAAAATATATGTGGATGTTGGTGTGAGTGTGTGTGACTAATGTGGGTCAGGTTGTGATATCTGTGCTCAGAAACGGTTGTTTTGTCTATTTGTATGCAGGTGACTTGAGATCTAACTTGGTCAATGGTGAGGACCGGGACTACGCTCAGGGAGGAGCCGAGGTCTAGCACGGTCGGGATGCCATGTGACAAGGTTGGACTAAAGCCAGTTTGTCTTGGAGTCAATATTAGTCAACGGTAGAATCGTGCCTACGCTCAGAGAGGAGCCGAGGTCCAGAACGATCAAGAATGCTGGGTGACGAGATTGGACACAAGATGGCACATGGTGGATGGATACCGTGTAGGAGGTCTTCACAACGGGCTTTGCAAATTAGATATGCAAGCGTTGGAGCAAAATCGGAGAACGAAATCGGAACGGATGTGCGAACCAGGTTAGCACAGTGTGCGAATCGGATTGCTACAGTGTTAGGTTGCTACAGTACCTAACCGGACTGCTAGAGTAATTGCTGCATGTGAGGGAGTCTGAGTTGGCTATGAAAGGAGAATTTAATTTAATAAATTGTAATTAGATTTGGTAATAGAAGATTTGAGTCCTAGTGGGACTAAGAGTTCTACTCCTACTTTGTGTATGAGATTTTAGATATGAATAGATGAGGGGTTGAGACCCTAGAGGCATAACTTTTGGAAGAGAGAAAAGTTAGGGTTTAGTTTTGAGAGAGGAGAGTGCTTTGTATGCACTTTGTAAACACATCTTGATATAATAAAGTTAATCTACTTTGAAGAGCATTTTCGGTGTGTATCCTTCTGAATTCAAACGGTTCGTCCGATAAGAGCGCGACGGCGAGACAGCGGTTCTACCGATGGACATACGGTGGTCAGACTGGCGCAATAGAGACGGCTGACTGGTGCACTCCATCCAAGTTTGAGGGTTTATTTTATTCCGTAAAAAATTTTGGTTTTTGGTGTTCCTACCATTCACCTCCTCTTAGTAGACTTAATTCTTGTCTTTCGATCCTACAAAAGTTTAGTCAAAACATTGTCAAAATTCATATTAAGCTTGTGTTTGGCCTTATTTTCTTAATTAAATATTTAAAAATTCATATCAAAACAGAGGTAAAATTTATGTCAAAATATTCGATATCGAAACAAGGGCAAAATCACATATCCTTAAAAAAGAAATGGCAAATCTACAAGGGCATACATGTTTTTAAT
The DNA here is from genome assembly GCA_003991445.1 of Oryza meyeriana var. granulata. Classification (NCBI taxonomy): domain Eukaryota; kingdom Viridiplantae; phylum Streptophyta; class Magnoliopsida; order Poales; family Poaceae; genus Oryza; species Oryza meyeriana. Next base: position 24,464 of record RYFJ01002965.1, on the reverse strand, counting down.
GAAATAGTAGCAAATACAAACTTCGGTTAAAAAAAGAGAGCAAAATTACAAAGTTGAAAAAATAGGAGTAAAATCATAGTTGGAGTTAAAAACTAAGGCAACAACACAATTGTCCCAAACTCAAATGGTTCTTCGTGTTATTGTTATAAGTATCAGTGTAAGTGCCAATGAATAGTGTCAAATCATTAAATTTTACGTGGACGGACGCGCTAATTTTACGTGCCAATAAATTGTTCCGGCACTCGAGCAGATTTTAATTAGTTAATGTGAAAATGGGTCGTGCTGCGGTGGGCCGTGGACTTGCCTATATATGGCCAGATGGGCCAGGCCCATTGGGCGGCCCGAGGCACGGCCCGAAAAAGCCCGATCCGAACACGGCACGGCCCGATATGAATAGTGCCCGTGCCGGCCCGGTCCTATCCATCGGGCAGTGCCTGGGCCACAAATCCGGCCCATAGTGCCGGCCCAGGCACGGCACGATTTTTGGGCCGGCACGATGGTGGCCCGGCTCCCCAGCGGCCCAGCCTGGCCTGCCAACGGCCCTGGCCTGCTAGCCGTTGGAGGTCGGGGGGGCCGGGACTATATAAGCCGGCGCCACTCGCTCCCTGCTCCCGATCCGACCCCAAACCTAGCGTGCCTCGTCTCCTCGCTCGCTCCGTCGCTCACCGCTCTAGATCTAGAATCCCTCCGTCTTCTCCCTCGCCGGCGGCGGCTCTCCGCCTCAGGCCGCCACGGCACACTCCGCCAGAGCTCCTCCCGCTCTCCTCTCGCCTCTCCTCGCCCGCTCCGCCACGCGCTGCTCTAGATCCAGAGCTTCTCCTGTCTTCTCCATCTCCGGCGGCGGCTCTCCGCCTCTACGCCGCTGCCGACCGGCACGGCACACTCCGCCAGAGCTCCTCTTGTCTTCTCCCTCTCTACTTCCTCTCCTCTCTCCTAATCTCTGGTGAACAGATCCTCGAATCCGTCCCTAATCCTAGTCTCATCTCGTCATCTCCTAGATCCGTGACTCGTCGACCTTGCGGCGCTTCTGGTGCTCCGGTTTCGCAGGTAAGTGCTCGGACCCTAAACTCTAACCCTAGATTATTCATGTGTTCTTTCTGTTTATGAGTTCTTACTCTTCCTGACTTCCTCTCTTTCTTCTTCTTGTTCGTGCAGCCGTTGAGGAACCAGAGGGCCGGGCCGGAGCCGTTGTTCGTCCACCTCGCGCAGCCGTTGACAATTTTTTGAATTTGTGAATTCTATTTGAATAATTCAAATTTTTGAATGCTGATTGAGTCATTGAGTGGTTGATGCCTTTAGTGCCTGGGCCGGCACTAAGCCCGGCGGGCCTGGTGGGCCATTGGGCCGGCACGGCACGGTTTTGGGGCTGTAGGGCCGTGCCTGGGCCAAGAAGTAGGCACGGCGTGCCGGCACGGCACGGCACGATCAGCCCACCGTGCCTAATAGTGCCGTGCCGCATAGTGCCGTGCCACTATCGTGCTAGGGCCGGGCCGGGCCGGGCGGCCCGTTTGGCCTTCTATAGACTTGCCTGGCTCAGTTCATGTGACCAACCAGATAATCCTCCTAAATACAACTTCATGCTTTTCATACAGCTAACCAAACCCCAGCTCATGTCATACGACCTCTACCCATACAGACAATCTATGTTTCTTTAAAAGAAGATAGTGGTTATAGCACCATAGGTTTTATTTCACATTTGAAAATTTTTGAATTTGGATTCGGACTTTGATTGAATTTTTGGAATGTTGTGCAAATTTTCAGATCTCATCTTTATATCCATTTAAGTTCCTCTCAACTCCCTGGATTTATGCCAAGTCAAAAATTCAAATTCCCATTCAAAACCATCCATATTTCAACTCTGAAAATCAAGGAAAATCCACAAAGTTACTGTTTACTTGGGCCTCGCCTTCCTCTTTTCCTCCTCGGCCCATCCTGGACTCCCTCGCCTCTCTCCTTTCCTCTCTCCGGGCCGGCCCCGCCTGCTGCTGCCGCGGCCTGCCTCCGCGCCTGACCGCCGCGACCAGGCTCGCGTGAGCGCTCACTATTTTGCGCCTCCCAACGGGCCCGCATGTCGGCCGCCGCAGCTGTTTTGTGCCTATGCGCCCTCCCTAGAGCGGGGCAGCTGTCTTCCTCCCGTCGTCGACCGCACGAGCCTGCCACCCGTTCAACCTAGTGCCGACCCGAGCTGCTGCTCCATGTTGCTCTCGCGTCGCACCCGCGCCATCCCATCCGTGCCCGCGTGCCCCGCCACGACAACCCTGGCACCCACGCTAATCACGGTGCAATCCCGGCTTTCTCTCCCTCCTCTTTTTCTATTCCCGTCGTCGTTCCCCGCTGAAGAGACAAGACGTCTTTCCCGGTCCGTCGCCAATGGACGTGAATGTCAGCCTTACTCCGGCGAACTCAGCTTCGCTCCGGCGAACTCTCTAGCAATCAAGCACAAAGCAAAAACACACGGGAATTGAAAAAATGGAATTGACACAAGGGTTTGGAGCTGCAAAACCAACCAGCAGCTTTTCTGATTCTTGATTCATCTATATATAGAAATTACAAAGCAAAAAAAAACAGAGAAGACTTGGAAACTGAAAAACGAAAACAGAGGATCGGCCGTAGTGGCCGTCCGCCATGCGCGTCATGACCATGCGTCGTGCGTTCCCCACGCTCGCCATGCTGCGCATCAGCCTGGACGCACTCACCATCTCCCGATAACTGCGCTCCACGCGACCACAAACTAAACCGAAAACAAAATGACGCGCTACAGTCAACTGAAACCCGACAGATCAGGAACAACCAACGGAAAAGAAGAATTAGGCGCAGGATTACAATTCCATATTCAACAGTGAAACCACTGCCGCGTCAGCACCCCGCCGCCCAACCCATTGCCGCGCGACACGTTCCCCCTAGCCCCGCCGACTGCGCCTAAACCTCGGGCCCCTTTAAGAAAAATAATTAAACCATTTTGAAAAGCTATGTCTCTAACATGTGGGTCCCATTCCCACTTAAACTCCTCTCTCTTGCTGTCAACTGAGCCCCAGTATTAGGGAATATTCCTTTCCTTTTTGAGTGTTTCTTTTTTCAAAAATCCCAGAAAATCATTTAAATTTAAAAATTCATAGTAAATCAACCATAACTCTGTTTGACCCCATTTAACTCGCAAAAATTTTTGTAAAAATGAGATCTACACTTTGGCATTGTTGGATTTCTACTCTAAGTGTTTTATCTTGGGATTTGTTCTTATTTGCGTTGTTTTGTGTATAGATCCATACGATGAAGTTCCTGACGCCGCCTTTGAAGGACAAGACCTACTTCTAGAGCAAGGCAAGCCCTTTTTGATCGCATCGTCCCTATAAGTTTGACATGTATATTGTTTGCCAAAATTGTATTATTTAGGATACACTTGTAAAATGTTTGGCCTCGGTGAATCGTCGATGGACCTACCCAAATAGTCGCACTACTTTAACTAGGATATTGATTTTTTTCCCTACCTTTGTTAGCCCCACAAATTAAACGCCAGTATCGTTATCCATCGGATATGACTACTGAGGTAGTTTGCTTAGCATGCTTACGTTATTTGTCGTATAGGAAAAATATGAACCTTTACTCACATGTTTGGAAACCCAAAGCCTTGTGTGTCGGAATGATTGATAAAATTAATGTTGTGTTGACAAACCTTGATGGTGCAGAGTCAGTGCCTTTGTGGCTTGGCTACGTATTGTCGATAAGGACCGTTTCCTTTAGGAAATCCATCCGTATATCTTATAGTAGGACCATACAGGTATTATGGGATACTCTTGGCTAAGTAATTGATTAGTTCATGGGAATCTTGGTTGTCAATGGCTGTGGAACACTAGGGATGAGGAGATTGGTGGATGAACATGTTTACGAACCTGGTTTTACTGCCTCTACAGTGGCACGATATCAATGATAGGTGTAGCATCACCGGTGTTCCTAAGTGGATGAAGTTCTGGACTTGCCTGATACTTGGTCATGGACTTGACCTAACCAAGTGGCCTAGGATCTTTATGTGTTAGATTCGAAAAGGCCTTGTAGTGGGTCCTCACGACAAGTTTTGGACTTACCAACCGTGTTTGATCACACGCGTTGTGTATTGGAGTTAACTCACGACGTGTGGGTAAAGCGTACAACCTCTATAGAGATTAATCAAACTGTTCGAACAGTCGTGCCCACGATCATGAGTGAATGTAGGGTGTTTCTCATAGCGTAGTTTGGTTTTAGAATGTTTGAAAAGGATATTTCTTGGGTTGGGGATCATTTCCAGAGTCAGTTGTGTGGCCGACGGCTAACCTACGTGATTAGGAACAGGTTTGTGCCGAGAAAGTGTTAGTATGTGCTGAAACAACTCGTTAATTATGAGAAAATGGTTAAATGATGATATTTGGATGATGGGCAATATGTTGAGAAAACAAAAGGAAAATAATAGAGGAAAATGAGAGAAATGTTGTTATCATACAATACTCACTATGACAAGTTGTTGCAAAGCAACTTGTGATATGGACGGAGGCGCGAGCATCGGTCCGGTAACTAAAATTTGTCTTACTAGTGTTTTTGCAAAAAAAACTAACTTTTGCTTAAAGGTTGTTTTCGCAATTAAATCCTTAGCCTCCTTTGTTGAGCCAAGCATATCATCTTTTTACCTGGGTGGCTAGGCTTGCCGAGTACGTTCGTACTTACCCTTGCTCTCTCTCTCCCTATATATATATATATATATATATATATATATATATATAGTTGGACTATGGTGCTTCGCGAAGCACGGATTGCCCCGTGCTTCGCGTCCATTGCTATAAACTAGAAGTTTAAATGAGCGATCCAAACCATTCATTATGACCTCCATATTGAAACAAGGTTGGAGACCAAATTTTATATTTTTTGAAAATTTTTTACTATTTTTAAGAGGGGTACAAATTTATAGTTTTTGGACGGTTTTGAAGTCTTTAGATTAACAAGATTTCATACCTATCTAAAAAATAGTAAAAAATTTTCAAAAAATGTAAAATTTGGTCTCCAACCTTGTTTCAATATGGAGATCATGATGAACGGTTTGGATCGCTCATTTGAACTTCTAATTTGTAGCAACGAACGCGAAGCACGGGGCAATTCGTGCTTCGCAAAGTACAGTAGCCCATCTCTCTCTCTCTCTATATATATATAATATGGAGAAGACAACGTTGTTCCGACCACTGAGGAGTTTCTCCAGGAGCAAGCCTACTATGAAGACTTTTAGAGTTTCATCCCTAGTTCCCAAATCGTTCATGTGGTTTGATTAGTTGCCTAGATGCTTAGTCGCCTGGTGCCTTGTCCTTAGCTAGTCGGGTAGTGTTCGCCGCTATTGCCTCCGCCTTGCCGCTATGTTGCATGATCTCTGTGTGTTTGTGTTGTCTATCTATGGGTTATTTCATGATGGCAATGGATGTAAGGACTATTTTCAGCGATGTAATAATTTTAGTTTAAGCCTGCAATTAACCATTGTCATTTTTGTGTGTACCAGCTTGTGTATCTTATGACTGGTATGACTGTCCAGATTCTTGATACTAGGATGTGTCACATTCAGTATTAGGTTTTTTTTATTTTGAGACGGAGGGAGTATTTCATAGGTAATAATGGCTCTCGGCCTCTGCCAGCCTATGTTTCTCTAGCTGGTAAGGTTTGGGCGTCACAGTGGTAGTGGTGAATAATAAGTTTGTCATCATCCACCACCAACCACCAACTTCCTATATTTTTTTAAGAAAAAAAAAGAAGAATGTAGGGCCCAAGGATCCACATGTCAGTTCAAATGTATATGCATAAATTAAGATATGGAATATGTACAAAATGAATGACAGAAGTAGATTGATGACAATATCTGATGTGATTATTCTTTTTTAAAATTTCGTTGTAACGTATGAGCAATATACTAGTAATAAAAAAAGATAGTTTTTACATGCCTTTATCTAAGCTAGCTTCATCCATATGACTCATAAGAGCTTAACTATTGGTATCCATCCAACCAAATACTAGCACACACTATCTAGGTTCAACCCATACACAACCAACTAAGACCATTACGCTATCTAGGTTCAATAAGACCATCTGCATCCATTTATCTAAGCTAGCCTCATCCAGAATGACTGATACCAAGCTCACTAGGGGATAACTAAACAGGCCAAATAGCAACTGTGCGAGTGGTGGTTATAAGTATGTACGTAGAACCAACCTTTAGCAATTATATAAAAGATGCACACGCACAAACATCACCGCACACATAGGTACACCATACTCGCACCCCTGCGAATACGCCTTCCAACACACAAGGAAAGATACGGAGACTAGAGATAAATATTTGACCCCACTAAATTCCTAACGTAATTGCTTTTGTACGTAATATCTGGGATTTCGATTTGAATACCGGTCAATAAAGTAATACATCCACGATCACACCGCTAATGCTTTTCCAAGTAAAACTGATTTGTTTAATGAAAAAAAATACTTCGAGAAAGAAGCGTTGTTCGGTGTTCACCTAAACTATTTTTGGATTAACGGCTAGAGCCCTTATTATTTCAACCGATGTAAGGTGATAGTCTATATATATCGTTTATTGTCTACAAGCCCGTTACCGGGTTCAACTGGTGTATTTGCGGTAAGAACAGTTGATTTGTTCCAACTGTAGAGACGACATGGCACCAGCCGCGCGTAAGGTATGTAGGGACCGTGAGTACGTTGAATGGCAACGTTTATGGTAACTCTTCTGAAAGCAGAGGACACATAATCCTCTTAAGCCAGTTCTGTTTGCTAACTCACTTGCAAATATTGGTAAAAAAAAAATCAAATATCAAACTCTTGATAGAAAAGGTGATAACAAACTTGTAAAACCAAATATCAGAACTCTTTTCTTTAACCTGAGCGAGCAATTGCTGGTGTTATATTAAGTATGGGTGAAAATATTTACGTGACTTTACGAGGGAAAGTCTCCAAAAAACTAAAAAGAGATGAAGGAGAAAAGAGCCACCTGGCGCCATGAGACATATAGTTTGAATTAAGGTATAATTCTCATGATCTGTTCCATGATTCCTGAATATCAAAACTCTTGATTCCTCACTAGTTTCATTTCCTGCCCATTATACATACTCAGTATCCATGTTCAGAAATCGATGCAGAGAACAATTTCACCAATCACCATGTGTTGTGTGTAGATACAGAAGTAGTAGTAGAAGAACAACTAACAGTGTGCTGTGATTATTGACAGCGTAATTAAGGATTAATTAATCATGCTTAGGAGAGGGTGATGAAGTGCTGGAGCGAGTCGACGAGGCTGGGCGGCCAGTGCTTGGTGTCCCTGACGTAGGCGAGGTCGGTGTAGTGCGGGTCCAGCAGCGTGGCGATGGCGAACTGGTTCTCGGCGAGCAGCGGCGCGTGCTTGTCGGCGTAGAGCGCCGCCGCCAGCGCCGCGTGGATCTCCGGGTACCCCCGCAGCGCCACCGACACGTCCTCCATCTCCGCGATGGACTCGTCGCGGTCGCCCACCTCGTACAGCACCAGCGCGCGCCCCACCCGGGCGTACTCCGACAGCGCCAGGTCTTTGTACTCGTTCACCACCGCCGTGAACGACGCCAGCGCCGCCGGGAACTCGCCGCGCGCCTGCAGCTCGCGGCCCAGATCCAGCAGCCGCACCGCCTCGCCCACGCGCCGCGACATGGACGCGCTCGCCGCGCGCTCCGCTGCTGTTACTGGGTCGTAGGTGTTGTAGACGTCGTCGTCCTCGCTGCTGCTGCTCGCCGCGGCCGCGCGGGGCGCGGTGAGGAGCAGGAGGAGGCCGGAGCTAACGGTGGACGCGAGCAGCTGCCTCCTCGTCGGGGACGAAGGAGGCAAGAAGCAGCAGCTGCTGCTGGTGGTGGTGGGTGTTGGGAGCGGGGTTACTCCGGCGGCCGAGCTCGCCGGCATCACTGGCGGCTGCATGGGATGACGATGTGAGGGGCGCGTTCGCGGCTCACATGCTCGCCACGGTCGCGCGCGCGCGTGCGGAGGGGAGTACGACGCGAGACGGGGATAAGGCTTCAGAGGCTGCACAAAAATGTGAGGCACTGAGGCTTCGGAGGGGAGAAGGAGAAAGTCGTTTATGAGAAAAGTTGAAATATTTCTCAAAAACTAATTACTGCGATCCAAATGATAGTAAGATACGGATGTGCTATTTATCGGTCGATTGGGAATTTCCCAAATGTCAGTCGAGTGATTAACACCGTTGGATCAAAGATCCCAGACTAGCAAGAGCAGGAGGTGTGAGAAAGAAGGATGGTGAGAACTCACTGGTGACAATGATTTCCTTGTTGAGCCCTCATCACTGGTGACGCCCAAACTTCGCTAAGCTTTTGCCGGATTAAGTTTTCTGGGTTGGTGGCGGTGGGAGGAGGGGGGGGGGGGGGCAGTGAGGGCGGGTTTAAAGGGATGGCCGAGTAGTGGAGGACTGACGTTACGCAGCGGAGAAAGGGTGCGGGTGGCGTGATGGCAGCGGCGCCACTAGAGCGATGGGGATGGAGGAGGGCAGTTGGTGTGGTCACAGTGGGGACATGGGAGGCTATGTGGTTAAGAGGCGGCGGCAGTGGATCCAGTGAGCTGCCAGAGACGAAGGAGGAGAGGCATGGTGGCGGAATTGTACCGGACATCGAGAAGACATGGACGGGGCGGCTCTAGTTGAGAAGGGCCATATGGGAGGAGGAGGAGGGAGTAAAGCGGCAAGAAGATAGTGGCTGTCGACCCTTGCCAGCGCCGACGGCATAGGCGGGGGCACATGGCTATGTGCAAGCGGCAGGATCTGGATCAAAAGTGAGGCGACAGCTTCATGCTGGTGTGAATTGAGGAGATCACGAGAGAGATAGTGGTAGTTAGGTTATGGAAGTACTCCCTTCGTATAAAAATGTATAGAAAATTCCCTATATGCTACTCAAGGTCCATTGGTTTTCTTATATGCCACTTGGAGTTTGCTTCCCATATATGCCACTAATTCAACTTTTCGCACCCTCTCATGCCATTGTCGTTACTCAGTAATTAAATAGTTGTTTAACAAGAGTAAAAAAGACCAAATTACCCTTATATGCAAAAATACTCCCGCGCAAAGTTCAATATTTTAGTTTGAATTTTTGATTTTCAGACCCCACATAGGATATTTCCTATGAAATTTTCAATTTTTTTTGAATTTAGCAAAATCTGGTCAAATTGCCCAAAATTTATTTTGTGACCTCAAATACACATTTAAACAAATTTTGGTAAATTCATACAAAATTTTCTAAATTCAAAAATTGAAAGTTTTGCCAAAAAATAAAATTCCTATGTGTGTGTTGGGGTGTGGAAATCCTGAATTCTTTGAAATTTCAAACAAAATATTGAACCCTAGGTAGTAGTACTCTTTCACATAAGGGCAATTTGGTCTTTGTTGCACTATTTAATGGCTATCTAACATCAACGTAACGGCAATGACATGAGAGGGTGTGAAAAGTTAGGCCGGGGGCATATACGGGAATAACGAACTTCGTGTGGCATATAAGGAAACCGGTGAACTTTGAGTGGCATATAAGGAATTTTCTCAAAAATATAAGGCGTCCTTGTTTTCCGTAAAGTTTGTTCGTAAAGTCAACAGACATAGCATTTGATTAATTATTAAACTAACAATATATTTTTTTGTGCCACACGTGTGGTATCATTAGATCCATATTTGAAAACACTTTCATATACAATGTTAGTTTTATAGTTGTTGATAATATATTGTAAAAGTAACTAAAGGTCAAATGACATTATAGGAGACCGTGTCAATAACATGCACATCTTATATTTTTATATGGAGGGAGTAGCATGAATGTTGGAACAATCCTAGCCTGTAACACCCTAAAAATTAGGTCAAGAAAAGTACGCAAAATTTTGAATTTTTAAAAACTTTTTGCACTATGTTGCGTCTTTGATTGATTTGCTCAGGGACTAATAACATTCAACTCAAATAAAGTAACCATTGGACCAAAGCCAGTTTTAAAAACCAACTTGGCAACTACAAATAACTTAAGAGCAAGTATAGACACATGTAAAGTAAATGTCCATTTAATTTCCAATCCTTATAACACAAGTAATGTAAGCAATTGATAATTCAATCTGTAAGGAAAAAAAAGCAGAAATCAAATGTTAATTTAAATTCCAAACAGTGAGGTACACATGTCACCTTAAAAAAGTTTTGAGTAAAATAAATACAAGAACCCAACCAATCAATATACTCATTAGGATAAGGATTCAAATACCTTTGAAGGGAAAATTAAACTAATTTCTAGTACGACAAATATTATTTAAGAATAACGGACACCATATAATTAGGTTTCACCCTAATCTATTTTGGAAAACAAAAGTCTAAGAAGAAGTCAATCAATGGAACAAAAGTTTTCCTTCTCTAGGGAAGTCTTAAAATTCAAATTCATTTCATTATTTGAATTTTCCCAACCTTCAAATTAGATTAAAGCCCAAGCACTTTGAAATTCGAAATCAAGTTTTCAAATTCAATTTCAATTCCGGAAACCTCAAAATGAACCTAAACCCCTAGTGGGCCAAATCTTTTCCCTACCAGCACACCTCCCTCCTTTCTTCCCTAGATATCCTCAACCATCACCCCTCTTCCTTCCCCTGCATGTCAGCCCAAAACCTGATAGCCAACCCACCTGGGACCTGGGCTCCTTCCCTTTCCTCCGTGGAGCCATGGTGGGAGGATGATGGGACGACCGGCCACCGCCACAGGATCGAGACTCCGCTGGGACGCCGTGGTCGGAATACCTCCATGACGCCGCAGCCGTAGGACCTGATACCAAGGACGGGCAGCCGCCGCTGTCAATTTCTCACCGACGCGCCTTGGAGCCGTGGTGGGAGGTCAATGGGACGAACGGCCCGCGACCATGGATTGGGATCCACTGGGACACCGTGGTTGGATGAGAATCGGTCGCCGTCGCTAGAGCTTCGGTTGTCGATGTTGAGCTCTGCCTCGCCGCCATCTTGAGGATATGTGGGTCATGGCGGAGCTCCGCCGCACAACGCCGAGCCACCGCTGCACCGATTGCCGTATGGGAGCTAAGCCACTACCGCCGTCTTGCCAACGGGCAGTCGATGGGTCGCCAGCTGGCCTCCTCTATTTCCACTCCCACCGAGAGTAGGCGTCCTCCATCGCCGCCGCCGTGCCCATCTAGTAGGCGCGCTAGGCGATGGGCGTCGTCGCGGGTGCCGATGGGGATAGGGGAAACCTATTTCCCCTTTCCCCTCTCTCGGTCATTTAGGCGGGCTGGCTAGGCCGGGCTGTCACCGCCCAATCACTTTTGGCCCAACAGCACCGACTGGCCCACACGCAAATTAATAAAAATCCAAAACCATAGATGGGCCTTGAATTCGGCCCATTTGGTATTTGGACCATGTTCTGTGCATGCGGCCCAATAAGATCATGGCCCAACGGCGTTTTCGGCCTGATTAAATTTGGTTTTATTGACAATTTGCGTTTAAGTCCCTAGAAAGGTTGATTTTTACGTCGACAGTTCACTGTTCATGTAATATTTACAGTTTGAACCCTTAATTTACTAGAAATTACATCAATTTGTGTTTAGTGGCTGTAAACTTATTGTGTAGACCTTTCTTTAGTTGGTTTCTTGCATGTGAGTCCCAGGACTCGTTTGTCGGTGAAACGGGACTGGGGGTCCCACAGTCCCCGGGGACACGTGGATCTTTGGCCACGTCAGCTCCCCCGGGGCCCACATTCTACACAAGTGAGGGCCGGCTGCGGCCGTTTTCTCGCTACGTACCTGGGCACGAGCACCGCCTTGGCCCGGGTGTGCACTCCCCGAGCGAGGCGCGACGACGGCTCGCAGCCACCTCGCCCCCCGGTCCCAGGAGCCACCTCCTCGGGCCCCGCGTCCCGGGGACCTTCCCGGGCCCGGGACTCGGCCCCGGTCCGGGAGCCCCCTCCTCGCCCCCCGGTCCTGGGAGCCACCTCCTCGGGCCCCATGTCCCGAGGACCTTCCCGTGCCCGGGCCTCGCCCCCTGGTCCTGGGAGCTACCTCCTCGGTCCCGGGGCATGCCCCCGGGAACATTACTGGGACTTCCCGGCCCCGGGCCTCACCCCCGGTCCCGGGACCCACAACTTCAGCTCCGGGTCGCGTCCCCGGGGCACATTACTGGGACTTCCCGGGTCCGGGCCTCGCCCCCCGGTCCCGGGACCCACAGCGTCAGCCCCGGGTCACGCCCCCGGGGCACATTACTGGGGGACATCCCCGGGCCCGGGTCTCGCCCCCTGGTCCCGGGGCCCACAGCTTCGGTCCCCGAAGGGCACGACGCCTTGTGCGCGCGGAGGGCTCGATGAGCTCTCTGCCCCGGGCACGAGCCTGACTCGAGCGGGTCAACTCCCCAACTACCCACATTAATGGCGAGGCGACGGGGCGTGTCGCCCCTGTCGCCCGCTCTACCACGCGTGACGGCCCCCCGCGGGCCGGCTCCCTGTGCAGTCAGAGACTTTTGACTTCGGCGGCGAGGGCATGCATCGTCACATCTCCACGACTTAGCCGCCTGCAGCAAGACGTGCCGAACCAACTCCAGCGTGGGCTCAGCAGGCGGACGTGTACGACTAGACGTGTATCCAGAAAAGCATGTGTGGCACTGTGGATTCCCCTTAACTATGAAAGGAGGATCCATGCCTGCAAGTGAAGGGGCTAGCCCCCCAAGTCTCTCTGGCTCTCTCTCGCTCTCGGTCTCTCTTCTTCCCGGAAAGCGGCTAGACTTAGAAACACTCTGAGTTCTTCCCCAAGCGAGGGCTAGCTCCGAGAACTCCTTGTAAGAGCAAACCACATTCATCTCCCACATAGCAAAACACACACAGGAGTAGGGTATTACGCCTCCGCGCGGCCTGAACCTGTATACATCTTCTGCCTCCCTTGTGTGCCATCTCAGCTTGGGCCCCCGGCGCCCGAGCATACTATCATCTCCTAGACTCCGTTGCCGTCCTGCGAATAACTCCCCTGGCCGAACCTCAAAGGGGGGTCCCTAGACTCCCCGCGGTTGGAGTTTCCTCCTCCGATAGCTGGCGCGCCAGGTAGGGGGAGTTTCACTTCCAGGCGGCACGCCGACGTCCCCAACGCCGGCATGCTCCATGGCAGGAGGTCATCATCCGCGGGGCCCTGACAAGGGGTCCGGCGGCTTCACCCCGCCGGGCGACGTTAGCCCAGTGGCGAGCCCACCACGCTCCTTCCCGTCTTCCTAGGGGCTCGCGGTGCGTGCCCGGCGGGCCGAGCTCGCCCCTCGGCGGCCTGGTTGTGCGGCCTCGGCCCCTTCCGTTGCGGAGGAAGCCGGCAAGTGCCCCGCTGGGTCTACCGCGGCCTCATCCATGAGGCGCAAGCGGACGCGCCGCTCCCCGGCGCGCTGCCATCTCAACTTCCAGTCAGCATCGCCGCAGGGAGCCCTCCTTGCGGCGGAAGCCCTCCTGCGCCACCCTCCGGCATTTACCGGGGGCGGAGGCCGGGAGCGGCGGTGGCTCAATGAAGTCACCGACCTGGTAGGCGCAGCCCATCGCCGGGTCACCGCCGACAGCAGTACAGGGGCCGGGAGTACCGACCGCGTGACATCTAGCGCGGGCCGGCCCCCCGCCCCGAAGCAGAACCAGGCCCGGAGCGCGGCGCGTTGCGCCACGCCCCCAACCAAGAATGGCCCTGGTGATCTCCGTGACCGGTTAAATCAGTTGCGGATTCACGAAGACGCCCGAGTCACGTTGGAGCGACAGCGCAAACGGCGCGCGAGCGCCGTCGGGCGTCCCGAGGCCTAGGCCTCCAGCTCCAACCCCCCGGCGGGAAACCGTCGTCCGTCGTCTGAGCCCGCTCAGTACGGCTCGGGTTGCCTAGCACTCTCCCCAGGCCTCCGGCAGGTGCGCTGGCCGGCCAAGTTCCGGCCCAGCTTGCCGGAGAAATATGACGGCTCCATCGACCCCACAGAGTACCTGCAGATCTACACCACCGCCATCCAGGCGGCCGGCGGCGATGAAAAGGTGATGGCGAACTACTTCCCCGTCGCCCTTAAGGCCTAGACTCGCTCCTGCATGATGAACCTCCCTGAGGGTGCGATCTGCTCGTGCGAGAACCTCTGCCACCAGTTTGTGGCGAACTTCCTGGGCACTTTCCCACGTCCTAGGACCGAGGCGGATCTCCACGCCCTACGTCAGGGCAGGGACAAGTCGCTAAGGCGTTTTCTGCAGCGCTTCAGCCAGGTACGCAACACCATCCCCCACATCACTCATCACACGGTTATTCACGCGTTTCGCTCAGGCGTGCGTGACAAGCGCATGCTCGAGAAGCTGGGCACCCGCGACGTCCAGACTGCGGCCGAGTTGTTCAGCCTCGCCGACCTCTGCACCCGCAAGGAGGAGGCCCGGGCATGGAACAAGCCACGCCCTGAGGCCCCTGACCAGGCTCTGGAGAGGACGGCGAGCCCCTCACGTTTCCGCATCACAGCGGGACAAGGAGGAAGCGCCAGAAGGGCAAGGCGCCGCCGAGAGAACTTTGCCTTGGCTGTTGCGGGATCCCCCGGGACGACGTCGCCCGCGGGGATACAACAGCGGCAAGCGCAAAAGGCCGCGCGTGCGTCGCCGCCGCCGGCAGCGGCCCGGAAGTGGTGCACCATCCACGAGATGGACTGGCACGACCTCACGGAGTGCCACGCTGTCCAGAACTTGGCCGAGCGTGTCAAGAGGTTCCAGCAGGAGCGGCAGCAGGCCAAGCCCGATCGGGGTGATTCGGACGGTCCGATCCCTAGGCGGACGGTCCGATCGTCGGGATTCGGACGATCTGATCCCTAGGCGGACGGTCCGATTTGGGGCAACGGTCAGGCCGCTCAACGGTCCGAATCCCGCTCCCGATCCAGAGCAACCTCTCGATTCCAAGAACCCGAGAAGGGCGTCCTCGCTACCCTTGGTGGGGGCGCACGCCCGCTCCTCGCGCCGTGGGCTTCAAGCCATTTGAAGCGAGAGTTGCTGGCCTCGAACCCCGGGCCAGCAAGCGACTCGGAGGCTGAAGTGGTCGGACGCCCAGATCACTTCGCCCAGAGGAACGCATCCGGCTCGGGTACCCGGGGAGGGACAGCTCGCTCTGGGAAGGCTCAAAAGCTGACTGGTGCGTGCCTGCACTCGGTCGCTTCATCTCCAAGCTAGGGGAGCGTGCCTCCCCTCTTCAAGCTTCTCAGTTGAAGACCGGGCACAGTTCATCTTGCGCGACGGATGAGGTTGATCAAGCCCTTGACGAGCTCAAGAGGTGCCTGACAACTCCCCTGTCCTCGTGACACCGGCTCAAGATGAGCCCCTGTTGCTCTACATAGCGGCAACCCCGCAAGTGGTCTGAGCGCGACGCTCATTGTCGGAGCGCACCCTGGTGCCCGACAAACGTGTGGCCTCTGTCGATCGGTCCACCCGGGCCCGACACATTCGAGCCGGGGCAGGGTCCCGGGACCATGTAGCCCGCGATCCGCGCCCCTGGCCCGACACGGTTCTCTTTTAGTAGTTGGGAGCCCGAAACCGGGTAGCCTCACCAAGGCGAGTGCGAGTCTGGGGATTGTCACCCAGAGGATGGGACAACTTCAACAGAGGCCGGGCGCGAGGAGCAGGTACCCGACCGCATCGCCTGGGAGGCGAGAGCGGGTCCGGGGAAGTCGTCCCGAGGTTTGAGGAGTCCATTCCACATCTCAGCCCGAGCCCCCTTTTGGATATCGTGATCCGGGCACATATTTACCACAATTCGAGCGGGCGCCAGGGTCCAGATCCATGTCCCGGGATCCACGCCCCTGGCCCGACAATGATGACCGCGGCGAGCCCGAGTGGGTTTTAGTGATTTACGTTAGAGATATGAGCCTCGCAGGTTAGTCAAGGCGAGTGTGAGCTCTGGAGACGGACCGGGCAAGACGGCGATGCGCACCCGGCGAACAACGTCGGAACAACTAGCGCGGGTCAAACTCCACGAGACCAGACAGGGGCGCGATTACTCAACGAGAGCGGATGCGCTCCAGCATCGCGAGATCCGGAGCAGCAGGTGAGGTTACCTGGTGGGGCGCCTTCTGGAGCTGTGTTGGGGTTCTATGGGGATCTAGATATCTTGTTGGAGGTCAGCCAATGGCTATAAGGTCTATACACTTTTGCTGTCTCTCATCGTCCGTCCTTGCAGTTCCATTCAGTCCTCCGGCCCCCCGGGTCCCGGGCACATACAGGGCACGACTGTAAACCCGCGTAAACATGTGCATCGCATCCCGGCGATTGCTGAGCGCTGAGTCCGGGCAGGTCGTCCCCGACTACATTCCCACATTTCCAGTCCGGACTCTGCCCCCGGGTCCCGGCACATATCGCACTCCGCATGCCAGCCGGGGCGATGCCCCGGTCCCGGGTCTACATTGTGTTTCTGTCCGGGTCTGCGACAAGGAGCAAGGGTCGCTCCCTCCCGACCGCCGAGCTGAGCCCGGACGCTCCCGGTCCCGTGATGCAGTGGTAGGCCGAGATTTTCGGAGAGCACGAGGGATATAAGAACAGAAGCTGTGGCATGCTCGTCTGTCGCGCAAGAAGTGCTGGTTGCGCGCCTTTGCGCCGGCTCCGCTCGCGGAATGCTCGTTCCAACGAAGCTCTCAAGCGCTACTCATCAGCGTAGGTGCGGAAAGGTCCTCGGGCCGCGGAATCACTCCAGGCTGCGAGGACTCGTTAGTCCTCCCGCTCGAGGTGTCCTCACATGTGCTGGAAAGAATAAACTTCCGCCCTGTGGGAGAATGTGGGCCCTTCCTGGTGACGGTGTCTCCCAACCGGGGCTCGGTAAGACTGGGCTAGGAGATGGATCGCTTCCCAATCCCTGGACATCAACATCGAGCGATCGGCTTCACAAATTTTTATCTGTAAACACATCCTGTAGTTGCGGTGTGCCCGGGCCATAATTTTGTGCGCCGGATTTCTCCAAAGGCTCTCAGCGCTTGGTTCGGGGCCCCCATGGTGTATACCCTTTACTGAGTATCAGCAGGCTTTTATAGTATCTTTCTTGCCGGTCTCATTAGTGCCTTTTGTCGTTTTTGGTCGTGTGTGCGTTCGTGGCTGTCTCACCCCCTGAGGGCATAATCGGGCTGCGCCGTGCGGCGGCTGGGGTTTTGTGCATAATTCAATCAGTTCCCTACCAGACCTGGCTACCGTGTCGCCACGTGTCTTAAGCCCGGGGGCGTGTGTCGAGAGCATGGGGGGCCGAGGTGGCGCCCCGGGCCCTAGCGGCTCCGGGTAACTGCCCCGTCTGGCTAGCCTCGGATCGGTTTTTCCGGAGGGTAGTGGGGCGAAAATACGGGTATTATGCGTGATCAGATTTTTCCTCTCGCCACGTCGCGATGGCCGTGAGGACGCCTTCGGACGGTGGTTTGACGCCACGGTTCGTAGAAGCATGGTAAATAGACGGGACATATAAAGGAACGAGCCAAATAACGCTCATAGTTTACTCGTGTGCAGTATTAGTACCCATCTCCTGAGGCAGGGTTGAGGGCGTAGGTTTTCCATGGGACCTCGACGCTGGCGGAGAGGGCCTAACTCAGGCCTTTTTCCCGACGCAAATTCTTTAGTCGGATTTCGCGGGCAGCGAGGCAGCTGTTTCCTGGTGCCCTGGATTTGTGCTCGCAGAGCCACAACACCCTTTTCAACATTAGTCAGATACGTAATCTTATCCGACTTTAAACATCGCTCGAATATTCTATTCTATTCTCCCGTTTGTATGGCCTGTCTTTCAGTATATTCTCCTCAGCCTCGGGGGCAAGGTAGCGGAACAAATCTGTCCAGATGCGGCTGCCTGGCTGACCCCGTGCCCCGGAGGTCAGGGTCGGTTCCCGAGAGGGCTCCCGGCGAGTTCGGAGAAAAGTACGAGCTTAGCACTTTGGCCGTAGTACCTATTTGGGGCCGCGCGGGGCGTTTTGCGTGTCATATTGGGTATTTCTCTCTACGTCCAGCAGCCTTCCGTTCCCGACGGGCCTCGCTGCGCTCCTCGAGGTACGGCGGCTAGCATCGGGGGCATGGATGGGGCCCCGAGCCCCGAAGATTCCGGCGGCACGGGCGGTGCCAGAAGGGGGGACCATTGCTGCCTTTCTCAGACTCTTCGCCGGGCCATCTGCGGCTCCAACGAGGTGCACTTGCGGTGAATAACCACTCACAGTGGTGCGCGCGTAAGAGGATGTTGGTTGATTTTATTTTGCTGTTTGATCTTGTATCCGATAATCTCTTCTGGGACAATTGGTTTTTGGACGTTTGGCCTGAGGTTGATTCAAGGGTTTGCTGATTTCGCTTTCCTATTGGTTATGTGATTGACGTTCTTGCAGGTGTTATGGGGGAGGGGTCTGCGATTCGCCTCGCTCTCCGTGCCTGCGTCATTCTCGCCAAATCGCCACCCATTGGCTAGTGCCTCAAGGTGGCTACGCGCTAGGTGTAGACTCATACTCGCACCCTGGGAACGCGGCCCACATAGGCTCAAATCCAAGCCTCTGGGGCCAGTCATTGTCCTCACACCCCAGGACGCAGTACTTCCTCGGACCCGGACCCTACCTCATATTGGTTCGCAGATTCTCCCGCGCCTCTAAAATCTCAACCGCCGGG
This sequence comes from Oryza meyeriana var. granulata, assembly GCA_003991445.1. Classification (NCBI taxonomy): domain Eukaryota; kingdom Viridiplantae; phylum Streptophyta; class Magnoliopsida; order Poales; family Poaceae; genus Oryza; species Oryza meyeriana. The sequence goes on along the minus strand of RYFJ01002965.1, from coordinate 5,833 downwards.
GCGGATTGCTCCAAGCCTACCCCGCATAAGTTTCGGCGCGTTCAGATTCCCATGAGCCACCGTCGCAAGTACTTCCGATCGACACGATGACGCACCCCGCGCTCTCTCTGCTAGCCCACTCCCGCCTGTTCGTTATCTCGCCTCGGATGGTGTGCTTGACGCACGAAGACTATGCCTCATGTGCCTCACACCGAGCCCACATGGCCATGCGCCATATCCCCACACTGACCCGTGGGCGGACCATACACGCAACGCGCACACGGCGCTAAGGTCGACGGACCTATCCCATAACGAATCCAGCTTGGCAATAGTCCCAACATGCCTGCGGGCCTCAGAACCACACAGGCAGCCTTGGGACCAGCACCGAGACGGGCGATCCTCGCCATCTTAGCTGCTAGAGCCGGAGTGTAGCGCTTCACGCGTAGCACGCCCACGTTTTACACTTTCGCTCCTCGCCTGGGGCCGCGTAAAAGCGTTAAACCGCTCTGTATTGTTCGCCGGACAGTTGAGCGAAAAAAAAATACTAAGAGGACCCCACTGTTCGTCCCCCCTCGCAGGACTCGGCTGGGCCCTGGCATCCCCCTCTTCTTCTTCTATGGGCTTGAGGGAGGGACGCCTAGGTATAAGACTTCAGTTTGTGGTCCATTCCGCCGACGGCCAACAATACGCATGGCCGAATCGGTCGCTCCATCTCGTCTTTGGTCAACCGGCATGGCAACCAGTCCCCTCGTATTCTTTCCTCGTGTCCGTAGGGCCACCTTTCCATGCCCCGGAGGTGTTCTCCCCACGGCCTAGTGCCAATAGGGCAGGGCAACAGTGGGCGCCAGTGGCACTTCGTCGGTATCGATGAACTTAGGAGATGGGTGTTCCCACAGTTCCTCAAGACCATCGAGAGCCTTGGCTTATCCCCGCGTAGGATCGCCATCTACAGGCCACGTCAGCTCCTCCTACCCCCGAGGCGCCCACATTCTCACAGAAAATGCCAGGAAGAGCCCGAGCCTGCGCCCATACTTTTCCCGCTAGGATAACCCTTCTAGAGCACGATGCACCGCCTTGGGCCTCCGGGTCCGCACTCCCCGGGCGAGGGCGCGACGGTGCGCCGCAGCCAACGGCTCTATGCAGTCACCCCGCCCCCAGCGGTCCCAAATAGTCCATGGCGGCCAGAGCCGCCTGAAGGGCTGGAGTACCCCCGGGACGCATGCCCACCGGGACCAACATTACTGGACTTCCTGGCCCGTGGCCGGGTCGGCGTCCCCGAGGCACAGATTATTACTGGGGGACTTCCTGGGCCCGGGCCGTCGCCTCCCCGCACGTCCTCGGGACTGTCAACATTCCTCCCAGCGTCAGAAGCCGCCGCACAGCTAGCGGGATCGCGCCCCGTCCCGGGGCAACATTACTGGGGGACATCCTATTGGTCTGGGACTGGCCCGGGTCTCGCCCCCCAGGTCCCGGGGCCCATAGCTTCCATCCGTCCCCGAAGGCAGTGACGGCGCGTTGTGCGCCGCTGTAGTGGCTCGTGCCTAGCATAGTCTCTGTCCTATCCGAGTGCACGAGCCTTTGACTTGAGTCACGGGTCAACTCCCCAATACTCATACCTCGCTAAATAATGGCGAGGCTGACGGGGCGCTAGTTCGAGCCTCCTATAGTCGTATCCCTAGCTCTAAACCACTGCGTGTAATCGGCTCGGAAGGCCCCCGCGGGCCGGCTTCCCTTGCAGTCATAGACTTTTGACGGGTGAGTACGGCTTCGGTAGGGACTGCTGCTGGCGTTACACAGAGATGTCTGTTCGCACTTAACTTAGCCGCACTCGCAGCAAAGGACGTTGCCGAATCCAACTCCAGTCGTGGTGCTTCAGACGACGGAACCGTGGACGAATCTTATAGGACATGTTTCTGCAGAAACATGTCTTGATGGTGGCATCTCGTCGGCGTCTGGGTGCACGAATGAATGTGTACTGTTGGATCCATGGTCGTGCACAGTGAAGTGGCGCTGGCCCGCGGCGTGTCACTCTCGGCATCTCTCTCGTTTGCGGCTTCTCGTCGGAGAGCGGCTAGACTTAGAAAATCTTCTGTAGTTCTTTCACCCAAACCGAGCGGGCTAGCTCTGACGCATGCCTTCTTGCACGGATGAATCTCTTTGTAAGAGCAAAACCACATTCATCTCCCCATAGCAAAACACACAGGAGTAGGGCTATTACGCCTCCGCGCGGCCCGAACCTGTATACTTCTTTTGTCCCCCTTTGTGCCACTGCGAGCCTGGGCCCTCAGGTGTCGCTCCAGTATGATACTATGCGGGATACTCTCCCAACACGGCATGCCGTCCTGATGACCAACCTACCTGGACCACTCACCTCAAGGGGGGGTCCCGCAGAAAGCTCCCGCGTTGATGTGTTGTCCTCCGACATCGTTAAATAACCATGTGATGGTGTTTTTAAACATTTATTGCTTTTTAAATTTTGATGCAACTCCAACTATATAATCTTGATATGATTCTAGTTAATATGCTTTCATCAAAATGTGTAATCACCTAAGTCATTGACCCCTCCCTTGAAGCATTATTTTGGTTTATTTTTCTCTGGCAACTGTTGATATTTTTTTTGTGGGCATAAATATTAATATGTTATGCATAGAGGCCAATAAAATCACAGAAATCAGTAAATGCCCAGATAATTCTAGGTAAATATCCAGTATTACACTACGACACGTACATTGATTCTGTGAACTTGTTTTCAATGCAAGTTAACCCGCGTTAGTTGTTTTTGCATGACAAACAGGCCATAGTCTAACGCAGACTTCACAAGACGGGTTCCCCGTTCTCCTGTTAAATGGGTGAAGACTAGAGGACCTAGGCCATAGGACTGTGAAATACACCTTTCGTGATGGGAGCTATCCGAGGCCATCCCGTCGGCAAGGGGTTGGTGTAGCTCCGCGTCCGGTAGCGAGCCAGGCAAGGGCACTTGCGATTCATCAGGAAGCACATTCATGAGGATCTCAAGACCTGAATAGACCTTGAGCTACGTGAACTCTGCACATTGTGGGAGGCCTGAGGGATCGCTACAACCACGAGAAACTGCCATTCTCCCTGAAGGCTATAGCAGACTGGGCACAAACTTCTTAGTGTTTTCAAGATTGTGGAGAAGCTACAACAGTGGCCATGCACCGCATCGTCAATCGCTTCACTTTCTGTAACCAGGTGGTGACAGAACGGAATGATGTGAGAAGACTCTTGACACTTTCAATCCAAAAATCGATGATGCAAAACAGTACCATAAGGCTAGTACGTCAAGTACTCAAAACTTTTCTAGTCCTGTTGAACGCTGAAGTCCACAACACAACTTGTGATGGCAACTACAACGCTCGTCCTATTGGTTCGTAGCCTATTCCAGAGACTTACGTTATCCATCAGAAGGGTCAGAGTTCTGTACAGGGTTCTTCCAAGATAAGGGACCTGGGAATCGCAAACTAACCAAATGGGACGAGGTTCAAGAAGGCTGCCAACCGGGGCAAAGAAACCCCGTAGCCGCAGGGGCGAAGGCCCAATGCTGGTGCTGCTGGAGGATCCAGCAGGGTGGTGAGGGTTTGTTTCAAATGCAGGCTTAATTGAAGCATTGGCGTGCAACTGCACTACAAGAACCTCATTTCATTGAGATGTACCCAGGACTGGAATAAGAGGCAGGGCCCACGAAATCTCTTTAATCCAGGTGCCAATGACCGGTGAGAAGCCTATTCCTAAGGAACCTACTACAGTTCCTAAGGAGTCTACTACTACTATTGCTGCTGACGGTACTGCCATGGATGTTGATCCCAAGGCTACTGGAGATGCTGTGCCGGCCTTGGGGATGACTATGGAGACCTCGGGGACTTCGACATGGAGAGCGACAACCTCTTGGGTGATGACCAGGAGGAATGTACATGGGGACATACAGTAGTTCCCAAGTTACTTAGTCATGAGTCTTTAAGTCTAGGTTTATCTTAGTCAATGTAATCTTTTCTTTTTGCACGAACAATAAGCAAGTTATGTAATAAAGATACTAATGCATCCTAGTCAGGTCGGTTTAGGAATGGTCCTTTACATAATAAGTTTTCCCTATTGAGTTATAATTGAACTTAATCTTGTTCTATGTTCGTTACTTTTCAAGTGTGGGGTGTTAATATAATCTCTATATAGAACAAGCGTTAATACGATTCAATGGGAGCGAGACATGCGGTTGACAGCGCAGCAACACACTCGATAACTACGGGAGACTAAGGTACTTCACGATATTGCGTAAGCGGGATGAGAGCATCCTCACCCTGCTGGGAGTAATGGTTGCATAGTGTGGCTCAGGGCGAGCCACTGTGTCCCCTTCTCTTTGTACAAGGATCTTTCATTGAAGAAGCATTCCTATACCTAAGTGCTAAACGCACGCTCTTTACTTTTAAGGATATTCGACGTTGTGGCTAGCACCTTACTACAACATGTGAAGGAGGAGATGAATTTCTCTTCATAATATTGTCTAAAGACGATGAGACCACAGTTGTTGAGCTCCGATGGATTGTACTATACTAAAATAAAACCCCAAATGAATATGTTGCGATGCAGACAATCTATATAAACCCAGAGTCTTTTAAAATCTGGCATGAGAAATTAGGTCATCCTAGATTGACTATGATGCGGAAAATAGTCAATAGCTCGCTTGGTTATGGCATAAACACTAAAAACTTCCCAAGGAGTTTGTGTGTCCGCTTGTGCAACGGGAACTGATCATTCGACCACCTTTGAAGAAGTTGAGGGTCCGAATCCCTACGATTCTTGGAGAGAATCCAAAAGGGAATATTGTGGACGCATATACCTTGGGTCTGGGCCCATTCAGATATTTCCATGGTGTTTGATTGACGCTCGAAGGTGGAGCTAACGTATGGCTTTGCTGTCTATGAAGGAACTACACTTTTCCAGATTTATCGCGTAGATCATCTGTTTTGCATGCGGAGTTCCCGAGAACCGATCAAAAACGATTCGGATGGATAATGCGGGTGAATTCACATCAAAGGCATTCCTATTATATGGCCTTAGGCATTAATGTAGAGCATTCTGTTCCTCATATTCACACTCAAAACGGCCTTGCTAAGTCGTTGATAAGAAAAATTAAGTTAATTGCCAGACCATAGCTATAGGGTAGCAATTTGTCCACTACATGTTGGGCCATGCAGTATTGCACACGTGCAAAGCTAATTCAGTATAGACCGTCTGCATATCATCTGCTTCTACTCCCATTAACTGGCGCGTGGTCAAGACCCCATGTCGGCTGTGCTGTTATGTGGCCGACTCTGCACTACCCCAGCGTATGACTATGGGAACCCATACCGTAAGGTGGGTCCTATGTGGGTTTTTTTTTTTTATGAGTCTCAGTATAAGTTAACTCTTGGAGCCTAAACGGGAATCTGTTACGGCTCGGTACGGTTGATTTGGCATCTTTGATGAAGATCATTTTTCCGAATTAAGGGAGAAAAGGTTACCTCGACTCTACAGAATGCCGTGAAATAGAATAAGAACTTGAGCAGTATCCATACTCTTGACCCGCGTTCGCCACGACATTGAAACGAGAAGTTCAACATATCATACACCTCAAGAGAGAGCTAATGATCTGTCAGACGCTTTCACTGATCTAAGAGAACGTGTTCGAAGTCGCACTATCCCTGCGGTCAAATGCATCCAGAGAGAGTGGAGATAACTATGGAGGGAGACTCTATCTCTAAGCCCCTAAGCCTAGGAAGAGGGAGAAAACCCGGATGGTCTGACTCGGCTAGGCAGAAGACGTCCGCAAGAGCTGAATACGGAGCCGCCTACATCACAC